>OZ024905.1:59012006-59262974 GCA_964017125.1 Flabesymbios commensalis
CAAGCGTAGAGTGTAAGGTAAAAGCAATAGAATTTTTCAATTAAACTACTGCAAGAACATATTATTAATCTTGTAAAAAAAAAAAAAAAAAAGTCAATAAATACAAGGTCAATTACAACAGGACTTGGCCAGTTGTTACAGGCCGCAGTAATTATTGCATGCTTTATACGCCAACTACATGATGCTCTATGTCTAGCTCGATTAATTTAGCATCAGGACTTGCGCTAGCTGCTGAAATCAGTGCTAGTAATGATGGGCAGGATGCATCCGGACTTGCGCCAGATGCAATAAACTTTGTGAGGAACCAACCATATGATTATTCATTTGTTAGCTCGGCAGGACTTGCGCCAGCCCGTTCTAACTATAGCAAACATGATGGGGAGTGATTTGCCAACTGGATTTGGGCCAGTTCGTTTTTGATACAATATCCAAAAGCTCATTCTTACAGGTGGAATTAGTTTAATCTAGCATCAGGATTTGCGCCAGCTGCTGAAATCAGTGCTAGTAATGATGGGCAGGATGCATCCGGACTTGCGCCAGATGCAATAAATTTTGTGAAGAACCAAACATATGATTATTCATTTGTTAGTTCGGCAGAACTTGCGCCAGCTGTTCTAACTATAGAAAACATGATGGGGAGTGATTTGCCAACCCGATTTGGGCCAGTCGGTTTCTGATACAATATCCACAAGCTCATTCTTACAGGTCGAATTAGTTTGAATGTGAATGATTTATGTCCTTTTCTTCTCCCGGAGAAGAGAAGAAAAAGCTAAAATTTTGCTTTTTCGTCAATAACTGAGTGAGTAAGAAATTATTATTATTATAATTTTTTTTTTTTTGAATTCTTTAGATATTGCTCTTGAATATGTAAACAACATTTTTAGTGGATACAGCAATACTCAAAATGGTGACCATTTCCTCATGTTCCTAATTTGCTTCAAATCCTTCTAAATCTATGTTTTGTGGTCTTCTTATGTTTTCAAAGTGTGTCTGCAATACCTAGGTCAGCTCAAAATGAGGTCTGTATACTTCTGTGGTCAGATTTTACACTTACAGAAAATAAAATTCCACTGACATTTAAATCCAGCCAGTCAAAACACTACTCAGACTTGCTTCATGAATTATAAATACTACAGATGTTATGATAATGTGTCCCTTATTATCTACATTTGGAAATTTTAATTATTTGGTTATCTATTCATTACATGTAAATTTCAAGTTTCACTTCTGTAGACATTCTTATTTCAATTTAAAAACTAAATTTCAGACTATATAGCACTTCACCATTTAGGATTAGTGTTGTTTCTGATGCCGCAAGTAATGGTGGATTAGACAGATGAGAGGTTGGAATTCATATGTGCTCTTACGATGCATTCGTAAGTTTGTGTTGTGGGGGTCAGACACTTTGTGTCTGTGTGCCGTTTTCATACCCTCCTCAACAACAGGTAATCTTGTTTAATAATGTTATTGATAGATTTTGTCAATATTATGTAATTTGTATGTAATGATACAAGAGTCAATGTTCATTAATATATTAATGTGAACAATTAGTAGATTGTTATTGATAGGTTTGGTTTTGTGTGAACAATTACTAAATTGTTATTGATAGTTTGGTTGATATTATGTTATTTGTTTGTAATGATACAAGAGTCAAAGTTCACATTTAAATAGTAGATTAGATCAATCAGAGACATGTATAAATATTCATAGTAGATTAGATCAATCAGAGACATGTATAAATAGTCATAGTAGATTTGATCAATTAGAGACATGTATAAATATTCATAGTAGATTAGATCAATTAGAGACATGTATAAATATTCACTGGTTAATCCTGTTAACTGACTGTCAAGTAAATTTATACCTATTTTGGTCTTAGGGCTTCACTCTGTTACAACCACGTTTACATTAACAACATTTGAAGTGAAGCCCTTTTTATTTGTAGTCGTTTAATTTCATGATTATTGTTATTGAACAATTTTTCACCATTTTATGTGTCTGTTTTTTTGTACGATAAAAACAAAAACAATAATAAGGATCATCGCGCAATACACAAGAGGAAGCATCCTATGGAGAGCTGATGCACAGAATATAACTTCAAAATAGTAGAGCTGCTCTGCCATGTAAAGCCAAAAGGCAGTAACCGCTTACTTTGGAAGTAAGCAGGTACCGTCCATTGGCCCCACACCGCAGTGCAGATAAATATTAATATAGTTAATGGTAAACAAAAAAGAGAAAGAGAGTATAACAAAAACATGAGTCATGTCTACTGTTCGCGTTATAACAAATCATCTTTAAAAGTACATTAAAGAATAACAATCAAATATAATGAAAATTTATCGATTGCAAACATAACAATTTGAAACAAAACACTGCGATTGCTAACAATTTATGAAATAATTACGTGTATAAAATATAACTCCTGAGTAACTATGTGTTAACAATTTATCTTTGATAAGGGGCGGTAATGAATTAATACATTTTGGGATACTGTACAAGATACATTTAGTAGCAAATTCATGTTTACCGGTTATTATATTCAGGTCATTGATATTTCTCATGTTGTATCTTTGACATTTTCTGGCAAAATTTAATCCTAGGAAATATTCTGGTAAATTTTGACTAATGTATTTATAGTAAAATTTAATCTGACACAATTTAAACATATCCGTTACTTTTAGAACATTTAAACTTTTAATTATAGGTTCAGAATGAGCTAAATATCTGCTTAATGTAATAGATCTAATTGCTCTTTTTTGTAACTGCGTAATTTTGTCATGCTGGTGGCAAATTAAAATACCATAATGAATATACGGAAGGATTAAGGTTTTATATAGTTGAATTCATATCATCTTAGGTACATATAATTTTATTCTGTGGAGGATGCCAATTACTTTTGTTATTTTACAAGCAACCTTTCCTATGTGATCATTCCAGGTAAGATTTTGGGCTTATTTTAAATCCTAAAAAAGTCACAATTTTTGCACAGTTTATTTTAGTATCTTCCATTTCTATTGTTGGAATAAATATTTTCTTTTTTGGCTGGTGAAAAACTACAAAATTTGACTTCGCAACATTTAAAGATAGTTTGTTTAATTTTAGCCATAATGTAATTTTTCCTAACTCTTTACTTATTATTTTTTCAAATTCTGTATCATGGCTATCAATTGTAGTAAGTAAAGTAGTATCATCGGCAAACAAAATGAATTCAAAGAATTTACTAGAGTTAATAATGTTATTAATATAGATTATAAAAAGCAATGGCCCTAAAATTGACCCTTGTGGAACGCCAGTGGTAACGTTTAGTATATCAGATTTACAGTTATCAAAATCTACATATTGGGTTCTATCGGATAGATAATTTGTTAATAATTCGTTGGCCTGTCTTGATACCCCATAAAAATCTATTTTTTTAATTAACATTTGGTGATTTAATGTATCAAAAGCTTTTGAAAGATCCAGAAATATTCCAATAGGTATTTTACCTTTATCCAATAATCCATATAATTTATCAGTTAATTCTAAACAAGTTAATTCTGTTGAATGTCTTTTTCTAAATCCATATTGACTTTTGCTAAATAAATGGTTGTTTTCAATTTAAGAATAGAGTTGGTCGTGTATAGCCCTTTCAAAAACCTTCGAAGCAGCTGGAAGAAGTGATATGGGACGGTAATTATCACCTCCTTTGTAAATCGGGACTACTTTGGCGATTTTCAATTTTTTGGGAAAAAATCCTCTTTTGAGGGTTTGATTGATTATTATGGTTAATGGCTTAGTAATAATATTTTTAATTGATTTAAATACCAAAGTAGATATACCATCATGTCCAAAGCTAGTTTTGCTGTTTAAGTTGGTTATGATTTTGTCAACAACTGTTTCTGTAATAGGTTTAAAATTTAGGTTTACTTCTGGTTTCAAAGTTAAATAATCACTGAAGCGTTTATTGGGGACCTTTTTTATATTATTTGCAAGGCTAGGACCTATATTTGTAAAAAATGAATTGAATGTATTGGCTGTCTCTTGTTTATCATAATATATCTTTGTCCCGTCCAATTTTAAGTAGTCCGGGATTTTTACTTTATTTTTGGCTTTATTTAGCATGATATTTATTTCCGTCCAGGTTTGTTTTATATTGTTACTATACTTTTTAAATAAATTATGAAAATAGTTGCGTTTAGCAAGTCTAATAGTTCTTCTTAATATTTTATTATAAGTATGTAAATTAACTGCAATTATATTATGTTCCCACACCATCCGGTGGGCTTATCCGCATTCTTCTATATGAATCATTTCGAAATTTTATAGATTTTAGAATACCAATACTTATCCAACTATTTTGTTTATGTTTTAACTTATTGAACTTTATAATTTTATTGGGAAAGCATTTAGTTCTATGATTATCTATTATGGCTTCGAAAATATTATAATTAGTTTCTGGGTCTTTATTTTGTTTATTAATAGTTATATACTTTTGTGGGTTATTATATTTCTTCTTATTTTTCAAACATATAGAATAAGGCTGATGGTCGGATAATTTGTCTATCAGTATCCCGGATGTTGCGCTACTTAAGACTTCCGAGCTTTTGCATAAAAAGTTATCTATTAAAGTAGCATTTAATCGGGAAAATCTAGTTGGTAATGTGATATGTGGGTAAAAATTATAAGAAGTGATAAATGTAAAATATTTATTAGCTATATTTCGCTTTGCTAATTCTAATAAATTTATATTATAATCTCCTGCTATAATAACTTCAGTTTTAGACCTGGTAAGCTGCTCTAAAACATGATTAAATTCATCATTAAAGGTATTATAATTGTGTAGGATATCTCGTGGAGGTCCGTACACATTACCGAGTAATAATTTAAATGACAATTCATTTCCAGAAATTTGTATAAATTGACCTTCCCAAACGTCGGATCGTTCATAAAGTGCAACAGTTAAATATGTAAAATTTTCATGTAAATAAATAACCAATCCTCCTTTAGGGCTACATTTTCTACCTTCGGAAATACAGGTATAACCATCAAGTTGGTACATAGAAATATCATCATCTTGCGACAACCAGCATTCCTGTAAACATATTGCACTGAAAAATATACCGTTTTGTTTTAAATCCTGAATAAATATACTAAGTTCATGCAATTTTGCATTTAGGCATGCAATATTTGTACTCAAAATTATAAAAGCTCCTTTATTCATCTCAAGATGATTTTTAATACTAGGAATATCCATATAGGGAGATTTTTTTTTAAATGTTATATTCATTATCATCATCATTAATATAACTCATAATATTTACTAGGGAGTTTTTTTGTACACCTCCAACAGATACAAGAATTTTTGTATCATCTATTTCAACCGCCATTTCTTAATATTTGATACATAAATGCAATTACAATAGAGGCAATGATAAATGTTTTCGACCTTAAATACATTAATCGAAAATTAAAAACAATAGCAAACATGTTAACAAACAGTGTACATGTACATGTGAACTTAATTATATTCATCGCCATTATATGGTTAGGACTATAATTCAGTTTTGGAAAAATAATTATGAAGTCTGTTGTGAAAAAAATGCATCTGGTAACAAATTGTAATGCTGGTGAGTGCTGCTTCAGATTGAATGTAAAAATAACAAAACAGGTGCTAGTGATACAAAAAAGCAGTCTGAATACGTGAAGACCAAATATGAATCTTGACGTATAAGAAATGTGAAAGTGCGAACAAACATCGTGAGAGAATATTTCCCACAATGCAATGTGCAAATATGCGAAAAACATGTTTAAGGTAATGTATAGCCACACGAGTGTGGCAGTGGCGTAATTGACCCACAAGTACGAATTTGATCTGTTTTATTTAAAACTACACCTAATATTTGCGGTATTATTACATAACAATAAATGTTGAAATCAAAGTATTATGTAACAATAAATGTTGAAATACTATTAAACCATTGCATTGCATAAATTAATTGACTATGTTAGGTAACAATAGAATACAAGTAGTACATTAATTGTGGTATATATTGTGTAACGGTTAGAGACAATTAGATAACGGGATACACGTGTGTTTAATTTAATATACAAGTAATTATCTTTAATCCTACTCTATTGATTATTGGCATATTTTCATATAAAATACTTTTAGACTTGAAGTTCATTTTATAAATACGTCACTGGTAAGCTAATAGTCAGTGACTTCTTTGCCGATTGTTTGTGTATATAGTACTTTTTTATTTAGGGGCAACAATTTAGCATGTAATAGTATGGTATATTGTTGCCCTCAAATGTTCAATGCTTTTAAACTAAAATAAAATATTTTGCCATTGTGAATATTGTGTTTGTGTCCTTGCTCAATTTACCAAAATGATAGTTATGGTAATAACGGATTTTTGGTGTGACGCAAGCGACACCTGGTGAATGGGAGACTATCAATCAGGCTCCCGGATCAAGCCATGCTATCCCAGAATCCTTGCACATCCGGAGCAAGGAGTCAGCGGTCTTTTCTGTCCTAGCTTTCATCGAAGCAACACCTCAGAAATTCACCTTCGAAATTTACTTCCCTCCCTCCTCCCTTTTTCAACTATTTTTCTTACTTGTGGACCTACATACCTCTTTATGGGCGTAATTGGCCCACAAGTACGAATTTGATCTGTTTTATTTAAAACTACACCTAATATTTGCGGTATTATTACATAACAATAAATGTTGAAATCAAAGTATTATGTAACAATAAATGTTGAAATACTATTAAACCATTGCATTGCATAAATTAATTGACTATGTTAGGTAACAATAGAATACAAGTAGTACATTAATTGTGGTATATATTGTGTAACGGTTAGAGACAATTAGATAACGGGATACACGTGTGTTTAATTTAATATACAAGTAATTATCTTTAATCCTACTCTATTGATTATTGGCATATTTTCATATAAAATACTTTTAGACTTGAAGTTCATTTTATAAATACGTCACTGGTAAGCTAATAGTCAGTGACTTCTTTGCCGATTGTTTGTGTATATAGTACTTTTTATTTAGGGGCAACAATTTAGCATGTAATAGTATGGTATATTGTTGCCCTCAAATGTTCAATGCTTTTAAACTAAAATAAAATATTTTGCCATTGTGAATATTGTGTTTGTGTCCTTGCTCAATTTACCAAAATTATATTTTATAACTACGATGGTCGAGCATTTGGCCAACATCTGTACATACCCATGCAATACGTATATACACACATATACACACTTATACGTATATATACATATATTATAATTATTGAAACAAAAAAAAGAGAAGGAAATACATGTGTTACATATACCATATGTATTATGAGACTTTTTAGAAGTAAAGATAAGTTGCGAGTCAACAGGTAGATGTCGATTTTGTGAACAACTGACGAATTACTGTAAATTTTCAGTAGCCTGTAGTGACGAGCCGGCATGTCACTATAGTACCGAAATGATTGTGTACACAAATCGAAAACGCCAGGAGAGCATAGCACTGGAACAAAACACTTTCACTCTTCATTCAACTATAGCGTATATAGAAAAATTAGCCTGAATATAATTTGTTGATACTTTTCAATTAAAATTATTCAAATTACTCTTTATACACATGACTGATCACATAGAGTATGGTGCCTTATACATGCACATCAGGTTGTGATTTCAGTTAAGTATTAACCCTTTAACCGCCGGTGCCGCATATATTCGGGTTTTCATTTTTTATTAGCACATTAAGTACCACATTTTTATTATGTTAAAGATAAAATGTGACATCAATCAGCAAGATTTGAAAACAGTTGACTTCCATTTTGTCAAATCTGAATAATTTTCACTCACTTGAAGCTGTGGATCGCGTCAGCGAGACACAACTTCAAGTGGGTGAAAATTCAAATTGAATGATTTGTCGTTTAAGGGGTTAAGAAAATGGTAAAATAGATATTTGGAGCTGATCATATTTTACACTTATATGAAGAATACCGGGAATTATAAAATGCTTGTTGGAGATCAGCATTGCTGCGACTAGAAGTGAGTGTGTTTTTAATAAATATGAGATGGGTCTTTTGGATTTTCTAGGAAAATATACAGTTTTTAATATAACATGATTTATACTTGATTGTTTAGAGCAACAAAATATAACATTAACTGTAACATGTCATGTCCTATGTTTTGGAATAACGATGTCATTAAAATACGGCAATTTTGAAACAAACCAGTTATAATGAACCTGACATATCATAATTTTTTATGTTAACAAATTATTGCCAACTAAATATAGCTGCCATCCATTGAACAATTAAAAAATACAACTAGTCACTGATTGAGGAAATCTACTTCCACAAAATGATGCCAATGCAAACTAGTCCTGGGGGGGATCAAAGTAGTAAAATATATTATTTCTGCGTTATATTTTGGGCGCCATCTTGAATTGCACACAGAATATTACAACTTAGCAATTTTTTTAAATAAATTCCTTGACCTCTACAATGTAGGATTAGCCGAATTATCTTTCCAATTATGTGTCAAATTATTCATGTCAGGAGATGTCGGTCATTTTTATGACGACCATTTTGAAAATAGGGCATATTGGAAAATTCGTCTTTATATATTTCGTCTTAGCAGGCTGATTTTATGTCAGGAGATGGCCTTAACCCTTTAACCGCCGGTGTCGCATATGTTCGGGTTTCCATTTTTTATTAGCACATTAATTACCACATTTTAAATATGTTGAAGATAAAACGTGACATCAACCAGCAATATTTGAAAACAGATGATCTCTATTTTGTCAAATCTGAATAATTTTCACTGACTTGAAGTTGTGGATCGCGTCAACTTCAAGTGGGTGAAAATTCAAATTGAATAATTTGGCGGTTAAAGGGTTAAACAAAATGATATAATATCCCTCTGTGAGGTGTACGGGCTCATGGACTAAACAAAAAATTTAGTCGTTTGCCAAGGTTACATTATCGATTGACGCGAATCATAATATTTAAAACATACACAAACATAGATGTGGGCATACGGAGGACGATTAACCTGATTTAATCTCAGCTAGTCAACAATGTCATTGCAATTATAACATAAGTGTTATATGTTGAGTCATGTTTGTCTGGAGCCTAATGTCTGCACGATCATAATGTCAAAGTGCTGGTGAATCCAATAAGTATGTGTTATACAATGTTTTTGAAATGCGTTTTGTGTAACGACACTAACCTTTCTTTAATTTTGAAAATTAAAATCATAGAAATATTCGGAAAATCATACATTACGGTCACGATATCTGGACAGTTAGTTTAATTTGTTGTGAAATGAGTCAACTTCTTAAAAAAAAATCTGGCACTTCGTGATAAATCAAATACACCCAATGCAAATAAATGACATAATATTTTGTATGTTTAAGGTGTCGCACAGGTACCCGGTAAACACAAAACATTTATATAACATTTGTACAATGTTGGACCAGCGTCGAAGACCTTGGGCCGACGTTGTACAAACGTTATACAAATGAATGTTTTGTGTTTGCTGGGTAGGAGACTGATCTCAAATGTCAGTGTTGCAGGTCTGTCGTGCGCTTATCAACCACCAGGACACCTGATTTATCATTTGATAATTTAGCATTCGACTCAACTCATCCGATTCACCAGGATTATTAATAAAAGACGCATTTCCATCTTTCAACATGATTAAGATTTGGTTATATGCATTTCACATATTTCTACTCATTCCTATCCGATCAGAGACTACGTATGTGACTGGTATTGTGGGACAGCCGGTTATGCAGGTTGCATTCGTGCTTCAAGATGTGCAGACTTGCCTTAAAAATCGAGAACAGTTTTCTTTATTGGATAGTAGTAACAATCAGTTTAGGTGCATAAACCAACATTTGCTTTATTGTCTTTTGAGGGGAGACCAGCGTTTTGAGAGACGCTCATTTCATCCCATATATTGTGGTGTCATTTCATCCGTTGATCACGAAGTACATTTGTCAGACGCGATCATGTTTATTCGAGTTATAAAAGGACACATTCTGTATCATGAGATACTGAGATTCAATTTTGAATTAACAAGAGCTATTTCCTGTGATAATCACGGGTTGGTATTTGTGCATAAAGAACACAGAAGTGAAAGCTATTGTGGAAGGCGTGTCCCATGGACAATTATCATGTCATCTGACAAATCATATGTTCATCTTAAAATTATTAGCAATCTTCAGTATGAGCTATCTATTTTCTATAGCAGTTTTAAAAAGGAATGGATAACACGTTTCTCCCATGTTAAAATGATGAATATCCGGAATGGAGAAATGAATTTTTTTGAACCAAAAATAATTTCAGCACAATATTATTTTATCACAAATCATAGTAAACATATATATCTTAATATGCTGTCTACTGGTCCAGTAAATGGCAGTGTTATTGTAAAAGATGGACCTGGGCGTTTTTCAAACACTTTACTTGATATAAGCAATACTTTTTCCCCAAGTAACGTCAGTGTGAGAACATCAGCATATATAGCTTTTATAGAAATGTCAATGCTGTACAATACTTATCCGCTGATTCAAATAAAAGTAAAAGTCGCAACTGTCGTCGGAAAAGCACCACAATGCTTTCAGCGATCAGGCAGGATATATTTTCCGGACACTTCAACTTATCGCAGAAACGTTGTTTGTTCATCTAAGATGAGGCCAGCCATCAGAGTGATATATATAGGACTATTTGTGAAAACATTTATGTTTCATGGGCCCAACAAATTGACTGATGTAATATCCTCCGTGTGTCAATATGGTGGATTAAGTCTAAGATTCTCGTATGCTGACGAGGCATATGCAATTTGTGAAACTATCACTGATTCATACATTGACTCACAACAAAAGACACTTCAGGTTACATTAGTTTGGTTCTATGGGTATTCGAAGGGGCATATGGAAGGATATTATCAGACTCATTATTGCCAAACATTCTATCTTGATCGAAATCCCCGAAATATAATTTACCAGCGTAATGTTTTCTTTGAAATAGACAAACACGACGAGCATGCCGAATGTTACGTTGTTGTATGTCCAGCATTGCTGACCAATGTCCAGGCATTTTGTACTATTCATGTCGGTCCACATTCGGTGGGAACGACACGTTTGGAAATAATAGAACGCGATACATTACAACCTTGCGATGTACAATTAAAAAATGAGTTTACATCCTATACAATAAATGCATCGTTTACGGAGAACTGGCCGTTCGGGTTAATGAACAGCACCACCACATCTTATGAACGTTTTAGTACGCCACAAATACACACATATGATTTCCTACAATTTGCTACAGCACAGTTATCGCTGCTTTGCAATAGTAAATCTCCGAGGAAGCAATTGGCGATTCATCTTAAGATTTCGCATTGCCAGGTAATAGAAAACGAAATTATTATAAATGCTGTGGCAAACAGTATTCCAGCACTTTCAGACAGCTGTCCGAATATTGTATATACATTCATAGCAACAAGAGGCGACATCAACAAATATGCAGCTACAGAAGAGTACCACGACTTCATCTATGGCAGTGACGGATATATAAGTACTGGGCATGAAGTAAGAGTGGAATATACGGCATGCCCTGAACAATGTAAGAACTATAACTTTTCTGTATTTGTGAGGAGTACAGATAACCAAACCATTGTTGAGTATACAGCACAAGTTGGTGTTTTGATATTTACAGGCAACTATCATAGAGGGTTTCGTATTAAAATAATTATGCCAGAAACTGACTGCATAACGAAATTATGTTATATGAAGGTATCAACATACAACTCACCAATTATCGGTACAGAGGCGTATGCCCCCGACAAAGTGGCTTTTTACACCAGAAGGTAAGAAAACTATGGTGGTATCATTGTTACTCTATGTTGGTTATCTTATTGTTAGCAGCAATTTTAATGTATTATTGTGTTTACTTAACAGAACATTGTCATGGATAGAAGCTGAATTTCAATGTCAGTCACACAACATGACCTTATTCCAGTATGGCAAGGGAGCGTTTGATCGACATATAAGAGCTCAGCACCATCTGATGGCACAGGATTTTCGTGAAGTTATGTTTTTGGGACTAACAAGAAACAGACAGGTTTGTATGAACACAGTGATAGTTTGAATACTTTATAACAAATCAATATAGGGGGGAGGGGGAATATTTTTGCATATAGATAATTTAAATAAATAGGTTTTATCCTTGCGTTGTGTTCTCTGCTTGTCGCTTGCTGTATATTATTCTAAAGCACCCTTCGCCGAGGCAGCTGCTTACTGTATTCCACACGGTCCGCCGCCGCCGTCGCCCCCGCCGCAATTATTTGTTTTCAAGATAGCTACTGATCTATCAACTTCTGCTTCCTCATACTTCACATAGCCATCACATACCACTGGGGAATTGTTTTGGTGACATTTTGATCCCATATCATCAATCCTTTAATTACTATGGCCACTAACGAAGAAATGCTCGTTAGCGCATTTCAGAAAAAATTTGCCCATCAGATCTTTTCTTAATTTGGCGAAAATGTTCAGCTATGTCAGCCAAATGAACTGATTAACTTTTAGGATCGCAAAATTTCAAAATGGCCATTAAGCGGCCATTTTGAATTTTGTAATATTTACTTAACTCAAGAAATGCAAAATGACTGGACCATGAATATAAAACAAAATGTAATGTCTCACACAGGGATAACCCATGACAAATTTACACTAAAAAATTCAAAATGGCCACCAGTCGGCCATTTAAATATTTTTTTTTTTTTTTTTGAGCAAACTATTCTAAATAGTGGTCGGGCGATAACGGGGGGCTGCTTTCATGTTCGTTTCGGCACAACTTTTTCTAGTTATAAGAAGGTTTTTAGTTGGTCTTGCGAAGGAAGTAGTGTACATAAATACTGAATTATCCCGGAAGGTTATAATCCACTTTATGTCACTATGGTCAAAATTATGTTACAGCATACAAATTAAATGGCAGGCGCGTTGCCCGCAACTGCCACGCTCGTGCAACGTAGAACGTAACTGGTGAAAATGAAATGAATGTGGTTTTAGGCCACTTTTGTGCACATATAAGCTAAACTGGGTCAGTAGAACCTCCTGAGAATGGGGAGATGAATGAGATGACACTGCCCTCCAGACGAAGGATTTAAAATTCGACCGCTGGCGGTCTGAGGCCGAGCACGCTACCTGTGACGGTGGCTCCCCACAACATTTAATCTTTACGAGTGAACGGAGAAGAAACAGGCCATACGACACAATACAATGGAAAGAAACTGAAATATTTCGGAAATGGTGCGTTTGAGGCAGAAAAATTGCTATGTATAAGCCGCTTTCGAAACATAATCCGAAATTGAAAATCTAGTAAAACCAGGTAAAATCCCCTATTATCGCACGAACCAGTGACGAGTGCTAATGCACGACCGACCCACGACAGACGCTTTAGTAAAAAAGAATCAATTTTCAGTGCGTGGGTCGTGCGTCGACTATGTATGACTGTGCCTTACGGCTAGAAAAAACCTGAAAACTGAGCGCGCATATAGCGCCCATCTAACGTGTTACTAACGCATGTCTAGCAAACAAATAACGTCTATGGGGTGTGCTAAATGTTTTTTGACTAATTCGTGCCTCGCGCTGGCAATGCGCGGTGTACTTTATCGTCCTGCTAACGCGGAACGCGGTGGCAAAACGATGTGTATTCGCTGATTTATGCACCTAGTTATGGCCCATTTTTGAAATTTCTGACTTTGTAAGGCATTTTTTAGTAGAATTTGGCATGGAGTTGTTTTTACACAATTTGGATGCGCTGATTCCAAATCTGCCCCATGCCAAGCTCAATTTTGTCTTTTTCCTACCCAAAAATCAAAAACAAAATGGCCGCCAAAATTAGTAAAAATGTCACAAATTCACATCACGGTTTGGCTTACAATGAGCATAAAAACATCATTTTGGTGTCTAAAGTAACATTTTTAGAGTCAGGGAATTCAGTAATGATGTTTCCAAAGGTCAAATAGCTACCATTATTAAACATAGGCACTTAAATTTAATTAGCACAATTATCGTAATACATAAAGTAGTCGCACCAAAGTTTTGATCGGGAACTCTTTCAAGGTAGATTTCGGAAAAGGTAATATGGAAAGAAGACAAAAGAGACAACACACACATAATGTAATGACTTGATTTATTATTCGTTTTTATAATACAGGCCTTTGACGTATCATTTATGACTGCCAGGTTATAGGCGCATCAATTATCAAGAGATCGACACTGATCATTCTTGGAAAATGTCTACAAATATAAATAAGAAAATTATGAGAAAATGTTCAGCTTTTGTTATAGTATTTGTATTTTTATCGTACAAAAAAACAGACACATAAAATGGGGAAAATTTGTTTATTAAAAATAAACATCAAATTAAACCACTACAAATAAAAAGGGCTTCACTTCAAATGTTGTTAATGTAAACGTGGTTGTAACAGAGTGAAGCCCTAAGACCAAAATAGGTATAAATTTACTTGACAGTCAGTTAACAGGATTAACCAGTGAATATTTATACATGTCTCTAATTGATCTAATCTGCTATGAATATTTATACATGTCTCTGATTGATCTAATCTACTATTTAAATGTGAACTTTGACTCTTGTATCATTACAAACAAATTAGATAATATCAACCAAACTATCAATAACAATCTAGTAATTGTTCACACAAAACCAAACCGATCAATAACAATATACTAATTGTTCACATTAATATATTAATAAACATTGACTCTTGTATCATTACATACAAATTACATAATATTGACAAAATCTATCAATAACATTATTAAACAAGATTATCTGTTGTTGAGGAGGGTATGAAAACGGCACACAGACACAAAGTGTCTGACCCCCACAACACAAACTTACGAATGCATCGTAAGAGCACATATGAATTCCAACCTCTCATCTGTCTAATCCACCATTACTTGCGGCATCAGAAACAACACTAATTCTAAATAGTGAAGTGCTATATAGTCTGAAATTTAGTTTTTAAATTGAAATTAGGATGTCTACAGAAGTGAAACTTGAAATTTACATGTAATGAATAGATAACCAAATAATTAAAATTTCCAAATGTGGATAATAAGGGACACATTATCATAACATCTATTGTATTTATAATTCCTGAAGCAAGTCTGAGTAGTGTTTTGACTGGCTGGATTTATCTGTCAGTGGAATTTTATTTTCTGTAAGTGTAAAATCTGACCACAGAAGTATACAGACCTCATTCTGAGCTGACCTAGGTTTTGCAGACACACTTTGAAAACATAAGAAGACCACAAAACATAGATTTAGAAGGATTTGAAGCAAATTAGGAACATGAGGAAATGGTCCACATCTTGAGTATTGCTGTATTCACTAAAAATGTTGTTTACATATACATTCAAAAGCAAGATCTAGAGAATTCTAAAAAAAAATAAATAAAAATAATAATAATAATTTCTTACTCACGCAGTTATTGACGAAAAAGCAAAATTTTAGCTTTTTCTTCTCTTCTACGGGAGAAGAAAAAGGACATAAATCATTCACATTTAAAGTAATTCCACCTGTAAGAATGAGCTTGTGGATATTGTATCAGAAACCGACTGGCCGAAATCGGGTTGGCAAATCACTCCCCATCATGTTTTCTATTGTTAGAACAGCTGGCGCAAGTCCTGCCGAACTAACAAATGGAAAATCATATGTTTGGTTTTTCACAAAGTTTATTGCATCTGGCGCAAGTCCGGATGCATCCTGCCCATACTTGCTAGCACTGATTTCAGCAGCTGGCGCAAATCCTGATGCTAGAATAAACTAATTCCACCTGTAAGAATGAGCTTGTGGATATTGTATCAAAAACCGACTGGCCGAAATCGGGTTGGCAAATCACTCCCCATCATGTTTCCTATTGTTAGAACAGCTGGCGCAAGTCCTGCCGAACTAACAAATGGAAAATCATTTGTTTGGTTCTTCACAAAGTTTATTGCATCTGGCGCAAGTCCGGATGCATCTTGCCCATCCTTGCTATCACTGATTTCAGCAGCTGGCGCAAATCCTGACGCTAGATTAAACTAATTCCACCTGTAAGAATGAGCTTGTGGATATTGTATCAAAAACCAACTGGCCCAAATCCAGTTGGCAAATCACTCCCCATCATGTTTGCTATAGTTAGAACAGCTGGCGCAAGTCCTGCCGAACTAACAAATGAATAATCATATGTTTGGTTCTTCATGAAGTTCATTGCATCTGGCGCAAGTCCTGATGCTAGATTAATCAAGCTAGACAGAGAGCATCATGTAGTTGGCGTATAAGGCATGCAATAATTACTACGGCCTGTAACAACTGGCCAAGTCTTGTTGTAACTGACCTTTTATTTATTGACTAAAATTATGTTCTTGCAGTAGTTTAATTGAATAATTATATTGCTTTTACCTTACACTCCTACACTTGGATACTCTTCCGAATTATTTTAATTTACAAATTGTTTATTATATATATATATCTAAGTAAGAATGATGAAAGATTTAATTCTTGTGGCCATTTTTTTAAAATTTTTTTTTTATTTAATTTCAAAGCAGCTGGATCACTTATCTTTACAAAACAACAACAAAGAAGAAAACTTAGAAAGAAAAAGGTGACCCAAAACATAATTTCGTAGGATCCACTTGAAACCTAAGGTCACTTTGGCAAAGCCAGAGAATGGCCTACGGGAAAACCAGCCCCTGGGATTATTCCAGAGTCATCACAAATTGGCATAATTGCATTAATTATATAAAATGAAATCAAGAGATTATCAACTATATCTCTTCTCATTAATTTGAATAATTACTAATGAGAACGTTAAATCTCAACTTCCTAACATGAATTATTTTTAAATATCCTTATGAGCACTAATATTGTATATTTTAATTTGAGATTAAGAGTAGCTGGTATGTATGTTTCATTGACCAAAAGTAACAAAAAAAGAAAACTCCAATCAAAGAGGAAAGGTGCCAAAAACATAGTTTTGACAAAGACCTATCTGAAACCGAAAGCTGTACTGGCGAGGCCAGAAAATAGCCCACAGGAAACAAATCCTGACAGGAATCAGTGGGTCCACCACAAATTGGCATCAGCCAATGTGATTATCGCCTCCAGAGTTTATCAATTTTTGCTAAATCAAATCCTAGAAACAACAATTGCTCCTCTTATTTATTTATATTATTTGTAAATTTTTGCCCTACAAATCACACGATAAAATGTACCCACAAAATTTAAGTAACAAAGATGAAACTCCAAAAAATGAGGAAAAAGGCCAAAAACATATGTTCTTGACAACAAGACCTATCTGAAACCCCATAAGGCCGCAGTGGCAATGCCAAAGAATGGCCCACAGGAAAAACAGTTCCTGAAAGGAATCAGTGAGTCAACCACAAATTGGCATAAATGCATAAAAGCAGCCAAAGTGGTTATCGCCTCCAGAGTTAATCAATCTTTGTTAAACAAATTCTCTGAGACAATTATCATTGATTTATAAAATTAATATTGTCTATTGCATTAAAGTGAGCGCCATCACAAATGTTTACTCAGCAAATTACAACAAGAATCAATCTTCTTAACAAGATATTTTATAAAGTTGACCAAGCAAATCACACGATAAAATGTACCCAAAAAAATTTAAGTAACAAAGATGAAACTCCCAATCACGAGGAAAAAGGCCAAAAACATATGTTCCTGACAACAAGACCTATCTGAAACCACATAAGGCCGCAGTGGCAATGCCAGAGAATGGCCCACAGAAAAAAAACAGTTCCTGAAAGGAATCAGCGAGTCAACCACAAACTAGCATAAATGCATAAAAGCAGCCAAAGTGGTTATCGCCTCAAGAGTTAATCAATCTTTGTTAAACAAATTCTCTGACACAATAATCGTTGATTTATAAAATTAATATTGCCTATTGCATTAAAGTGAACGCCATCTCAAATGTTTACTCAGCGAATCACAACAAGTTAACATAGTACTTTTTCAACTGAATGAAACAAAAATTTTTATATGACAAAGATGAAACATTTTCCATCCCCCTTGACATATTAAAAGTTATCCAAATTTGGATGCAAAAATGCAAATGATTTTTTCGTTATGTCATTCCGCAAATGTTTGATAAATGAGGAACCGACCAGTGTTACTCTGCAGTTATAAGAGTTCTTGTTTTATGCTCAATTTGTTAAATTTGAAAGGAATCAGTGAGTCATCAGTGAGTCAACCACAAACTAGCATAAATGCATAAAAGCAGCCAAAGTGGTTATCGCCTCAAGAGTAAATCAATCTTTGTTAAACAAATTCCCTGACACAACAATCGTTGATTTATAAAATTAATATTGCCTATTGCATTAAAGTGAACGCCATCTCAAATGTTTAATCAGCGAATCACAACAAGTTTACATAGTACTTTTTCAACTGAATGAAACCAAAATTTTTATATGACAAAGATGAAACATTTTTTATCCCCGTTGACATATTAAAAGTTATCCAAATTTGGATGCAAAAATGCAAATGATTTTTTCGTTATGTCATTCCGCAAATGTTTGATAAATGAGGAACCGACCAGTGTTACTCTGCAGTTATAAGAGTTCTTGTTTTATGCTCAATTTGTTAAATTTGATAATTTAATAACAACGGAAATTTACGATTGAAACGAAGAATGAGTGAACGATAATGTAAGGTTTTGAGACTGACTAGACCACATGAAAAGCCAACAATGTCAATGTGACAAAGATAAGGGTCATAATCCAAATAATTGGTCAGACAGATTCAATAATAACCACGCAAAGCTATTATCAAATATATACACAAACTATTAAAAAAATGTGTAACATAAATTTCCTGTATAGAATCATATAGTCATATAAAAAAAAATGTAAGCAGCTAAAATTTTTAAATGTGCAATTGGTTATCGCCTCAATAAGTTCATCGATTCTTGTTATTTTAAATCAAATTTCAGAAACAACTATCACCACTCTCATTGATTTAAATTAAATCAAAATCATATGGTCATTGTGCTTTTAACTTAATTTAAAGTTAACACTAGCGCTTAAATTCCTAAGATTGTATATTTTTTAGTCTACATTTTATTAAAATCATGAAAGAACAGTCCAAACCAAATTCAATCCAGATGAATTTTGTATTATGAATTTGTCACTCCAAAAATATGTCACTGTCAGTGACTGGAAGTGCTGCCGACTATTACACTAATAATGACGATGCAACCAGTCTAAGGGTAGACTAGTCTACATCGTATATTTTAATTATTATTATTATTATTTATTTTTTTCATGAAAATGAGATAAGGCAGCGCAAAATTTTTGATTTCATGAAATGAAACAAAAAGCGATTAGACTAGGCCTATATACGTTTTTGTAGACAGCTACAATTTTTTAATGTGCAATGTCTAGAATTAGACTATTAGACTTTAAATTAATTAGACCAAAGTCTAGTCCTAGCCCTGGCCTACTGCGAGTCTGCGGCTAGGCCAGGAGCCTATGGCAATAAATTGATAATAGAGTATTGTATAGTCTATAGAGTATACTAACAGTTAAGAGTAACAGTTAGAGCAGAGTCTAGACTATATCTAGACTCCAGTAACATTTAATTAACAGCGCGTACGGATAATACTATTATTAATAGTTAACAAAAACACGAATTCAACGTGAGCGATAATATAAGAATTTTTGAAGTTGACCATGTGACTGGACCGATGTCGTCGATGATCAATCGAAGTCAATCTAAAAAACCACTGACACATGGTTGAACATATTCAAAAACAATGCGAAACTATATCTAACATATAAAAGAACTATTGAAACGTATTTGAAATACAAGATTTTCTTGATAGACATAGAATCTGCTATATAAATTTATATTTCTTTCGGCTTAATTTTCGGCTTGGACCACCCTCAAGATTTCATTGCTAAAAGAGACTGTTACAAACAAATCGAGATCCGAACAAACCACGAATTACATAGCTTGGGATTTGCCTGAGATTAATAATCTATTTTGTGTCCGATAAAAAGAGCTTTCATTTTACGAAAACTCTGTATTTGTTAATAAATGGCAATAGAAAAAACGTATTGGTACATATATTTAGAAATTTGCAGCAGCCTGTGCATGTCATATTTGACTTGCGACAGCTACATCTACGCGTGGCACATTTGGATGCACAATTACAGCTCACTATGTGCTCACAGGCTGTAGGGACTGGTGGTAATGTACTGAGCTCTGCTACCAAGTGCTCACCTGAAACCTTCCATCCATATTCCAATACAGAAGGGATTATGGGCTGGGGCTGTAAGGCCTTTTGCCAGATCATTGACTGGATATGAGCTCTTTTTATATGAAGTTTGGCAGCATCAGAAGTTGGTGGCAAAAGTTCGGGTTTAAGGGCTTTCTTGAACAGGACACATCTTGCTGCATTGGTTGTGGCTGCTTCGGGTACTTTGTATAATTTGCAAATGAATTTTTCACAGCTATCAATTGTTTCTGTTGACAGCAGTGGATCTTGTCCGAGATTTGAAATGAGTTTTATGTCCAGAAACACCACCAGTCCGGTTTTTTTGCTATGTCCGGCTAAGTAAGATGTAGTGTCCGACCCTGTAATTGCATGGAATGGCAACAAAGCAAGTGCTGTTTCCGGGTGTAAATCCCATGCATTGATGACGTCATTCACAGGAATGAATTTGGGTTTTTTACTTGTCCCTGCTTTCATGCAGATTGTTTTATTCATTGTAGATGAGTGCGACATAAGCATGAGTAAAACATCTGTATCTCTACACCATACAACAACTGTGTGTGATTGAGTGTGTGCACAATGTAAAATTAATCTCGTATCTGCTTCCTCGTGCGTGGATCTCAGTGTTTGCACATCAAACTCAGGCTTGTTGCTTAAAATATTAGTGGCTTCAGTTAAACCACCAGCTGTTATCACACATTTCTCTTCGTGAGCATTTCTGATTATTTCTTGAGACAGAAGGTTGGACAAATCTGCCTTGTTTTTGGGATCACAAAGAAATCCTTGCTAATCATGTGGTAATGGCACATCTGGGGTTGAAATGACCCTACGGATAGCTTTGCCTTTTTTCCTCCTTGCCCTAGTACCTTCTTTTATTGAGAGTGTATCATATCTGTCAAATAAAACAGCAATACGCTCAAAATGGCGGCCATACTGAAACACCGCTTTCACAAAGACTTTGGCAAATTCTCTGAATGTCGTTGACATGTGACTTTGTGGGTTTCCTAAGGCCATGACAAGTGCCTGCCCATCAATTAATAAGGTAGATCCATGTGGGACATCATAATTCTCAGTGCAAATAACCTTTTTACAGAGTTCCTCCATGAGAATAGATTTTTGTCCAGTCCTAAGTCTTCCATCTGTTTCTGCTAATGACAGAGGGACTGGAAATAGTTCATGTTTAAGAATTTTATCAAGATTTACATTTCTGCCAGCTTCATATGAGATAATAAGTCTTCGCAGATATCGGCTTTTAATGTGACATTTTGTTTATCTGCTTTGTTAACAAAATAAAGCCTTGCAAATGTTGCTGGTTTGTTTCTCTTCATTGGGTCAGTAAACTTCTTGTGGTCTTGCCCATCATCATGATTGAGTAAGCGTTCCTGCACACATTTTTTAACTAGCTCCTGACCATTCTGGGCTGCATGTAAGAGTGATTCAGATATTTCCTCAGTTGCTTGATCATGTGTTGCTATGTTTCTCAGTTGATCACTCATATCATTAGAAAACACACCAAAGTCAATATGTTTTTGAAGTACTTTGTTTTCAGAGTTGGTATCTTGTTTTCTCCTGGATTTGTTAGTCTCCTTGTGTAAAGTGGTAGTATTTATATCATTGCCAAACATCTCCTTCGTATCTTTTGCAATTTCAGATCTGAGGTTAAATGAAAGTGTCCATCTACTTAAGGCAGTCACACTTTTGGTAATCCCCACTATGCCTCCACCCTTTTTCCCGGTACCGTTTAGCCACTCTAGGCTTTGATCTGGATCAACCTGGTTAAATTTGCCATGTCCCACCTTGACGACAAAATCTCCATTCCTAAATTCTTTGAGTACTTTATCAGGTAGCATCTTCATTTCTGCAAGATAGATGCAGCCCCACTTTGCATAATTTGTATTGCCATTGTGATGAAAGTAGGGTAGCATCATTGTAAAGGCGCACAAATGGAGATCCCACAGACCATCTCTGTTTGCCCGGGTGAACATCAGTAGAGTGCTTACCATGTCAAGGTAGCTGAACCACAAACCATAGTTTGCATTAGATCCTTTGTGTGCACAAAAGCTTTTTAGAGTTTCATGAAATTCAGTTTTTGTAAGAACTGTAACAAGGCCTAAGTCGTCATTTTCACGTTCAGCTTCTATGATTTTATGTTTTAGCTCTATATTGTTCCGATCTAGATAAACCATCAGTTGGGGTAGGAGTACTTTCCACAATGCTTGGAATGTCATTTTATGGGCTCTCATTCCTTTTTCATAGTCTTTTCCAGCAAGTACTCGCTCAGCCGTTTTTTGGCCTAGCAATCCGCTCTCAGTCCAAAGTTCTAGTAGGCCTGTTGCTTCAAAGTGTTTGCCAAGTGCCTTCATAAAGTTCATAGAAATGTTTAGGCCTCCAAATTTTGGAATGAGAAATGAATAATCTTGGGACCACTTAAGTTCCATCAGTCTGGAGAACAGGGCTTCATCAGCTGTAAGCACAACATGTTCTTGGCCAAGAATTCCCGCAATGTGCTTGCATCTGACTATGACAGTATTTAGGGTCTCATACTCATGTGCAGGTCTCAAAATTAGAGGCATGTAGCCGATAGTAGTTGTGAGGGGATCATGCAAACTATTTTCTTGGTTATAATGGATCCAGCTACGTTTAGGATCATCTGATTGTCTCTTGATATTAAACGCGAAGTCCTTGGCCTCTGCCAACAGTTTATGTGGATTTTGTTCTTCCGAAATTAAGAACCAATCAAGATGTACATCATTTTCAAATTTTGGCTCTGGTGAGCTGACATATTTATCCGGTGGAATGGTGGCAGTTAGCACATCAGGCACAATCAGGGTCTTTTGAGATGGTAGTAAAGTTTCTAATGTTTTAGTCTCTGATGATGGCCCACGCTGCCATGCAGCAAGTTGGGTAGCATGGAAGGTGTTTTTCCCATCAAGGCCAGCATCTAAGATGTCAATATTATCGGTGGAGAAATGAACAAATCTGTCAGAAACCAGATTTTCTGGAACAATGGCTCCATTAATTGAATTTAAAGATTGGGTAGTGAATTCAGCTAATGCTGTGTCAACTTGTAGCACGTTTTTATAGCTAATGGTATGTCCTGCGTTATGGAATAGCTGGACAAGGTGCTTAGATCTTGTTGACTGGTGTAGTGTACTACCTAGACCCACATGCTTTGGTGTCCACATTTTGCCATTACTTGTTCCATAAACAAGATCTTGAGCCACCGATATTATTCTGTCACTTGTGACACCTGTGGTTATTTCGTCATCGTTTTCATCCTGATTGCCTTCTTCTTCGTCACCCCAACGCACACATTGTCCACCATACATCACTTTCAAAAACATGTATAAACTTTCCGGTATACATGACATGGCAGCCTCCTTGGTGACTTTAAGTCCTTTGTATGGAGGATGAGAGAGTATATCTGATCTAAGTTTTAAAGCTACATGTATCAATGATAAGAATATATCATCTCCCGCCTTGTAGACAGGAATTACACACTCTTCATCTTCATGGGACAAGAGAGTTGCTATTGGAATGTGAGAGAATTCTATTGGTAATAGAACAATACCTTTCTCCCGGTCCTCACTTTTGGATAAAGTATGAAATCCATACACATTTTTAACAAGACTTTCTACTTTGTCTTTGAAAGTTGCTATTCTGCTGATAAACGATTTTGGCACTGTTTCGTCTGTTTTTGTACAAAGTAATTTATGATACTTCCACACTTCCTCTAGCTCTAGAACATGACCTTTTGACCCACTTTCTTTCAACTGTGTACATAACCAGGCCATCGCCAAATTATTTTTCATGGCAGTATCTCTCACTTCAGTTGTGTCCCTCAGAAAGTTAGCATAACACTTTAAATGATACTTTCCTTCTGATGCAATGAGGTCACAGATTCCAGCAAAAGCCACACTGAGTTTATGGTCATACCGAGTAGCGTCAATAATCTTTTTACTGGTATTGAATGACTGTACAGAGTGCAGCTGGTCATTGCACCACTCCTGACAGAACATGCACTTGTCCCAGTGTATGTGTTTTTCAGTGCGTCTTAATTTTTTAGTTTCAATTGAGGTATTCTGGGATGTGCATGGTTCTGTATGTATCATTTTAAGCCTGTCTATATGAGTCTTACTTGTGAAACTGGAATAGCAATTACTGTGCCAACACACGTTTCCATGAACACTAGATATAATTCTGTCTATGGGATCTCTGCTATCTATGTCTTTTTTCTTATGCCGTTCACGCGAAGAATATGTGTAGGCCCTGAGTATAACTAGACTAGACTATCGGTCATGTCTTATATTATAGGCTATTATAGACTAGAGGTCGACATAGTAGGCATATGACCAAATTATAATTAGGCCTATAGTCTATGAATCTGGCTTATCAGGAACATTTTTGTTTGAAATTTAAATTAATAATTTTAGTGCACTAGCGCTTTTTAAGTGCATGCACCCGAAACTCAAATATTAGGTGCACTCAAAATAAAAATTCACTAACCCCTAGTCTTTGAAAATAAAATTCCTCGAAACAAAAGGGTTATATTGAACTCGAAAGTCAAGTGTGTCCTATGTGCACCCAGACATGATGCAGAATCATGATAATCGTGACATTATCAGCTATTTTGGCGGCCATTTTGTTTTTCCATTTTGAAAGGGAAAAACACAAAATTGAGCTTGGCATGGGGCAGATTTGGAATCAGCATATCCGAATTGTGTAAAAACAACTCCATGACAAATTCTACTAAAAAATGCCTTAGGCCCCTACTAACTTTAAGGAGGCCTTTTTTTTGAAAAATGGGACCTGACTAACCTGATTTATTTATAACACATTGTATATTCGTCTTAAACTCGCTGGCTCTTCTCATATCCTGACAAAATGCGTCGTGTATGACTCCTCACGCTAATGCAAAAATGGCCTAAGTCATTTTTTACCATTTTGAGTAAAACGCCAGAAACTATTTATTTTCCTGCACACTAGCCTTACATACACAATTGTTTTTATGCATTCAAAAAGTTTAAAAACAATTTATGTTATAAAATTTAAAAAATATAATATTAATAATACACTCTTCTAAAACAGACATTAATGACTTAAAGGGACTAGCCCAGGTCTAAAATCATCAAAAAATCGGTGATTTTATTTTGGCTTCTTAATATGACCATATGATGTAAACATGTCCATAGACTAGAACTGCAAAAGTTTTTAATTTTTGTACGTCGCATTCACCAGTTAGGCTAGATATAGAGACGAAATGTCCGTATTTCTTATTTTTGACATGGTTGTCAATAATTAGAAATCAGGAAGTTCGTCTTTATATCTAGCCTAACTGGTGAATGCGCATTACAAAAATTAAAAACTTTTGCAGTTCTAGTCTATGGACATGTTTACATCATATGGTCATATAAGGAAGCCAAAATAAAATCACCGATTTTTTGATGATTTTAGACCTGGGCTAGTCCCTTTAAGGGCCTGTCACACCTTGGCGATCAGCGTCAACGATCGCGTAACGCACGAAAAAATCAGCCGAACGCTGGCGAACGCTTACCATCGCTGGACCATCGTTATGCTATCGCCGTGTGCGTTTAGCGATCGTTGCTGATCGCAGATGAACGCTGATGAACGCTGAGAGTTTTGAACAGGTTCAAAACTTTCAACGCACACCAGCGTGTAAGAGGAGACGCTAGATGTGCGTTGGGTGGTCGCTACTAGATCGTTGTACACGTTAGGGGAGCGTTACTCAGTCGCTGTACACGCTAGGGGAGCGTTACTCAGTCGCATATACATATAATATATATATAAATAACACTTCCTGGTTAATCACTTCAAGTAATAAATTATTGGAATGCATATATTCAAATGTATCAATCTTTTTAAAAAATCAGCGCATTTATAAAGTTTGTGATCAACTTATCAATAATAAAATAATTTAAAATTTACATCTATGCAATATAGGCCTTTAACACGAGAAGTTGTCCAATTAGAAATAACTTATACCAAAACACTGCTAAACTGTTTGACAAAACTTCGTTTGAAAATTCAAAAGTAACATATTTAAATAGATAAATTTGCCGCTAGATATCTACTAACACCAATTAATACTGGAGTAAAACGTTGTGGTTTTAAAGATACATCATGTGATCGTAACTGTGCGTTGCGGAAAGTCGAAGACACGTTGATGGTCGCTCTGCAGTCGTCAATTTTGCGTTATACATGCGTTACGCATGCGCTGCTCCCACGCTGGCAGTCGCTGGTGATAGAATCACAGATTATGTGATGTGCGTTCTTCAGTCGTCAATCACGTTACTCTAACGCTACTCATGCGCTTATGAAAGCTGTACAATCGTTCTGGATCATGAAGGTCTATCAATCGCCATCGTTTTCAATAATTTTTAATATTTTTCCATGCGTTACGCGATCGTTGAGAGTGATCGCCAAGGTGTGACAGGGCCTTTAGGCCATTTTTCCATTAATAACATGTTGACTTAGGCCAAATTACAAATATTTACACTCGCTTGACATACTCTAAATTATTGAATTTATATTGGCTATTCTTATACATATTTTTTGATTTAAACATGGTAAAACATGTAACTATCCTGTTATAGTAGAATAATCATAGGCCTACTTAATTTCCTCATTCGCTCTGAAATTCAGAAAAATATATTTTGTAACTTCAAAATGTGTTTATTTTAATAACATATTAGTGTTGTCAAAGGTTGTAATTTATCAGACAATTATTATCTCATTGAATGTAGCATGCTTTAAGCCCACGAAACTAACACTCACGGTAACATATACCTAGGTTGATGGTTGGCAAAGTATTTTTACTTCTGTCGCATATGGAACTATCACAATTGCATCACTGTACAATTATCAATATCTAATTATTAATCACCGCTACACTATAATGTAATGATTTACGAGTTATATCGTCTGAAGATCATTTCTAACCATCCAGACAAAAATCATCTGTAGTGAGTTTCAACAACTATAACAACAACTATATGAGTTCAGATAAACCAGTACCGTACACAATTGGTGACCTTCAGTAACTCCCTCACAATATTATTGTGTTCCAGCATAATAATATTGTGTTCCCATTGTGTTTTCTCACAATAATATTGTGTTCTCTCACAATAATATTGTGTTCCCTCACAATAACATTTTTGTCCCCTCACAATAATTATTTTGTTCCCTCACAATAATTATTTTGTTTCCACACAATAATTATTGTGTTCCCTTACAATAATATTGTTTTTCCCCACACAAATACTGTGTTCCCTCACAATGATATTGTGTTCGCTTTCAATAATATTGTGTTCCCTCCTAATGATGTTGTACGTGTTCCTTAAAATGTTTTTTTTGTTTCAAATGATTATTGTATTCCCTCAAAATAACTATTGTGTTTCCTCGCCATTTTTATTATGTTCCCTCACAATAATTATCGTGTTCCCTCAAATGATTATTGTGTTCCTTCACAATAACTATTGTATGTTGTGTTCCATCACAGAATTATTATTGTGAGGGAGGACAGTAATTGTTGTGTTCCGTCACAATAATATTGTGTCCCCTCACACTAATTATTGTGTTCCCTCACAATATTATCGTGCTTCCTCACAACAAATATTGTGTTCCCTCACAATAATATTCCCTTTCAATAATATTGTGTTCCCTCACAAAAATTATTGTGTTCACTCACAATAATTATTATGCTCTCCCACAATAGTTACTTTGTTCCCTCAAAATAATGATTGTGTTCCTCACAACAATAGTGTGTTCCCTCACAATAATATTGTGCGGGAACAGAATAATTATCGGGTTGCCGCACAATAAGTATTGTGTTCCCTCACAATAATATTTTGTTCTCTCAAAATAATATTGTGCTCCCTCACAATAATTACTGTGTTCCCTCACAATAATTATTATGTTCCCTCACAATAGTCATTGTGCTCCCTCATAATAATAGTGTGTTCTTTGACAATAACTATTTTGTTTCCTCACAATAATTATTGTATTCCCTCACAATAACATTATGTTCTCCCACAACAATATTGAGCTCCTTCGCAATATTATTGTGTTCCTTCACAATAATTATTCTGTTCTCTCACAATAATTATTCTGTTCCTTCACAATAATGATTTTGTTCCCTTACAATAATGTTGTGTTCCCTCATTATAATATTGTGTTCCCTCACAATAATTGTTGTGGTTTCTTACAATAATCATGATGTAATTGCGTTCCCTCACTATAATATGTTGTTCCCTCACAATAAATAAGTTGTTCCCTCACAATTATTATTTTGTTGCGTCACAATAATTATTCTGTTCCCTCAGAATAATTATTCTATTCCCTCACAATGATATTGTATTCCATCATAACAATATTGTGCTCCCTGAAATAGTTATTGTGTTCCCTCACAATAATTATTGTTTCTCCTCACCATTATTACTGTGTTCATTTTTGTTCCCTTACAATAATTATTCTGTTCTCTCACAATAATTATTTTGTACTCTCACAATAATTATTGTGTTCCCTCACAATAATTATTGTGTTTCCTCACAATGATATTGTGTTCCCTGGCAATCATTATTGTGTTCTCGCACAATAACATTGTGTTCATTCACAATGATATTGTGTTCCCTCACAATATTATTGTGTTCCTCACAAAAGTATTGTGTTCCCTCGCAATAATATTATGTTCCCTCACAATAATATTGTGTTCCCTCAAATTATTAATTGTGTTCCATCACAATAATATTATGTTCTCTCACAACAATATTGTGCGCACTGACAATTATTATTGTGCTCCCTCACAATAATTATTGTGTTCTCTCACAATAATTATTGTGCTCACTATTGTGTTCTCTCTCAGCAACCTACCTGGGCGAGAGTGACAGTACATGGTGGGTTATTGAGAGTGTGTTTTCTTCACTCTCCCGATAAGGGGTTCTGGTCATATCTAGGAGATTAACCCCCAGACATGCCCAGATGTTTAAAGACGTGTGTTTAGCTAAACAAAACACAGCTCCGCTATCATCGGGTCGGATAGTCCCAGAGTAACAAAAGTTAGGGCAACTCCATTCTGTCCCACGTGAAAGACCTGATGTCAAACACTCTATTGTCGGTTTGGTTTAAGACCCAGTGCCTTCACTGATGAGAGAGCTGTCTTGCCACCGATGTTGAGCAGAGGAACCAGGATACACCGCCGACAATCTAGTTGAAGATAGCCAGACACGTTTAGACTGCGGCTTTCCTTTGATACTCGCTGTAGACTAGCTCTTCCGTACAATGCCGCACAACAGGCAGCATATCACCATTGACCCTTCCCAGGTACTACTAATAAGTTACTATAGCAACCATCCCAATACTCCCGCTTAGGTAGTAAGCCAGGGTAGGCTATCACTAAATAATGTCTGTGAATTGGTGGCTCATACTTTTAGCCAAAGCATTCCATTTTACACATTATTATCATGAAATGAGTGAGATTTTTAAAACTGAACTTGCTATGGACGAGTGTTTATGAGTGCTATGATACCTGAGTATGGGCACAGCTATAGGCCTACTAGTTTAGAAGACTCATAGGCATACAATAAAATTATCTTGTGATGCATTTTTATCATGTGTATCATGTCAGTTATTGTTGCTATATGGGGGCAGAGTATGCATATTCTCATAGATAGGTAGGCAAATTGTAGGCCCGTCTTGCCCAAGGGGGTGGGTAAGATGGGCCACAGATGATATTTATTTCAATTGTTAATAGGCACGCCAATACCTGAATACCAGATAGGACCACTCGATCATATATCATTTATAGCATTATATATCCTCAGTGATTAACGTTAGATACATACTTCCGTAGCAAATTCGGGGTGTCATAGACAGTCATATAGTTAGGTGGCATGTTTTGTCTGTCCTTCCTCTATGACAATTTAATTATACCAAAACACAAAATTTATTAAGTAGTTGTAGTAATACCCAATGCAACTTGTTGCAGCGTCATTACAGAGCTGCTGCCTTTCAGTTGGTGTAGGCCTAGATCTATGACCCCCCCTATGTATACTTAGTATACATATTGGCCTAAGTTATTTCATTACTTTGGCCTAAGTTAAAATAGTTAGATCCTAGGAAGATAAAAAATGGCCTAAGTAAAAATTAAATTTTGGCTTAAGTCATCTATGCCTCAGGCCATTATGTTATAGGCCTATGGCACCTTTATTTATCATTTATGGGTTTTCTAACCTCCATAGGCGAACGCAAAATCAGGTATGCCTAGCTCATTTTCACCAAAAAATGACTTAGGCCATTTTTGCTTTAGCGTGACGATGTGTGACTCAGCCTCTTTCTCAGAGCCACACTAGCACAGCTAGGTGCATGGCCCTGCTACAGTGCTTTGGGAATCTCTTCTCTAATTGCTGCGCTGTGATAGGGCATCAAAATCTGGTGTACCGTGACCCACATCTGACCCTGAAACTATGTCAAGTTCGAGGATTCCTTGCACATATGAGAGACAAGTTTATATAATTATGTCTCCCCTATATACTGGTCTAAGGTTGTCATTATATGCCTAGTATTATTATGACCAGATCAACCTGTGTTGTATTATAGTTGGCCCATCCTATGCAATGACGGCCCAGCATAAAAGCAACATTGGATGTGCGTCTTTTACTTGGGTTGTTGTAGACTTGCTTTTGTGTAAGACCAAGATACTATCAGCATGTCCAAAGTGCTGTTAACAACCACTTTTTGGTTAATGTTGGGACAGCATCTCAGATTGTGGATTAACATGAACCCAGCGCTGGGTCATCGTTCTCAGTGGTGTGTAGTCTCAGTCAGTACGACACACTGACCCAATATTGGTTTGATGTTGGTCCATCGTTTGCGACGCGGGCCCAACATTAAGAAAACATCGGCTGGTTTAGACCTATCCTGTTCACACTGTAGGATTGACAATGGGGGATTGATGTATGCCAATTGTCTACGACGCTGGCCCAACATAAAAGCAACATTGACCATGTGGTTTAGAATTTCAAGGACACCATTATTGTCAGGTATTGCCTTATTGGCCAGATACATAATCTGGTCAAATTCATGAATACGTCTACAGAACACATTTTACAGTCCAATCAAGCAGAGCCACTAGTTAATGCTAGTGGAAGGATAGTGGATCTGATGAATGAGAATGGTGTGACTGGGCTACGCCCATTATAACGCGTTGGATGCATGTGGTGCTCATTAAACCCTAAACACTGATGTCGACGATTATAGTCATTTTCTCAGTTTGTTTGGTACACATGTAGGCCTAACCTTAAAAGGAATAAAAGTGCCTAAATTTATGATATTATTATATGTCTTGACTTCATTTCCACAAATCACGGACATTTCCAGTAAATTGAATCGTGCATCGTGCGAAAGACTACCTCAACTGACTAAAAAAATAAAGGTCGTTCTTCAGAGCTCTAAGGATTAAGCTGCAGAAATAGCAGAGTCACAGACTGTTGCTCGACTGTGGTATGAACAGCCGGGGTATGGCCAACGCCTGCTCGGCGCGCTCAGCGCAGGGCAGGTGCGCTGCCCAAGACTGCCCATATCACTGGCACCCCTAGCGCTGCTTGTGGGGATCTGTTCCTGCTGCGAATAGGCTGCTCTTCAGCCCAGTAGAGTATATATACAATAATGGTATGCAAATCCCTTCCAACGATTTCGTTACCTTACTTTAAAAAATCGTCTCAGTAATGTCCCTAACTCACAATAAAAGCACACTAATGCATGTGTCTTCCAGTCAAGAATAATTATTACATATAAAACATTATAAAGCTGTTCGACAAAAGCTTCAATAAGCTTGAAATTCCATCATATTTTCTACAAAAGATACAAGACGTCCACATCCCCATTATCACTGATCAAAACAATCCAATATAGTCGGGGATCCAGGTATTCCAATTTTGAGATCACCCGACGTGGCTTGCTATACTTTTTATTTGTGTTTTTCTATAGTCTGGCTATTGGGCTCACAAGATTGACTGGTCTGTTTTGCCGGAAATATTGCGAAAAAAATATGGCCATTTTTGAAAAGGTACTATCATTTTTTTAATGAAAATATATTTTTTCTGAAAATTCACTATTATTTGTTTTGTCTGGTCAATAATTACGCAGCCCTCGCCGACGCGGGCTGCTTACTGTATTGCACACGGTCCGCCGCCGCCACCGCAGTTATTTGTTTTCAAGATAGCCACTAATCTATCAATTTCTGCTTCCTCATACTTCACATAGCCATCACATACATTGGGGAATTATTTTGGTGACATTTTGATCCCTATATCATCAACCCTTTAATTACTATGACCACTAACTAAGAAATGCTCGTTAGCGCGTTTCAGAAAAAAGTAGCCATCAGATCTTCTTTAAATTTGGCAAATATGTTCAGCTATGTCAGTCAATGACCTGATTAACTTTTAGGATCAAACAATTTCAAAATGGCCGTTTAGCGTAATAGTTGTAATAATTATTTAACTCAAGAAATGCAAAATGACTGGACCATGAATATAAAATAAAATGTAAAGTCTCACACAAGGATAACCCATAAAAAAATTACACTAAAAATCCAAAATGGCCACCAGTCGGCCATTTTAATTTTTAAAAAATTTTTTTTTTTTTTTGGGGGGCAAACCATTTTAAAATAGTGGTCGAGCGATAACGGAGGGCTGCTTTTATGCTCACTAAAAAAAATCAAAATGGCTGCCAGTGGGCCATTTATTTTTTTTCAATTTTTTTTTTTAGTATCTCGGAAATCTTGCATGATAGCTGATCTATGAATTTCTGCTTCTTCATACTTCACATAGCCATCATATACCACAATTTTAAAATAGTTGTCAAGCGATAACGGAGGGCTGCTTTCGTGTTCGTTTCCGAACAACTCTTTCTAGTTACAATCAATATACAAAAATATATGTTATTATAATAGTAGGTGATCTAATCAATTTAAAAAAACATTTTTGAATGATTTAAAGTCATTTAAATAATCAGCGAATTTGCATATCCGAGATGGCCGCCATGGGCTAATTTGCATATTCAAGATCGACGTAAACGCTCTCCAGTCGTCAATATTTATCCGAGCTTCGATAATTTTTTCCTCAACATGCTTTGATAGATTATCCTGGCTGAGTTCGAAAAATCGGCATTTGCATCCAAGATGGTCACCATGGGCTAATTTGCCTATTAAAGATCGACGCTCTCCAGTCGTCAATATTCATCTGATTTTGCTAATTTGTATAGCCAAGATGGCCGCCATGACACTTCTGTTATATAGCCCCATCGTTAATGCATTGGCAATAAATTTTTAATTGTGGAAGGTGGAGTTTCATATTTGCTATGCAAATTATTATAAGATCTAGTCATGTATTAAAAATGGCCTAATAAATGTGAACTAACTAACAATGTCACTATAGTATCGTGTCGTTACGGGTGACTAATATTACCCTTTAACCGCCGGTGCCGCATATATTCGGGTTTTCATTTTTTATTATCACTTTAAGTACCACCTTTTAAACATGTTAAAGATAAAATGTAACATCAATCAGCAATATTTGAAAACAGTTGACCTCCATTTTGTCAAATCTGAATAATTTCCACTCACTTGGAGTTGTGGATCGCGTGAGCGAGACACAACTTCAAAATTAAGCGATAAAAATGCACTGATAAAAAAAGAAATATACTGAATCGCACAAAGTATTTGTATCATCATATGTAATCATTAAACCATTAAAAGTATACTATACTGTTTCCTCATATCATGGTAAATTAACTCAACATATATTAGGTTAGCACGGAGAAAACTGTTAAATATGAAGTGATCCATGTCACAGTTTATATGCATACATTTATATGCATACATGTATTACTGGGCAAATATTGTACAGAGCCATGCAATAACACACTTGACAAGAACGGTGTTTGGCACACTTGCTTTACTTACAGCGACAGTATTTACCACTTTTGAATTCATCATGTTTAACCAACTAAATCAGGGCATGTGCAGGTGAGTTATGCATATTATGCATATCATTGTCTTTAGAGATAGCTCACGGTGTCACACCCTGCTATTATATGAGCGCCGAGGAGAATGAATGCAATAGCAGCAGGTTTAACAGCATATTTCACTGCCAGGGCATCCGTAATTGCATGAACAGGTAAATAGTTATTCATTTTCTTTGCCCACAGCTCATGTACATCATGTAGCTGTGTGATGAAGTATAAGCACATCATGTCGTTGGCTACAATTAAAGCCTATAGTGATGGTGTTTTATGGAGTAAGCCACGTGAGCAAAGTATATGCCTCTTTGTGCTTTCCGTAGGACAGCAGCGCTGTGCGACCAAGGTCACGGAAAACTCCTCCAAGAATCAGCATGAATCCTGCAGGGAGGTGGATTTTCCTGTTTGAGCTTAAAAATCTGCTAATTTGCATATCCAAGATGGCCGCCATGGCACTTTTGTTATATAGCCCCGTCGTCACTGCTTGGCTAGAAGCTTTTAATTGTGGAATGAAACAACAATGAATGATTACTCAAAAATGGTCACAGCAATTGTATTATAGTAACAATGACAGAATGATAATAAATGATGTATGGAGTCTAACTTTCTGTCATGTTGCTTATAATATTTGACTTATTCAAAGGATTGTGAACAAAGCTTTTCAAATAAGGAATGACAAGCGTGTCGTGTTGTTTGTATTGTCTCATCTCACTGCAGCTAATCTTACTTTTTCTTTCACTCTCCTCAACCTGAGAACCCAATTCTGAGGAGACAACATCGATCACAGTTCATGAAACGTGCTACTTCCAAGATGCTGGTAATTCTGAATGAATGTCATGGAGTTTACTAATATTACTACAGGATTGTCTGATGATGGAAACATATATTTTTGCACTATAGTATGAGCGCGCAGCATTGCATAATAATCCTTCTCAGAAATAATTTTAGTTGCTGTTCCACACAAACGCGCATCGGCCGCAACCATGATGTCCAGGATTCTAGTGCCCTGCATCAAATGTCCAATCACTCCAAAGCAAGTCTGGGCAATATGGAAGCCACCCATGCTCAACATCACGCTGTCATTATATAACAGGTTTGTTTTACAGGCCGAGGTTGCCTTCATAAATTTCTAGGTCACATGTGACTATTGTAATTTTTTGTTCTAGTTTTGACGAAAGGTCTTTACAATACTGGAGAGATTCTTCAACTACCTGTGGATGTGCCGGAGATTGTGGAGAGAAAGGGCCATTTGTTGTGTTTGAAAGGTCTGAGGTAAGAAATGCCTGAACAGAAGTCCACGTCGAAGCATTGTCGATCGCGTGCACATCTTCCAGAAGAAGAGTAGGACAGATGTGAACCAAATTATAAAGGGTATTCAAGTGATCCAATAGTTGTGCCAGACACACAGGTAGCACCAACTCTGCTTCAACTCCTCACAGGAACGACGTTTTCGACGATCTCTGAGTCTGAGGTGACTTTCTTTGGGATTTATTGGTTGAGAAAACTGTAGAGAATGTCGGCGTGATTTTAGCAGAGGAACACTAGCTGTTGCTGTATCCTCTTCTACAATATATTTGTGCCATGTAGTATTCGCACATCTTTAGTATATTCTTGGAAGTTAAGATTATCAAATGCAAACTGCGTAAAATATATTTACTACCTGACTTTGCCATAGTTGCAATGTACCTTGATAGCTGATGCAATTGCCAACTCTATATAAAAGCGTTACAGTCGCCTTGCTTCTTTATAGTCTGTTTGGAATATGCAGTGCTGTACCAACATGTTTTGGAGTTGGAATACATTTGACTGAATGAGAAATATCTGGAGCTAGGTTGAAGATCTATTCCTGCTGTTTTAACGGACGTGGACCCGGCTATCCTCACCAACTTCAGGAGTTGCATCCGTTATTAACCATGTTATTGTATGAGGTGACGCTCACTATTTCTAGGTAAGATATCTCCAAGTTCAATGATCAGCATCAGTATTATTTGCAGTCCTTAATTTCGCTGAATGATAATGCTTGGGATTTTCTTGTCTAACAGTTACTTGAAAATTTGCCTCTCTGCGTTTCATTGATCATTCAGTTCCATTCTTATTCATTTTGCAGTGTTGTATTGGGAATTTATGATATCATCATTAATTTTGTCACCTCACCATCATTTTTTTCGTCATACTCAGCTATCTGATGTAGCTGTTTTAGCTATGCCAGCATGCTGCCAGTGCTCTAATCTGCAGAGCAAATCAAGCTTGAATGATCCGTCTAGGGTATATAACCATTATCTTGCAGTTACCTTGCTACTAATAACTGAGATCTGTATGATTTTACACTTTCCACTCACTAGCTTTTGAGGTATTTGTGAAATTCTTTCCTTAAGGATGTTACAAATATACATCACCATCATTAACAAGGGGTCAGTGTTGTGTCATATAGGGTTGTGTCAGTACAAATTTGCTCTTGTGTAAACTGACCTGTTCTATCAACATGCTGTAAAAAATTATAATGATAATATATGTGCATTCAACATATCAACAATTATTATTACTGTCACTGCAAGCATGAATCCAGACAAGTAACAACAAGTAACAAGTATTTATTGCTGATGGTTCCGGTGAGAGGAACATAACAGAAGAGCCAGGAAAGCGCTGGTGCCATGTAATACAATACAGTGCATTTTATAATACTATTTACAATTCTAATGTTTTATGCAAGAATCAGTGGATTAGCTGTTATTATTCATGTTAAGAACCCTTAAGAACCCGGGCGGAAGTGCTGACCCATCGATCAGCGATTCCGTCCGGCTTGAACTCGGCACGATGATCTGCTAGTTAGGTCGCCACATTACCTCCAGGCTAAGTGACAACGTATATCTACAAAACTATGCTTGTGGTGACCTCAACGGCAGATATCATAAATTTACGGTAAACTACGCGCCGCCGAAGTGGCACCGATTCGTATCAAAATATCAATGTTATAACAATAAACATGTAAAAACCAAAGTCGTCATACAGCGTGGGTTGTTGGTGAGCTATAGTGAGTGCGGCTATGACCAAATATTTATTTATTTATTTCCGATCCTCTTTGCAAATGTCCTTTTAACCGGCCATGCCCAAAACTCTTAACTCTCTTCCAACCGACTTAGTTATTTAACAGATATGAGAATAGTGAAAACTTTCATTATTTATTTAACAATGATTTATTTGTGCCAGGCCTGGCACGATTTATATACATAATAAAGTTAAATTGTACGTGCGCTGGGTCCGCAGTATATATCATGAGGAGCTATAACCGCGTGAACCAGCTGCACGAATTGCGCTGGTGTATGGATCTGTCGCCCCACACGTGTTTGAATCGGCGGCGGATTTATTGTCACTCTACGGCTGTGATCGGTATTACTTTCGTTGTTATTGCCGATGCGTTTATTCTGTTGCGTTTGAATCGGCACGTCTTTTCTTAAATGCAAAGGAATTCGTGAATATGTTCGAACACCATCATACCTCTCATTAGCGCAAGAAGTCGTGGCATTTCTAACATGCGGCACCTTGTACAATGTCGCCTTCGTATTTGACTGCTCCCCAGGTTTTTCACTTCGTCGGCTAACCTCTGGAGCTGTTGCCTTTGTCTTTACCGTAGACTGTCCGTTCAAACTTTGCTTCGTGCACACTCCGGCCTCAGAAGGCGTCGACGTAGCAGTACTTTTTTTTCCTACCACTGCCGCCTGAGGTTCGTGAATTTTCGCCATAGGCCGTATAGCCGTAGTTTTTTACATCGCGGTCGATTGTCTGGTCTGTTCATCTTCAGGTGTGCGCTCGATATGTGCAGGTTTGACACGGTCTGCAGTCCCCGTCTCAACCTTGCCTTCGATTATTACTTTGAATACTCGACCGCCCCTTGCGACGACCTTATACGGTCCGTCGTAAGGGGCAGTCAGCTGTGGTGCAATTGCGATATCACGCAGTCATGTCGCGTCTCGTTCGGCTCGCCAGACACAAGAGTCGCTACCTTGTGCTGGCTTAACAGTTTAAAGCGAAGGCACAGGGGTCTCTGCACAAACGCGCAGGGGTCTCATCACCAAATCTCTGATGATAGTAGCAAATCAGTGCATCGTCCGTAGCAGTTGGCTGTGCGGTACCGGTTTGTGACGAGTTCGGCGGCGGAGCGGGCGAGCGGGGATTTGGTACTTTTGTGGTAACAGCTTTTTGGTCATTATTTTCATTACTAATATTATTTGCAGCCATGCGAGGTGCAAACGGTCTCGCATTAGCGTTAGAGATTTTTTTTTTATTTCCTGTTGTATTACGTCTCTTCTGCGAGTTGTCTGCTGCTTATTGTTATAATGTTTCTTTTGATGTCCAGAAGTTTCTAACTGTTTTAGTCTTCTGGAAATGTCTTCCATTATTCCAATAAGTTTTTCACTGTCGTTTACCCTTACCTCCGCTCGGCGACTCCCACACTATTATTATTAAGCTGCGGTAATCGCCGCATGGTTGCCAATCGCTGTTTTTTTAGGGACCATGTGAAGTGCAGACCATTCGCTGTCGCTGGGCTCGATAACGCCCAATTTGATCATTTCGTCGAAGTCTCTCTTTGCGGTGACTAATTTATCTGGCGCTAGTCTTCGTGGTCGCGCGAAAACGGGATGACCTTTAGTAACTATCTTCCGTGTTTTACTGTCTCGCCTTTCATTGTAGGTCGTGTCAGTTCACTCGATCAACACTCCCTTAAGACTGATGTATTTGTGACTAAGGAATGGCTGTAAGGGGGCTACCATTTAATATCCAGGGGGGGGGGGGCAGGGATATTGGGATGGACAAAAATATTTGTTTCAATATGATCCAGCTCATGGTTATTTTTTTCCAGCTGTACGGTTAACAAATTATTTATTTCAACCACTTTTGGAACGACTTTCAAAAATTGCCAATGTATTATTTATTAAGGCTATATAATATGATATTAGCCTAATATTTTGCAATGTGAGAAACTGAATATCTCCAGAATCTTCAAAATTTCATCGGCTAGAAAATAGTTTAGTACGCCAAAACATGTGGGCTTGCCCGATATGCCATAAATTATTTATTTCAAATGGGATCGACATCAAATTATTTTTTTCACCTTCTCCCTGCCTTTAATTATTTATTTCGAAAATATCCCTGCCCCCCCCCCCCCCTGGATATTGAATGGTTGCCCCCTAACTAAATATCTCTAACGTCCGATGCGACTTCTCCAGATAAGGCTGCACAGGTTAGTCTATACCGCTCATCCTCGTCTGTTAGGCCTATGTCGTGAAGGTCGAACTGTGTCTCCAGCTGGTTAAACCATAACTCGACGTCGTTCGCATAGAATGGTGCGATTTTGAATTTAGGCAAATTCTTTGATCGTCGTGATGATCTGCGACGAATTGGGAAGGGGCTTCTTGATGATTCGCTCCTCGATAATTCTCGCCGTCTATGTTGCCTCGCGACTCTTAAAAAATCGTCTTTAACTCGTCTGAATTCTTCGTCGTTTTCTCGAGCTGCTGATGCACTAGCATGGCTCATATGAAATAATGAGTCTGTATCACGAGCACCTCTTGCATTCATTTTCGGCAAATCGAAACCTTGACTGGCGCCTCTTTCGGCTATTTTGCAATATGTTTGAAATTATATAACTAGTGAAGCATTTAGGTCTACGGCCCGTAGGCTAACTACGCAGAACTTAAAAGTTTATTGAAATGACATGCTTCTTAACCATGTCAGGTTATTTGTATAACCACCCGCTGCCGCACGAAACAGTAGCACTGCGAAATCTGACACATCTGACGTAGTCGTGTGATGAATTATCGAATCTGTGTTTTCTAGGTTATGATGAAATGTCTGTTGAGTGTGGGGTTGCCGAATGATAATGGCTTTATAATGGCTTTTTACTAGCACGTTATATGAAAAAATAGATGTGTCGTTATCAGACACGTAGCACAATGTTATAGTAAGTTAGCCTATTACTTAAGGATTTGGGTCCAACATATAACATGTACACATGCCAATAAAATTGCTAACATACTGCTCTAAGCTAAAATGTATAAGACAATTGACTGTCCAATCTGCGAGAATAATATTTTCTCGGAGACCGGAAAGTGAAATATGATAAAATACTCGAGTCGGAATAGCTGTCAAATCGTATATTTCAGACCGTAAATTCTCAAAATTATTTTCCAAATTCAAATAGCGACTTAGGCTAGTAGGTGTTACACTCAAATGATGACACCCGTAATGTTTTAATAAATTTGTGTTAAAATATACAAATATGTTTAATTTCGCTGACAGATTCTCACTTGAGTGGCATAGTATGAATGTCTATTTCAAATATTTTCGCGAGAAATACACACGAAAAAATTCTTTCTTTTTCAAAAATCTCTTTGTGTCTATTCCTCGTAAGAGAACTCGTACGACCTCGTCATAATCGTTCGTTTTGTTATTCGTTCGCTCGAGTCGTATAATGTATCTCTACAGCCATGTCGATGCTGTATTAGTCCGATATTTCCTAGCGGTGAATGTCTGTTGGCTCATTGATATATCATCAAAGGTCTAATTTGACGTTTTCAATGCGCTATCATCATGCAAAAATGACATTGCTTTCGCCTACAAAACTATTATTTTGAATTGTTTGTGAAATTTTTTTTTACTTTCGTTTCGCAATTATTTCTTTGCGAAACACATGAAGATGAGAAAAAATCCAATCTCTCAGGTAAAGATCAGTGTAAAATTCTATTAGTCTTGTAGAGAAAAAATATTTTAAGTTTTGTGTAGGCCTATTAGAATTGTAGTCTATAGACTACACGTCTGCTGGCTATCCAATATGGATGCCGCACCACGTGTGTGGAATATTCCGATCTCGGAAATTGTGTCGTCTTAATTTATGTGAATATCAATGAGCCCAGACATCGTATGATGCGCGCTTTCTGCGCACTAGTCGGTGTGGAGGAACGCGTGTAGACCCCGTAGGTCTGAGAGCAGCTAATTCTAGGGATCACTATCACCACCTAGCGGCGGCTAACTTACCATCACATAGAAAAATATAATTTCTGCTTCCACTGAAATGCAATATTGAATAAAAAGTAATGAAGTTTGACCTATTGTCCTAAAATTAAAGAACAGACCAATTAAGACCTTTTATTCATTCAATATGGATGCAATTGTGTAAAAATGGCTCTGTTTCCTAATAAAAACTGCACAAGTCGAAATATAATTTCTTTGGTTAATTGACTAGAATTTCAAAATATCATCCTCTCAGTCGCAGACAGTGACATAATTAAGAGAATAACCTTGAAATCTGTTATAATTTAAAGGGTAGACTATTCCGTCTAGTATGCGTTTTTCGAAGTCTAGGCTGGATGTCTAAAATCCGCCATTTTGAAAAAGTCGAAACCACGTGTGTTTCTAGAAAAATCTATCGAATTTTTCGCTGTTTTTAACGCGAAAACCTCTGTTTGTGCAATTTTTCTGACTAGCCTAATGGCATTTAGTGTACATTTATACCCAAACTCTTACGTACCTTCATAGAATGTAGATTCATTCTGTCCCTTACATATAAAACTATCCAATTCGCACTTTGAAAATGCTGTGAGACACAAAAATGCAGATCTAATCTATTTAACTGTGTAGAAAGTTGGGTCTTGGAACAAACGTCATGGGGTACCGTTAATTATGCGGTAACCCAAAATGCTGGCAGAAGGTTGCGTGTTCTTATCGATCCACATGGTGTGAGCCGGGCGGAAGTTCTGACTCGTCGATCAGCAATTCCGTCCGGCACGATGATCTGCTAGTAGGTCGCCACAAGTATGTTTTTAACTGAGCTAATCCAAGTAGAATGAAACAAATAGGCCTATCGTAGTCTAGGGCGAGGGTTACCATTGACGTTGCCAAATATTCGACAAGTCAATGGACGCGACCAACGCCTCAGGCCTCGATCTTAATCGTGGTGTCTTGTCCAATCAGCAAGCTGTGGTTCGCTGTAGAAACTCAGTCAAAGTAGAAGATTTTCTTGATTCATTCTTTATTCATTCCACATTCGTGCAGACATTGTCAGATATGAGCGTGCTACTTAGTCCCGTGCGACAGGGGACGGCTATTCAGCCATGCGGCTGAATGCGTGTGCTGCGGTTACACGTCTGACTTCCGAGAAGGCCAGTGAGAGTGAGCAAGTGCGGCTGTGCCGCACATGGTGTGAGCCGGGCGGAAGTGCTGACTCGTCGATCAGCAATTCGGTCCGGCTCGAACTCTGCACGATGATCTGCTAGTTAGGTCGCCACAAGTAGGCCTATGTTTTTAACTGAGCTAATCCAAGTAGAATGAAACAAATACTTCTCGTAAACTTTATATATTAAAGAGTAAATCATTTTCGACAGTTTATTTCCCTTACTGGTAATCAGTCTCGCCTAGTAGAGGACCATTTTACATTTAATATCTATATGAGCGGCGTTTCACCCAGCTCTCCATATACCATATTGGATCATGTAGATTTATGAACATGTAGAACATATTTACAAAATCTTAATTTCAATTTATTTACAATGTCGCAATTTTCACACCTCCACACTTCAGCTCCATATAACACAACAGGTTTTACCAGAGTGTCAAATCAAAATTTTTACAATATGCATTTAGAGTATCCAAATATTTTTGCAGGTCTTCAGGGGATTTAGTCAATAATACAGTATCGTACGCGTTCATCAAAAAATAGAACTTTAAGAAGGATACTAGATCTTCTGTTGGATCTTGGACGAGCTGGTCCATCTCCGGGATTTTTTCGATAGACCTTTACAAGATCGTGATATAAATTCGCTAAGATCAGCCAAGTGGAGAGAGAAAAGCAATGGAGATAAATTTTCTCCTTGTCGAACTCATTACAAGAGAAATATTCCGAGTTTTTTTCCATTTACATTAACACATGATTTTGTCTGACTGTAGAGGTTTTTAATTACTTTTAGAATCCGCCCTGATATCCCAGAAGATAACAACTTGGTCCATAATTTGGTTCTATTTATGGTATCAAATGCCTTTTGATAGTCTAGCAGCAGTAGGTCCTGTGAAAAAGTAGAACCTACCGCTGCTACTGTCAGAATGCAGGCACGTTGACTAGTAGTTAAATCAGCATGATGCAATTTATTATAATGTCAACTCCTCCTCTTGAAGAATGATAAATATAAACTTTTCAACATGCCATAGCAGAAAAACGAAGTATATAGAAAATATCATTGATTCTGTGAAAATAAATGTGTTTTAACACAAAAAATCACAAAAAAGGGTGATTTTAAGCTAATATAGCTTTAAATCGTTTAGAAAGCTTCTGTAGATATACGAACATATATATTTTCAGCCGAAGCCACCCACAGTCACTTTGCAATGAATATATATTTTTTTCATATTTTGCGGTAAAAAATTAACGGGTAGGCTTATGTCCAAAAAATGGCCACAGCTCAAATTTATAATATTACTGGCAAAACAGACCAGTCAATTATGTGATCCAAAGGTATAACAGAACAGAAAAAAGACAAATAAAAAGTATAGCAGGCCACGTCAGGTCCAACCCATTTTTGAAGGCTTTCCGCTTTGTGGATCCCCGACTAATACGACTGACAACCAATTGTTGCGTAGGTCTACATAACAGATACACGCTATTAAAACGCTACGAGAACGCGGGACCTACAACAGACTAGTCAGGCCCGCAAATATTCGCAGCATGATGTTCGTTATGCATGCGCCCGGATTAGGCTACGCTAGATAAACGTTAAACCGAAAAACGACGAACATAGCACGTCAGCTCTGCGTAGGCCTATATCTAGCGTTATTATAACATGACGTTATTGGAGTCACGGAAAAGTTAGGGAATTTTAGAAAAGTGCTTCAAATCAGGGGAAAATCGAAGAATTTTATCATGTTCACTTGCCCGAGAGAGAACATATATCAAGTCAGATCTTAGATATTGTGCTGATTTAACGCAACATTTTTGTGGGGTCCCTGCTCCTGGACTACACATGAACCGCCTGGGTATTGTTTTTATTTGTAAATCTATGTATACCCATCACTTGGATGATGTTTCCAATTTTTATACATTTATCTTTAAATATGATATCCCTCATTGCTTGCCTTATTAGTTATTCCATGTTTAGTTTTACCTTTAGCTATAATACGCACTGTACCTCTATTAATAAGGCATATACAATACACAAACGTATCTCAGGCAGGAGGTGTGGAAGCCGAATATCTTAATTCGTTCGGTTACAACCCCCTGTCCCTCTCCTGCTTTAATGACTTCGTTTGGTCTCAAAACCTACATTATGTCAGCTATCAACAGGGTTTCCTGGATGCCCTATTTGGGGGGGGGGGGGGGTAGCCTCCACCCCAAAGTTTGGTTACTCCCCCTAGTGCAGGCATTTAACTGTCCTCGTATTTTCTTCCCCCCTAACTTTAACAAATCCTCCCCAAACCTCTTGAGCCTGCAGGAAACCCTGGTCAAAACAATGGACAAAGTCAGCAGAAACTCAACCCAAGTGTGGTATTCTATTTTTATGATAATAACAAAAATATTGCGGATAATGATTACGTAATCACGTCATGAGACACTGCGCTACTGTTAATTGTGGTATACTATATCGAGAATGAAAATTTATACTAGATATTGTGTTTAGTCAGTAAATTTGACAACTTGCATCACAAAAGGAAGATTTATTATTTATTACAAGTAATAAATAGACCAGCTGCGCCCTATAAAGTGCGTAAATTACTCATTTTTTTCGAAAAATGCAATGCTGAATTATTTTGGGAATACAATTACGATCATATTGTTTGAATTTACGCACACACGTTTATTTTGTTGTGTATATTTACATGTAAATATTTACAAATACTTAGATTTATAATAATCATACTTGTTTTAGATAAGATGTTAATTGTTTTTGCTGGCAGCTCACACTTTCAACCCATAATAATATTTTGAACAGTGAAATATTCTGAGATATTTTAGCGTACTCGAAATATAGTCGGTTTACACATCGTTTCCATGAAGGGCGAATACTCAATGAGACTCAAAGGTTGTCTGCAGAGTTGTATTATCAGAATCCTTGACCATGAAAACATACTATTAGACATATTAGTCAATACGATGCGACCATTTTTAAGGAAGATATTAAAGAAAGTCTGTTTTCCAATAATGGCGGCATTTTTGTACGCCACAGAAAAGACGTCATAATGTGACGCTACTGGCCAGCGTTATCAATTATAACGTTGCAAATTTGTCGATTTAATATATATTTGATAATTTATGCATTTTAGGTGTGTTTAGTATCAGAAACAACTAAAAAAAATGATGTTCTTATAATCAATAATATATATGTGGAATACATACCACCTATGAAATTATGAAAGTCATAATAACGTATTTGTTTCCATGGCGACAGAAGAAAAACAATGTTATTATACTTTTGCTGACTAAAACTAATCCTATATATGTATAATGGATGGCGTTTACAAAAAATATGGCTTTATTATCTTAATTACACATCAACCAAAAGTATACCTGCCTCCAGTAGACGACATTTAAAACGTTTTGTGAATTTGTTACCATGGCAACAATGACGTCTTATTTTAAAAACTTCCCAGGTACGGCATGTAAGACGTTGATTTTCGAATTCAGCGCAAAATCTCCAGCTAGATACAACCTTCAAACCTTTTGGCCCCGTTCGGGACATTTTTGACCCCTGATCTCCCGGACTAATAGTTCTGACATTAGTGTGTTGCTTTTTTCATAACCAAAAATTAAAGACATATTGACTGAATAATAATGGTTGGCTATGGTGCTTTTTTGGGTGAAAGTCTCTCCTTTTCTGTCTCTCGCTTGGTGGCTGTTGTGCATTTTTTTGACCTATGCCATCTACACTAAGGAGTCGAAAGGGAGTGGTGATAATGGTCACCGCATCACGGATTCCGAATATTCATCACGGAAAAGTCAGGGGGAAATCAGGGAATTTTGTCTCCATGAAATGCAGGGAGCCCTGTTACATCATCAATGCTGTTTTCGATTTGATACGGGTGTCAATGTTTTTTTTTCTGGAACAAACAGCAAACACAAAACATTTTTATAACATCTGTGCACTGTTGGATCAACATTGAATATGTTGGGCGGACATTGTACAAATGCTATACATATGTTTTGTGTTCGCTGGGGTGTGATATGTCTCTGCACCGACACATAATTTCTAAACATATTTTAATATATTGTATGTCTTATTGCTGATAATTTGCCATCGCTTTCATGTCATTTTTAAAAATCCAATACCCGTAATAATTAATAAATTAGTATCATTATTGGACATCATACATCTCGTATGAACAAAGCGTGTTTTTGCCTATAACATCAATAAAACAATAAGCCTATAGTAAATGCCAACTGAGTTGCACAGAGATAATTATACATTTTCACCCATTATATTGAATCTAAAATTGTGACAACAATAAAAAAAACGTTAAACCAGAAGATCCTATAAGCAAAGAAAAACAAAAAATAAAATTTTTGCATGTCTTATTAATATCATATTTTCAATCAAAAGTGTGATCTTTTTCCCACTTTTTTGAAAGCTGTTTCAATTATAATTTTATTATTAAAGACGTAATGTATAATTTTCGCCGGTTGTGATATCAGTTGCATCATCATACGTTTAATGGAATGATTCGATGGAAATCAGTGGAACATACGCCAGTTGTTCACCTTTAGCAGACGGAGCTGAATTGAATATGAGATCACGCGGTAAATGTATATAATCTGTCGCCGCCACTAGATAATTATCTATCGGTATATTATTCTGCGCCATGCAATCCTAATGAGATATGTGCAATACAAATATATTGTGAATATTAAGAACATTCTCAATCGGTCTATATATTATTATCGGTTGGTTATTGTGTATTCGTTGATTTATGACCCCGATTTATTCATAACACGCTGAATAAACTCGACAGAATTTACGTTTGGTATTGTTAAATTAGAAATTGTCATAGAATATCAATATCTCGGACTCATTGTTAATTACAATGGGTAATTTAACAAAGCAAAACATAAATTATATGAGAAGGGTAGTAGGGAAATGTTCTCTCTACTACGTAAAGCTAGGTGTTTATTTTTACCTCTTGATGTTCTTCTTAAACTGTTTAACCATATAGTTGTTCCCATTATTACATATGGTTGCGAAATATGGGGAAGTGAGAACCTCGTTATTATCGAGAAATCACAATTGAGATTTTTAAGCTATATATTAAATGTTAATAAATTCACATGTTCAAATATGGTGTATGGTGAAGTCGGCATTCCTCCTCTAATTATATATTAGATCTAATATTAAATCTCGAGTGCTACCATTTTGGAGTTCACTTATCATGTGTGACGAAAATAATAGATGTAATACAATTTATTCAATATTATATGATTATTATTTAAATTGCATGTTTTGAATGTTTATACATCACCATGACTTATGTTTGTCAAAGACACATTAAATAATATAGATTTATCTGGTGTTTGGAATAGCCAGTCTCTACGGCAAGCCGTGAGTGTTTTAGACAGTCAATAAAAGTGAAACTGAGAGACAAGTTTATCCATCAATGGATAACAGAAATCAACGAATCGTTCAAGACCACTTTTAATTTTAAAAATTACTTGATTTCTTTACCAAGTAAGCTAAAAATTGTATTTACTTAATTCCGTTGCAAAAATCACAGGTTGCCGTTAGAAGCTCCGGGGCTGTAGAGAACGGGTTCTCCGGGACACGTGTATGTACCCAATGTGACATTGCACCAAGAGACATTGGCGATGAATTTCATTACTTGTTCGTATGTGATTTTTTTAGGACAGAGAGAATAGAACTCCTCTTAAAACAATACTATACAAGTCCCTCTACATTGAAGCTACACAAGTTGCTGAATATTTCTTCCGGAAATATACTCACAAATGTGTACAACTTTATATCTAAAATTATGAATAGTTTAATTTACGCTTCTCCACATAATAATACTAATCATATTAACTATTTATAAATAAATTCGAGAAGGCTTGTGTGTTCATTATATTGTATTAATCATGTTTATTCCAGCTTTGCCTGGCACTGCATGTCTTTAATAAAAGACAACAGTAATAAATGACTTGTTCACTTGACAACTTTCATATCCTGACAACATCATGACACATGCACTGAATCCATGCGCTCACAATGACGCACTGCTCTAGTTTTTCTCGTCCGTTTTTTAAAGTTTATTTGAATCCTGTTTTCAGGGGAACTTCACTCACTGGTTTGGCGGACAATCACCTGTAGCGGAGACTTTCTGGTATAACCCTGCACAATCACGCTTTGTGCAACGTAACACATACGTTTTCAAAGCTGGATATTATGAGAAAACTGCACAACCAAGACAAGTTAATTACACTCAAATACAACCGGAATACTCTCACTTCCATAACTGCACTGCCATTCTAATGGACCAGCATATGTTGTTTTATCAGTGGATTACAGTCCCTTGTGACAAGAAGTTTCAGGCAACATTTTCCTGTCAAGAAATTATTTCATCATCAGTTTCAGGTCACGCAATAGTAGATACAAATGTGACATGTAATGCGAACTGGTTGTTACTAAAAGGGACAGGAAAATGTTTTTCAGTTTTAGAAAGCCACGAACAAGAAATGTCATTCCATGATAGTCGATATATGTGCTCTTTATATAATGCTTCATTATTTAAAGTTCATGTATCAGATCGCAATGACACCCCGTACAGTCAAGCAACTAAAAGATTGATATCAGCTCTGCAGGCAGCCTTATATGACAATATTCCTATGACACAGACAGTGCAAAATATGTCACCTGCTACTATTTTAGACTTTTTATTTGGAAGACGACTGGACATGAGCTTGGTACCATCTTTGTTACCATATTTTTTGCAACATGAATATATTCATAGAATACACGATCAGCCGGAGAGAATGTCATTTTTCGCTGATTTTAATCACAGCTGCTCTATTGTGGAGAGTTCTGATGTGAGCTCCGGGTTTGCTCACTACGGAGATGATACATGGGGGGTGAAGTGCAGAAACTGTGATGAAAGGATTCAAGTATCAGGTATAATATGTGAGAAACCTGGTGAACAACACGTCATGTGTGGGATGAATTACTTTGTATGTCGCGACGACACTTGCATATTAAATATTTATAAATGCGATCAAATCGTTGATTGCTTTGATAACAGTGATGAAACCTCATGTACTAATAACACATATATCACTTTGATGAACCAATTTGTAAATTTGCCCTGTATACCGAGTAGTGATTGTGACATCGATATTAGGAGTCTAGTACCTGTACAAGATATATGTGATGGCCTATATATGAATGGCTCCATTCCGCACGAGAAGGACGTTTGCATGCTGCAGAAGAAGCATAAGGCTGTTGTCCATTCACCTATTAGCGGCAAGTTTGTAATCAAAGAGGTAATATCTGGCGTAGACAGTTTACTTTCGTTATTTTGGGATGAACAAAAATATGGATGTAGCAAACCAAACGATGCATTTTATATAAGATATAATAATACAAACGCACATCACAGTTTTCCCGGTGGGAGGCGACTGATGGAAAGTACTAGATTAAATGATGTTTGTATTGCTAATAGGCGCAAATGGCGAGCCTACTCGTCAAATTCTCGCTTTATATGTTCACATATTTTCTGCCCTGGTATGTTCAAATGTGTCGATCAATATTGTATTTCACTTTCCTCTGTTTGTGACAACATAACTGATTGTGATACGAGTGAAGATGAAATGGTGTGTTCTACATTGATCTGTCCTGGATCTCTGAAATGTCGTGGAGAAAATAGATGTATATCTAGAGAAGAAATCTGTGACGAACATGTCAATTGTCTTTATTCTATGGATGATGAACTGGGCTGTGCGACATGTCCTGTTAACTGTGAATGCACAGGTTATGTAATGTCATGCTACTCAAATCAGTCTGATCCTATTGTACAGAGTAGCGAAATAATGCACATTAAAGGACTAGTGATAAGGGGTGAACAACGCGTGTTGATTACTAATCAGCTAACGTTACAACTTACAGATTTAATTTATCTGAATATATCACATTGTAATCTGAACACATTAGATACATCATATAATTACACAACTCACTTGATATTTATCATCATTGTTGATGTCAGTCATAACCAACTGACAGATACGAATTTCATAGAATCTGATATATTTCAGAGAATAGTTTTTCTTGACATTTCTTTCAATTTACTAAATGTTTTCCAGTATAGACGGACACTCAGATATCTCTCAGCATTATATTTGATCGGAAATAATTTGAAAGAAATTGAAATGAGAATAGATAGTGGTAACTTGGCTTTAATAGACCTACAAGTTATGTTCTATAAACCTAAATTAGCCATTGTGATTAAACACTACAGTAATGATCGCTTGGCGGTGAGAGTAACAGATACTCGGTTGTGCTGCATGATTTCTGCTCATATTAAATGTTTATCTAAGCAAAAAATGATGACATGTTTGGGTATCATCCAGACGTTTAATACGCGTGTGGCCTTTTATTGTTCATCTTTACTATCTTTGTGTATTTCTGTAGGGGTGTCCTTGAAGCAAATACTACAAATGTTGCTGAGTAAATACGTGGGGAAAAACAAGAAATATTATTGGATTTTATTGACAAACCAGTTGATTGACAATATTTTGATATCATGGTATTTAGTATCACTTTCTTTAGCAGATCTAACTAAAGTGAAATTGTTATTTTTTAAAACCAGTATGACGTGCATAATGTTAAATGCTATACTCTACATTTCACTTCAAACGAGTATTGTCTTTAAATGTGTCCTAAGCGGGTTGATCACGCTAAAAACCATGTTCCCTTTCAAACATCAGTGCCCTTGGATTAAGTGGATAGGACCCGCCTCAGTCTGTGTTTGGCTTTTTGCTATAACAACATATCTGATATATATCTTTCTTTCATTCCGAGAAGAAAATGTACCAGTTTTTGACAAACTTTGTTCTATTGGATGGTGTGACATGGAGGAAATATCGTTTAATCTTCTTCATGGTATATTATATATAATAAGTACTTTATCGATTTTATTTTTTGTCGTTTCATTTGTAATGCTGTACAAATCTTTGAAAAAATTCCAAAGTGGATTTAAGACTGATACACCTACCAAACATTTTACAGCAAACATTGTAACATGCAAGTGTATATTGTTTAATATATCAGAAATCTTGCTTCGGGGTTATCTCATTACTATATTGTCGATGAAAGTGGCTGATTTGACATTCGTACATTTTTGTTTTTATTATTTTCTGTATGGTTTGTCTGTAAATATATTACTTTCAAGCTTAATCATTCTTTTTCAGTAGCTATTGTTTCTCCTGGTATTTTCTGTGTGTTGTGAAATACGTGATTGCTTTATTTTGTGGCATTTTCATCAATCAATTTTTGAAGCTGTAATCCGCTTTTTGTGATCCGCTGTGTTTCAAAATAATGTTCGCTGCAGTTACTCTAATTATTGCCTGTTCATGTTTCTATATCGTCACTTAAAGGGACTGGCCCACTCTAAAATCATAAAGAAATCGGTGATTTTATTTTGGCTTCTTAATATGACCATATGATGTAAACATGTCCATAGACTAGAACTGCAAAAGCTTTTTAATTTTTCTGCTGCGCATTCACCAGTTAGACTAGATATAGAGACGAAATTCCCGTATTTCTAATTTTTGACATGGTTGTTAATAATTAGAAATCAGGAATTTCGTCTCTATATCTAGCCTAACTGGTGAATGCGCAGCACAAAAATTAAAAAAACTTTGCAGTTCTAGTCTATGGACATGTTTACATCATATGGTCATATTAAAAAGCCAAAATAAAATCACCGATTTTTTTATGATTTCAGCTTGGGCCAGTCCCTTTAAGTATTAAAGAGGTGTATCTGCCAATATGTGGCAGATACAATTATTTAATATTTACACGACGATAGTTAGTGCCAGGTGCGATTTTTTGTATTTCTCTGGCTCCGAGATGCTATTGGGAAGATACTCGGTAGTCAAATAATGACCTGTTATATTTGTCAAAGCTCGGCTAAAGAATGCTAATATTAAAGCACACTGTTATCATTATTGCACTTGCTCATAATTATTTTTCAATGACTTGATCATTGTTGTGAAAATCACTTTGTTTATTTATCTTTAATATATATTTCCCTGTACATGTTTTTCTTTATATGCTGAAGTATGTATAGGCCCTAGACCTACGCGTGTCTTTCTATATGCTCAAAAGTAAAGCTTGAATACTGATTATAGTAGACGAATTACATGGTTTAATTATAATAATTTGAAATGTGTTCAGGTTGGCCATCACATTAAAAAACAACTTGTTTATAATAGAATGTACGTAGCTCAAGTAGGCCTATCTGAACGCACAGTTTCCTTTGGCCTCAGAGAGCGGGGATTTACCTGAGTGACATCTATGTGTGGAGAATGGTTCGAATCGTGGGTTCCGCTAGCGAGGTCATCGCTTATCCTGACACACACGAGACAATAGACAATAGATAATAGTTTATTCAGTATATGTTAATAAACAGACAAGTAGAACTAAAGCCAGGTGGGCTTAATGACAATATTATACAGTGTTATTATAAACATGCATTGATGGATTTTTGTACAATACTGATATATATAAATAAGTTTTTCAATTCTAGTATGTTCGAACTATTCATTAATTTGTTAAATGTAAAAGCTGATGAACGAGTCGTATGATGTTTTTAGCTCCCGCCGTCACCGTAGGTGAGCGAAGGGAGCTATGGATTCTACCTCCGTTTTTTTTTGGCCTCTTCTTTTGCCTATAACTTTGTGAGAAAATAAGCTAGGATAACAATTTTTGGTATGTGGGTTACTTCCAGGTGGCTAATGGACGGGTTAAAATATTTTTAATCTGAATTCAATACGCAAGGTTGCAGAGGAGAAAATGATGATGTGACGGCGTTGGGCCGTTGGGCCGTTGGGCCGTTGGGCCGTCCGTAAACAATTCGTTTCCGGAGCATATCTCTGAAAGTACTTGTCCGATTGTCTTCAAATTTTACACACAACACCCCTAGGGGGTCTAGTTGTGCCTTTTGGGGTATTTGAACTTTGACCTACTTCTGGTTCAGAACTATGACCTATTTAGACGTTTTGACGCGCACTTCGTTTCCGGAGCAGATCTCGAAAAGTACTGGGCCGATGACAGTCATATTGCACATACATGTTCTCTAAGGTCCCTAGTTGTGCCTTTTCAGGTTTTTGGACCTTGACCTTGAAGTTGACCCAGCACTTTGACCTAATTTATAACATCGGTAAATCCGACTGAAAGATTTTGCGGAATATCATGAAAACCGCTCAAGATAGCTACACCATTACTATAAAACAAATTGTGAGGTTTCAGGAGAGGATGCATCTTGAAAAATTTCAAGTCGATAAAATTAAAAATGGCCGCCTATCGGCCATTATTCACCTCGACAGGCCTGATATTGCGGAATATCATGAAAACCGCTCAAGATAGCTACACCATTAATATCAAATAATTTGTAAGGTTTCAGGAGAGGATGCATCCTGAAAAATTTGAAGTTGATAAAATTCAAAATGGCCGCCTATCAGCCATTATTCACCTCGACAGGCCTGATATTGTGGAATATCATGAAAACCGCTCAAGATATCTACACCATTACTATAAAACAAATTGTAAGGCTTCAGGAGAGGATGTATTTTGAAAAAATTCATTTTGTCAAAGTTCAAAATGGCCGCCAATCGGCCATTATTCACTTTCACATGGCCGTTATTTGGTAAACCGTGCTAGATGGCTAGACCATTACTATAATACAAAATGTGTGATTTCAGGAGAGGATGCATCTTGAAAAAATTCGACTCGATAAAATTCAAAATGGCCGCTTTTCGGCCATTATTCACTTTCACATGGCCGTTACTATAGAATGAAATGTGAGATTTCAGCTGAGGATGCATCTTGGAAAATTTTGACTTGATCAAATTTAAAATGGCCCTCTATCGGCCATTATTTACTTTCACATGCCCAATATTTTGCAAACTGTGTTGGATGTTAGTCCATTACTATAAAACAAAATTTGAGGTTTCGGGGGAGTTTTTAACTAATTTATATCAATTCAAAATGACCGTAAATCAGCTATTAGCTAACTCGATTGGCCTGATATCGGGTAAACCAGGCCAGATAGGTAGACCATTACTGGGATACTGATTAGGATCAATAATTTCAATGGAGGTTTGCAATCTCTGACAGACTGTCTAGTTCTTATCTTACTCTTAGACTGGGCTTCTTAGACCTAGTTGTCTTGCGTCTTGATTTTTGACCTAGACTAGGACTACATTAATAACCCTATACAAAATTGCTTAAATCAAATTCTAATTCGGAGCGGGAGCTCCTGGACTTATGTAGTCTTGTTTAATTAGCTGGCTCCGCAATTTTTTAAATTTGAACTACTCATAACAAAATGAAACTCGGCTCCCAGTTCATTCTCACACCAGTTACACTTTTTTGCTTTCTGGGTATACCTCTATGACATTCCGACTGACAACTCGGAATGACAGAGCTGTCAAACGGTCGCCGTCTTAATAACGGCAAATCCAATTGGAACATGATGATAACTGTGCGCTGGTTTTCACATACAGTGTTATTATACATGAATTGATTGATTTTTTAACAATACTGATATATGTGACCCATCTGTACTTAACGAGTCTCATGTCGGAAAAAAACAATATGGAGTTTATGGTATCATTGAATAGCACAGAGCTGGAGCTTTGATATGACACCAAGAACATGAAATTATGTTGATCCGGAGCTGATCATTTTAGTGACGCGGATGGGTCAATATTTCAAAAAATAAAAATGGAGAAAATTGGATTTAAAGTCATGGCAAAAATTTGATTGTAAGTTGTTTATGGTATGAAAAATAGTATTTTTCGGCCAACCTATAGCCCAGGATGTCTAACTTTGGTTAACTTCGAGCGTTTTCTTAAAATGGGTAAAATCCAAGATGGCCGCCAGCGGTCATTTTTAAAAACAAATTAACAAAAAATCTATATGTGATATGTCATTTCTGACTAATATTGGGGCGTAGAACCAATTTCTGGCCCTAAAATGATAATTCTATGCTTTAAAGCATCAAAATTTTACAAAAAACTAAATTCGCTATTATTAGCCCTTATCATATATCTTGCCCATTTTCTCAGCTTGTACGGAGCCGACATGCGACTCATTTTGTGCAGATGGGTCACATATGTACATATGTTCTTCAATTCCACAGTATATTTGAACTATTCATTAGTTTATCTAATATGAAAGCTGATGAACGAATCGTATGGTGTCTTTTCATTAGTTAGTTTCGAGAGGTTTTAAAATTTGAACAATTCATATCAAAATGAAACTCGTGTCCCAGTCCACTCTCACACCAATTACACCTCATTTGCTCTCCGGGTATGTCTCTGACCTCGGCTATTTCATCTGGAAGGTTGTGGTTTCTGCAACGCAATCTCGCATTTACATGTGAGATTCCGTTGCAGAAACCACAACCTTCCATGTCTGTTATTGTAGGTTAATGTTGTCAAATAGTTTTCAAAATAAAAGTTAGATTTAAACATTCTATAGTTAAAACATTTGCTACTGTGTTAGATTTCTGTTGCCCATTTTTGTCTAAACTCATCGAGTAATCTTTGTTTAATTTGTTGTTTAAAGCATCCCTTACTACAAGAGATGACTTGAATACCAGGGAAACCACATTCTTACATAATCATTATAACACAATTGAGCCAAGGCAATTTATACACATTTTTTCCGTTCAATTTATACAGCAATTTTTCAAGTTTGAAATTTTAGGGTCCTCAGCGTCTTGACAAATATCGGCCCAGAAAATAACCATTCTTGTTTAGGCGGAAATAATTAACGGGTATTCACCTAGCTTACCATATACATGTACCATGTTTGAACATGTTTCCTGTTTACTAATAAAATACTTTACAAAATCCTAAATGAAGTTTTTTTAAGAATTTATGCTCCTTTATGGGCCCAGATTTCACTGCCATGCTAAAGGATGGGTTTTACAAGTGTGTCAAATAACTGATGAATCATAATATCCACTGGTAATTGTAATTGTCTGCCTCTGTGTAGTACCGGAAACATATATAGCTCTGCTACCTTTGTCATACAGGAGTTTTTTGCCAACTCATCCTTTTGTATGGTAAATTTACCGTTGAAATTGAAAATAAGGCTTATAAATCTTTATATTGGTCAGTTACTTCTAATTGTGTTTCACCAAATTGGAATTTAGGTATATTTCGTGTTTTTTCCCCTTGAGAAAATAGTTAATCTTGTTTTGGCTACGTTACACCAGGCATGAAAGTCTACGAGGCGTCACATCTCCCTCTCTGGGAACACTGCCGGTGAACATCGCGACTGCCGTGGTACAATCAGGCTAAATAGACCAGACGTGGCTGGGGGGTAAGGTGTCAGCCGGAATGGGGATTTAGGCCACTACTATTTTCACATAGCTGGACTATTCAGGGGCCAGAATCAACCTGTCGATCAGGTATCTGCCTCTGCTTTACTGAAATATGGCCAAAAGTGTACATGACCTATGCGCGATTTTTTTCCGATTTTGAAAAATCTAGCGTATTACATATTTTCGCCCCCTGAGTAGTGAAATTTCTAGCTAGATCAATATATTTGATATTAACAGGAAGCTACTGACACATGCTTTTACGTAGATGTAACATATTTTCTGTCCAATATTTGAAAAATGCACAAGAGAGCTTTAAGCTGGTATTTTAACCCCTAATTTTACCTATTTTTCATACTTTTTCTGTAAATAGTCAAAATACTTTTCTCTTAGCCGGTTTTTGAATGGTATATATGTTTAGTTTCTATTCAAACATGTTCTAGAACTATTGTGGACCTAAAAAAAAACATATTGAGTTATATGAACATAATACACACTTTTTTAGTTAGACGTAAAAATTTGCTCGCTTTTCTTCAGGCTCGGGAAAATTGACGGTATGTCACATTTTTGCTCCACTGAGGGAGAGTGGGGCATATCCGCACACTGGGGTATATCCACATGTCTCAGTATAATAAAATGTAGCGCCAGCTGGTGAATGATATGGTTTACATGATATACATTTCGCATGAGATACTTTTATTCAAGTTGTTTGAATTGGGTAGATATGATGTCTTGATTACTGGAAACAAAACATGATTTTAACGTCCGTGGAAGTTATTTTAATAGCTTGTGATGAAGGCTCCAGCTATTTAGCTTTTAAAATGTACTGACAGACCAAGGTTCCCACATATGCTAAGTGATGTATATGATCAATGTGTGAAGTGAATATCGCCGTTCATTGCTGTCATGGCTGATAATGCAAGAATGATTGTCCAATACTGTATGGGGCATGTCCATCCTGGGCGAATATGCCTCAGTCCCAGTGCGGATATGCCCCATTGTGGGGCATATCCGCCCTGTGTGGACATGCCTCATGACACAAACACTAACCAGTGATTGATTAATTTGGTTAGTATTTATTATAAAATTATACAACTGCTAATATTAAATCAGGGTTTGCTTCCCACCTTGACTGCAGGGTAAAACGTTTGTGCACATGATGACAATCAGATCTCAGTGTTGTTTCAATGTTGTGTCCGTATTATTAATCCCCCCCCCCCCCTGTAATGCCGCATGCATCGGATTAGTGTTGTTTCAATCTCCGAAGCTGGGCCAGCATTGTAACAAAAACTTGTTCAATGTCTCATCTTTGATGAGCTACGTTTTGTACCTGCCTCCGGAGGCTAACATGGGATGTATGATAGCTCAATCCTGGTTTAATGTTAGCCCATCATCTACAACGCTCGGCCGCCATTAAACCAACATTAAATCAACGTGTCATGGCTTGGTGGGAGATCTGCTGGATACACACTAACAGTTTGGCCCGCTGGCCACTGACCACAGCCATCATCGCCGGTGCCCGCTGGCAGTCTGTCATCGGCCGTTTGACAAACATATCTGTCGTCCACCAGCGACACTCAGGCGGCAATCAAAGGGTGGCATTTCCATGCCACTGATGGACCATCGGTGCCCCACCACTGTCAAACAATGTGGCTAATGAGCCATCGGCTATCAGCCGGACATACGTGTGGTAGGCCACCAGTGGCAAGCAGTTGCAGGTCATCGGTGGCACAGGTCCATCACATTGCTATCTGGGATGGAGGTGGATGGCGCGCACCACTGGCAGCAGTGGCTGCAGTCAGTGGGCCACCAGTGGCCAGTATAGGACAAAAACGAGCAGAGGTCTGATGAGGGCTGTGTTGGCAGAGTGGGAGATATCTGGTTGTAGAAGCCTATGCGGCTACAGTGTGTGCGTGGATCCCACATAGGGCCTGCACACTGAAGTGATCACACCCTGAACCCAAAGTCCTTTAGCATATCCCCCCTCCCCGGCTCTGCTTTGATTTAAACAAATTTACCTTGGCTGGCTCTCTGTTTTGTTGTCTTTACTTATATATATTAAAAAATATATATTATAGTGTTATTTTCAATGCTTTTCTGTGTGTCATTTCTTTTTATTAAATCCAGGGCTTGTTTAATACAACAATGGGGTATGTCCACCTCCCACTGTGGGGCATATCCACACATCCCATGTGGACACGCCCCTTGTGCGGGGCATGTCCGCATACCAACCTCAAATCATCATTTAGTGGAATGTGTTGATTCAATGAAATTTATCTGAGGTTGGTCTAGAGAATTAACAAGGTATATTGTAAACTCATATTTACACAATAGTATTTAATGTTTATTATTAATAATTCATCTGATATTAGACAAGTATGTTAAGTGTGTGGACATGCCCCACTCTCCCCCCTAGTTAAATTTTGAACTATATCAATATATGTGATATCAATAGAAAGCTACTGGCACATGCTTTCAAGTGGATGTAACGTATTTTCTGTCCGATCTCAATAGCTGAAAAAGGATTGTTAGCTTCACTTTATTCAAAAAAATGCATCAAAAAGAAATATTTTCACCAATAAGGGGGGGGGGGGCGTACGCCGGGTACGCCCTATGCTAGATCCGCCACTGTAGGCCTGTACATTATAACGAGGGCAGGAGGCCTAGGGTAGTGGTTAGCACCGCTTCCTTTCAAGCATAGAGTTCGGGGTTCGTTTCCCGGTCTCAGCGGTTTTAAAGAAACAAAAATGTTTCTTCCTCATCCACTCGCAAAAATCAATATTCTGGGGAGCCTACGTGACCAAGAGGTAGCGTTCTCGGCCACATACCTCCAGGGTTTGAATTTCGAATCCTGTGTCTGGATGGCAGTGTAATCTCACTCATCTCACTTCAGAAGGTTCTCCCGGCCCAAATTAACCTGTATGTGCACAAAAGTGGCCCAAAGCCCGATTCATTTCATTCCATTAACATAATAACAAAATTTACAATCAAGCTAAGAGGAGTTGCCGTGTACAAATGTACTCACTGTGGTTAAGAGGTGGAGGTAACTGGAGTTCCCATTAGCAAAAGATGGCTGACAAGGCTATCGATTCGTTTACATTTTCATATATTTTGTGTATTTTAACGTTCTTCTTTGCTCCATCGATTTGTAGGTGGATTAATAACACTTAGCTGGACAAAATGCACATTATGTTATCTTAAAATTGGCGATAATTTACTCGTAATCGGTAAACTAAATTTGTTCAATGAGAATGTTAACTGTCATGTGTCAATTCCAGCTGTTACTGGTAACTGCAACTTTAGTAGGTGGTAACTGTCGGTGTCAGTGGGTGGTAACTGTCGCTTCTAATTGGCATGAAAATGCTATTATAAAATGTATATTCTGAAACAAATTTCGTTATGGTTTACATGATCGTGTAGTTGATGACGATACGTCCTGATTTTTATTTTAATTACTACATTATACAGTATCATAGTAAGGGCGATGTAATATATTACGAGGGCTAGTATATGCCTGTACTCATAGGCGTAGGCGGTGGACCAGCACTGGGTCAACATAAATATAATAGGGCTTACTTTCAAACACCAGATCGCTATATATGTCAAAAAACATTTCGGAGATGTCTCTTGTGATTTTTAAGGTATAACAGTTACTATTTTTATTAAAAATTATTCAGGAGGATATAGTCAGTACGTAGCTTAGCATTAAATTTGTGGCTCATCGTTATCGGGCGGATAAAAATACCATTTTTTAAGGCTCAGTGGCCAATCCTGATTAAAGTTTGCCTAGGAGCCAAAAATTATTTTCTACTTAAAACGTCGGAAAATAACAAAATCCAAGATGGCCGCCATGTGTACAAGATGAAACCACTAAAATGATAATATTTTCGACAGAATAGATGCAGATTCTTGATTTTAGTGTGACATGTAGCATAAAGGTTTTAGTAATGTCTGACATAGTGATGTAGTCAGAAAAGACATTGCATTGTTATTAAAATCCAAGATGGCCGCTATTTGTGCAAGGTGAAACAGTAAATTGATATCATTTTTTTATAAAAAAGGAGCAAAATCTTAACTTTGGTATGTAACGGTACAATAGAGTTTTCAAGCATGTCTGACATAGGGGTACGGCCAGAACATACTTTAGTAATCGCATTGCAAGTAAAAAAGATGGCCGCCATTTGTACAAGGTCAAAACAATAAACTATGCATTTGATAAAATAGAAAGAGCGTCACGATTTCGGTGAATGCCGTCAGTTTTGCAGGTATGCCCATTTTTGTTGTGTAGCAAGAGGGTAGCTTAACATTTTATTGTGGATGAAATTCAAGGCGGCCGCCATTTGACAAAGTGAAACAAAATTCATGTCAAACATTTTTGATATCATTTTAGTCAGATTAGAAAGAGATTCGTGACTTTAGTGTCTACCATAGGATTTTCTTATGCACATCACCTAGTGACGTTATCTAGACTCAGATTCAGGAGGGGGTTTCAAAGTAAGAAATGTCTATATGGCGGCTGTAATATATTTTTCGGTATGCTAGACTGGGTACCACATGGCCGAACTGGGTATCAGATGGCCGTGACAGGAGAACACATATCTTCATCTTTTGGTAATAACGACAAAAGAAATGTCGTAGAAACGACATTTTGAATTACTTTTTGGAAGGTTCAGAGCGACACAATAAGGACAAAATCATCATTTTTATTTCAGCTCCTTGATATGTTCATACTCAACATGCCCATAGTCTAGAATTTGACATGTAAAACTTTTAAAATATCTGTAGATTCCACATAAACTTGTTTTTTGTATAAAAACTGTCCAAAATTATGTTTGCCAATCACAGGGGCGTATATATAAAAATCCTACATGGGTGTTACCAAAAACACGAATCTTCTTCCATTCTGTTGACAATTATATAATTTTTTTGGTTTTCACAAATGGCGGCCATCTTGAATTTTTCCTATAATGCAATGTCTAATGTACTTTCCAACCACACACTATATCGGGAAAATCTGAAAACCCAATGGTGGACAGAAAAATTATGCTTTTCGGTCCATTCTGTTGAAAGTGATTTATATAGCTTAGCCTTGCAGTAATGACGGGCATCTTGGATTTTACCCACAATGCAATGGCCAAAATAATTTTCGACCACACCATTATGTCGAGCATACCTGAAAACCATATGGTAGATACCAAAGTCATAATTCAACTTAGATTCTAGCGAAAATGATAGCATTTTAATATTTGACTCTGCTCAAAACGGGGGCCATTTTGGATTTTTATGCTTCACGTCAACACTTTTAAAAATTCAATACGGCTCCTAGGATAATGGTAATTAATGGGTCCTAATAGAGCGTCGTGGAGGCATATTACAACTGTTGACTAATAGTGTATATACCAGAGATCGTTTATACATGATCTCTACTATACTGCCGAGTGTTTAGCTAAAATCAGGTCTGATGAAACAGCAAAATTGATTTTGCAATCACTAGGACTGATTTGTTTCTCAACAAAACCTAATTCTTCAGCTTTATATCCACGAAACAAATAATTACCTTCCCTTAAAATAACTTATTGTAGGCCTACCTGATAATTAACACAGCTGTTTGTTCATAGACATTTCCAATATCAATAATTGAATGTAGGGCTATACTAGAGTTTACCATACCTTTATCTATGACTTTCTTCTTAAACCGATTTAATCATCTACATGCCCAATATATTTCATCTTGCGAATAACGCCAGGTATTAATGAATATTAATAATGTCATCATTATCAGTTGAATTTGTGTCTGGGTTACATTGGTAGAATTATTAAAATCGCCACGGCCTGTACTAGCAGGAATCTGTACTAGAACATATTTTTTTCTGAAAAACGTTTGAAAGATATTTTAACATCGTCTTCATTTATTATTGGGAAATGAAGTGTTTGATTTGTGAAAATGCTTTGATCTATGTCCACAATGTTCACTGAACATTATGATCCAAAATCCACTTTTTCACACTGAAATTTTGTGATCCATCATAATTTTGTAATGTGTCATCCAGTACATCATTAACACTGTGCGCAAGATATACACACTGATAACATATAAGTATCGATGATAATCTACAAACATAACAAAAAAAAATCGACTAATACTGTTAAACAAAATAAAGCAGTATTGATGGATAATTTCAATTATATCGATATTGGTAAACATATACCGCTCTGCAAAGCCAAAAGCAGCATCTGCTTACAAAGTAAACTGATACTCTTTTTGGCTTTGTGCGATCATAATATATATTACTTAGATGACCATCTACAAGTAGCCTATTACTGTTGCTGGAGTGACTCATCAGAGACCTATACTTTTTCATTTTACACAGTTGGACAAAAATAAAACTACACAGAAAACACAGACATAGAAACAATGATGGTTTAATGTTGGACGGGCGTCGTAAATGGTGGCAAAGTTTCGTGTTAGCCGGGTATGATCGAAATCCATGCCATAATATAATAGTCTCAAGATGTATTGTAAGACTGAATCAGATGACATTCCCCGCCTGATATGACACATGATTCAAAATTCGACCCTTGGCTAGCTACCTCCTGGCTAGCTAGAAGCGCGCAGCTCGTGGCCCTGTGCGAAATTAACGTCGATACACTGGTTTAAACCTTAACTCGACGAGGCCGTCATTAACGTGATCGCCTACCCAGTAAACACAGAACATTCGTGTGGCATTTGTGTAATGTTGGACCAACGTCGGGGTATGAACACGGGACGCCTGCATGACCGGCGAGGCAATCAGGCGCTTTAACAAAGCGCCACATCCCCTTCATATACCTATTGGTCACGGCGCCTCTCCATAATGTTGAATCTTTACGAGTGAGCGGAGAAAACATTTCGTTTCATTGAAACCTGAATGGCAGTGTGGGGGACGACACCGGTCCAACATTTAACCAGCATTTGACCAATGTTTCGCATGGTCCAGCATTAAGCCAGCATTGGACCAATGTGTGCGCTCCACGGGGAGTTAAAGTGGCAAGTTAACTAACACGACAGTGAGATGAGGTAATAAAAGTGAATTCAGTTTGTCATTTTGAAGATGCGATATCTACCTTTACCTTTTAGGCCCCAGAAGAGGTAACTATTTAAATCCTAGTCGAAGAAACCATCTAAATCCCAGTGAAAAAAATCTAGGTCCCAGTGGATCGTCTTTATACGTCAGAATCTGACGTCCGTAGACGTCAGATTCTGACGTATAAAGACGATCCACTGACGATCCATTATCAAAATATTTATAATGGGCGTAGACCCTTAACATATCAAATGAACCGGAAAAAGCTAACTAAAACAATTATGATGATTTCAAATTGAAAACAAATTATTTGTCTCCATTGTTTAAACAAAAAAATTTCAGCGTTGTATGGTTTAAGTCCTAGTGGATGGAAACATTTAAATCTCAGTTGGAGAAACCATTTAAGTCCCAGTGGAAGTAACCATTTAAGTCCGAGTAGTTGGACGACGTCTCAAGGTGCCCCACCCTAGGCCTGACTGACCTCACATCATAGTTTGTGTGTGGAGTGTATTTGAGGCAAACCATTATAGGCTAGGCCCTACATAAGTTATAAGCACAGGTGTAAGATACCATAATAGGGAAATCAAGTATTATGTGATCTATAGGCTAACAACATTATTGATTATCTTAAAAAAAAATTCATGTAAAAATTGGACCTTAGCTTAGGCCTACATGCATGCCAAGGATGTCCGACAGCCATTAGCAATAGGGTTGAAAATGGAAATTGGTTAGTTTTGGTATTATTGACCAGATGGCGCACAAATCGCAAAATAATTTCTGTGTCAAAGTTAGAGAGCGATTGACAATGTAGGAAGGCCCGGGCAGCCCCATTCAGGGCTAGCTATCCCAAACAAACAACAACAAACGGTGTAGGCCTACGGTGTTCTCACAAAGAAGAAACGAAATGACAATTGGGCCTATTGGCTGAATTTTTGTGGGCTTACAGTTACTATACATGACAAAAATAGGGTCTACCATTCAAAAGTGACCATACATTCATTTAACCTTTTAGCAGTTGGTTTTGTTTCTATGACTATGCGAGTGGGAGCGAGCGATAATCAGGTGACGCAGCAGTATGAATGAGTATTGTGGTCTCACCCAACTATATAGGTCTATAGGTCTACCTACCCGCCGTCAGATTAACTTGTATCGCATGTTTTTCGCTGATTTCTCAGTCAATTCTCAACCGATTTTCATGAAATTTTGCAAGGACGTTTTTCGAATCACGCGGCGACTAGGCCTACCGTGAAATTGTCATCTGAAAATATTGTAACAGCCAAAAAGTTAGACCATTTGGCATGTAGGCTAATAGTAATAATACAATTCAGGGCTAAAAACAAACTTTATATCAAGCAGTTTAATGGGTTTGTAGAGGAACGTCGTAATTACAAATTTACTACATGTCAAATGGTCTAACTTTTGAACTAGTCTAGACTATATAATAATTTTTGATGAAAATTTCACAGTAGACCTATAGTTGCAGTCAACTTCCACCAGCGTTGGGTGTTTTTCGCTGATTTCTCAGTCAATTCTGAATCAATTTTCATGAAATTTTGCAAGCACTCTTTTCAACTACTCCGGCGCCTACCCTGAAAATTTCGTGAAATTTGAATGAGTATTTCAAAAGTTAGACCATTTGACAAGTAGTGGAATTTTGTGAGTGAAGCTGATAGCGTGCAATGGGTTTATAGAGGAGCGTCATAATTCGCAAAAACTACCGTATTATCCCTAATAAACGCACCCCCCCTAATAAACGCGCCCCCCTCTTTTTTCTTGTACCCTGTATTACCAGAAAGTCAGCTGGCTTGAAAAAATCTACCAGACACCAGCCTGCTGCGTGTAGCGGTGTCAACATGGTTGAGCCAAGGTCAGCGTGCATTGTGAGCGTGGGTGTAAACGCGGTATGCTACTGTTACATGTAGCCTAGTTGTTGTACATGTTGTTTTAACACTGGGCCAACGTCGTATAGGTGGACGGACCAGCATTGATGAACACATGTGTGTGTTGTGTAATTTATCGTTAAGTTGTGTCAGAATGACAACAGCGTGTCAGTTTTGCTCACAACAAAAGTAAGGACTGTTCATTGCACAAGCTCAGTGATCATTGATTTACAGATTTACATTACAAGCGCCCTGTTAAAATTCCCGGCGTATAGTGCGACGCCGATGTATAGATTTGAAGCCTCTGTTTATCGTGCTAGCTCATGTTTTGGCCGTTAGCAGTGTGCGTCCACTGGTCATCCAAATATGTGAGGTATGGATCGTGTTCTACTATAGTAGCGCAGAGACACAGGGCTTGACACGTGCTTAACCCCAGACGAGCTGTTGCAGCATTGAACCAATGTTTAATAGCGAGCATGACTGTATACACGATGTCCCTGCAGAGATTCTATACCGCCATTTGATCAATGGAGGGCTAAGCTCGGCAAGAGTAGATGACGTCATCGGGACGGTCTGCATCTGTAGGCAGACATTCTGAGGCCTACACACTGTGTAAAATTAAACATAAATTTAATCAGTTAGGCCTACGTCTTTTTAAAGCATTCATACAGTATGTCGCCGACGCATTTCTTTTATTCTAATGTATCGAAAAACAAATACCATATTTAGATATCGTCGTGCCCAAATAAGAACATTCCAAGATGAAATGTAATGGTAACCGTGTCGTCTGGGCCTATATAGCGGGCCGTGGCTGCATAAGGTGTCTGCCTATATTAACACACTAGTTACACCTGCTGCCGGCGCTCACGAGTGGCGGCGTTAGAGTGGATGGGGGCTTGCACGTGCAGTGAGCTGGTGAGCTCGCCCCACTGTGGCGTGGCTTAATGACGGCGCCGCAGCCGGCCGAGTGCGTCCGTGAAATACAGATTAACATTTTTGTGCACATAATAAACGCGCCCCCAACTTCGTCTCCGCGCCCGGCGCGTTTATTAGGGATAATACGGTACATGTCAAATGGTCTAATTTTCGAGCTACATGATATTTTTCCCTGAAATTTCCAGGGAAGTTGCCGTAAGACTAGAAAATAATGCTTGCCAAATTTCATGACAATCGGATGAAAATTGCGTGAGTAATTAGCGAAAAGTATGCAACGCAAAAGTGACAAATTTAAAGTGACTTTTACTTTAGGCTAATGTTAGTCGCCGCTTGACTCAAAAATAGTTCTTGCTAATTTTATTCAAAATTGGTTGAGAATTGACTGAGAAATCGGCGAAAAACATGCGATACAAGTTAATCTGACGGCTGGTATGATTAGATCTACCGGGTACTTGGAATGCAGTGTGCGACATTAACGCTCGACCGCTCGACCCAGTCCAGTAATCCTGGCACCGGGTGAGTACACATTCTTAGGCACTGGACCTGCTGGTCGAGTATATATTCAAGGCCTTATCTGCTATGTAACGTTACTAGGCCTATACTAGTATTGTCAGCATGTCTGACCATTGCATGGATAGTCTGCATTAGCGGTATTAAGACAACGCGGCGCCGTCATTAAGCCACGCGACATTAGTTAGAGCTCCCTGCACATGCCAGCCTCCATCCACTCTCACGCCGCCACTGTGCAGTTGTAACTGGTGTGGTAATACAGGCTGACACCCTATGCAAACACGGCCCGCTTTATTGGCTTAGACGATGCAGTTACCATCACATTTCATCTTTGAATGTTCTCATTTGGGTACGACAATATCTTAATATGTTTTTAAACACATCAGAATAATAGAAATGCGTCGGCGGCATGCTGTATGAATGTTTTAAAAAGACGTAGGCCTAACTGATTAAATTTACGTCTAATTTCACACAGTGTGTAGGCCTCAGAATGACCGTCCCGATGACGTCATCTACTCTTGTCGACCTTAGCCCGCCATGGTGGTATAACTATATCATCCCTGCAGGGACATTGTGTATACATGTGCGCTAAGGGTTGAGCACGTGTCGAAGTCGTATGTCCCTCGGCCCTACTATAGTAGAAACAGATCCATACCTCACATATTTGGATGACCAGTGGACGCCAACTGCTAACAGTCTAAGACATGAGCTAGCGCGAAAAACAGATGCTTCAAATCTTACTTAGTATTAAGCCTATAAATTGGTGTCGCATTATCGCTGGGAATTTAAGAGGAGCGCTTGTAAATCAATGATCACTAGTGCAATGATTATGAACAGTTATTACCTGTACAGCGCTGGACCAGTGTTAAAACAAGATGTACAACAACTAGGCTACATGTAACAGTAGCATACCGCGTTTACACCCACGCTCACAACAAGCTGACCGTGGCTCAACCATGTTGACACAGCTACATAAAGCAGGCTGGTGTCTGGTAGATTTTTTCAAGCCAGCAGATATTCTGGTAATACAGGGTACAAAAAAATCGGGGGGGGGGGGGGGAATGCGTTTATTAGGGATAATACGGTATATCCTCAGACGGAACGCTTAAACCATCTAGAGCCAAGTAGACTCCAGATGCAAATATGTTATTTATATTATTTGATTATGTGAATTGATATCATCTAAATTGACTCTTCAATGTGAAATGACAAGTGATTATTATGGTATTATGCTATATGTTTGTCTTTGTTATTTTTAACTTTTTTTATAAAAATCATAATGATTGCGGGTTGTACATCACTTGTACATAATTTTTTTTTTTAAAGTCCATACCGTATCAGATTCGAGCTTACCTGGTCTAGTGACATGTCACCAGGTCTAGTGATAAACTAAGGTTACTAGACCTGCTGGTCTAGTGATACAAAATGTTAATGTCACACCCTGGAATGTATTCAGTAAAAGTTTGGTTCTGGACTATTTTGATATAATTTTTGCCAGATCCCCCTAGGCTAATTATCATGGTCAGGAAAGCAAGAATTATTCATGAAAATGTATTATGTGGATTGTTTCCCCTCAAGGGTTGATTTTAGGTTTGGAATTCACAGAAAACACTAAAGAAATACAAAGTGGAGTATTAATATGAGGGACCAAATCACTAGCCCCAGTGGCTGAAACAGGTTTCAGCCACAGATTGACCGCGTACAAAATCGTGGGACATTTCTTTGGACTGTCATACCGGAAAACAGGGAGTAATCAGGTCAAAAATAGTTTTTTTATAATCAGTAACATATCAGTTCCATGCCAGCATGCTCAGTTCAGAGGTCGCACAGTCATTAAAAAGTTAGAGAGGGACATGGCGCAATGGTTAGAGCGTGGCGCTCTGCCTATGTCGCTGCCTGCTTGGTGCAGGATTTTCAGAGAAATATCATGTTACTCCCCTCTTAATCTTGGGACATTGTTAAGATGTTGTGTCCTTGGGCAAGGCACTTCACCCTCAAATGCTTCACAAAAAATGAGTACCTGGTAGGACAGAGATGGCAATGTGTACGATGAGTTCAATGCGCTGAACAGCTGCAGGACTGTATGCTCTCCGTGGAGTTGAAATGTCACACAAATAAACAGGTCCAGTGACCAGGGGGTAAGATGTAAAGTCGGATGATAGGTGAAGTCTGCAGACTTGAAATCAGACTATAAACCTGCACCTTTACCTTTTATGGACATTTTTCAGACCTTGGGGTCGGGATCGCTCTCAGACACCACCATGTTGGATTTTTTCAGGTAAAGCAAATACATCCATCCACGGCCTCGGAGAGGACGACACAGCAACCAAATCACAACCTCTCTTAACCATGAGAGTCACTGACAATGGCCTTTTCCCACCTTTTAAAGGTAGGCCTAATCATTGACTTCAGCTCCAAATAAAAAAGGCGGTAAACACCCATTTTAAGTATATTTTTTTTTTAATTCACAAATTATAAAGTTTCCATGGATAAATATGGTTAGTGGATTAGAGCGGTCCCTGATAGGTCTGTGGCCTCTAGCGTGTGGGCGATAATACATGTAAGCCTATGGGACTGTAATTAGTTGTGTGAGACCTTGTAGGTGAGAGTAGGGTAAATTGATCACTCTCCACTTTACCCAGTTACTGGCAGCATAACATTAACATTAATTAGACATATGAGTAGATTTGTAGTTTCAATGTGTATACATACTATTTTTGATAATACTTATGTTGGGGCCACTCGTTTAAAACCTTAAATAAATCATATGGATGATAATATTTAACATGTATAAACAGTACTGTATAGTGAATGAGGACAAATTTGATCACTGTGAGCATGAGGGCAAATTCGATCATTAACATGGTTAATGGTGGGCAATTCGGATCACCTATTAAATGTTCATTTTAAAAAAGATGTCTTGTTATAAAATAAATTGTGAGTAGATGATATCTTGAACTTGAAGAAGACACTTGAATTTTTTGAAGCAGCTGAAAAAAACTACTGTCCTGAGATGTGCTATCAGATATCAGTTTTTAAAATACATCACAGCACTCAATGAGAGCCCCGTGATACTGTAACAGAGCAAATATGCCACATAACAATCAGAAATTTGTCCACGAGGGGGTCATTCATGAAAGAAGAAAAAATTTGATGGATTTTCATCCTCATGGCTGATGGCTATGAAACTCCATTTTTACCCTCGGTGCGCCCCATGAGGAAGCGTAGGGCAGGCAAACAAAACTTCTCCCGGATTTAACCCGGGCAAGCTAGTGCAGCCTTCCCCAGGTATCTCAATAATATTATTAGAGATTCCCACATGGTTCTATCCAAACTGTCTTAGTGATATCCTCCAAAAACTTCTTCATAGGGCAGTGGACATAGTCTATCCTCATTTACAAAAAAAAAAATTTAATTAAAAAAATGGCACGTGTGTAAAAAAATATTTGAAATGGTCACAGCATGCCTGTTTCACTTACCTCTACAAGCTTTTGCTACAACAATTATGGAATCGCAGGCCAGAGCTGTCATCATTTTACGTAATTGCGAGAAATCTAATGATAAGAACCCCCGGAAAAGGTGTTAAAGTGTCCATGATCGGGTCATGAAAGAAGAAAAATGTTGATGGTTTTCCATCCTCATGATCCTTATGTCTATGAAGGGCGGGGGCCCTAGGGTAGTGGTTAACACCGCTGCCTTTCACGCCAGAGTTCGGGATTCGGTTCCCAGTCTCGGTGGTTTGAAAGAAACAGAAAATGTTTCTCCCCCATCCACGTGTGAAAGTCAGTATTGTGGGGAGCCTTCGTGACCGAGAGGTAGCGTGCTCGGCCTCAGACCGCCAGGGCTCGAATTTCGAATCCTGTGTCTGGAGGACAGTGTCATCTCAATCATCTCACCATCCTCAGGAGGTTCTCCTGGCCCAGTTTAGCCTATATGTGCACAAAGGTGGCCTAAAGCCTGATTCATTTCATTTATGTCTATGAAACCTTCATTTTTACACTCAGTGCACCCTATGAGGAAGCTTATGGCAGGCGAACAAAACTTCACCCAGGTTTTACCCTTGGCAAACTAGTGCAGCCTCCCCCAGGTATCTCAATTCCCACATTGTTCTGTCCAAACGGTCAAGATTATATTGTTCTGCCCAAACGGTCTTAATGATGTTAGACTCCAGAACTTCCTCATAAGGCAGTGAACATAGTCTACCTTCATTTTTTGCTTTTTTTCTGAATTAAAAAAATGGCACGTGTGTAAAAAAAATTATCAGAAAGGGCAACATCATGCCTGTTTCACTTACCTCTACAAGCATTCATTGCACTGTTGACACCCTTTTTTTAGATATTAATTAATCTGAAGCATAGCGCAAGAGTCCCCAGCTTGGACTAGCTCCACAGCAGCCCGGCTCCCTGTTGAAGAACCTGCTTTGGCCTCGATTATGACACATGATCACGCTAAGGATTTGTGCGCCTCTGAGCTTGATATAGGTGTTATAGAAATTTGATTGATTGATTAATTGATTGATTGATTGATTGATTGATTGATTGTGTTGCTTAAAGTTTGATGTAAATCTGACTATTAGTCTAAGTGGTAAATTTTCAAAGGATCTACACCATTATCCTGACTGAATTCTGAAAGTAATACCGGTACTTCATTAATATTATCATAATGCTGTGACTTGTTAGGAGAGTAAATTAAATATTATAATTATATTTAGAATTTGTGTTCTATTGGGTTTTTTTACCTTCAGTTCATTACAATAATTAGTTGTGATTATGTCACACAGGTCTGAAATGGTTATTTCATACGATATAGTACTTTGGTATATGTGATGTTACAAAAATACCAATATATCTGTACATAGGGCTCAAAGGGTTAATCTTGGCCCGCCATTGTAGGCTATATAGACTAATCTGTCCAACGGTGGTGGATTGTCCAAAATGAAAATTAGCTTTTCGCTGATTACTTCGTCAAATCTCAAGCGATTACCATGAGTCGATGTGATTTTCCAAACACTATTTTCTAGTCATTTAAAGATGGCATTTGTACTGTGAATTTTTAATTATGATGCCCTTGGCCTCTATAAACCCATTAACCTTATTTTGTTGGATTAAAAAATGACTATAAAAATGGTTACAAAAATGTGTGAAAATTGCTTGAGAATTTACTGAGTATAATACCTGAAAACCTTACTTTCATTTTGGATCAGATGCCACCATCAGACAGACTCAGTCTTAGTCAATCACTCAAGATTGCAATCTTGGAATTGGTACTTCGGCAGCACCTCCAATGTGGAGTATCACTATCAGGCTGGAGGCGGAAAAGAGGCTGACAGACTTAATCAACCACCTGACTCTTGAACGCTGCCACAGTCACTGACACTTTGTCATTATCAAAATATTAGTGTCACAGACTTACTCACTGAGTCTGGGTCCCCGTCCGACTGTTGTTAAGATTTCAGTCTTTACAATCACATATATTATCAATAATAGATATGCTACTACAAAATCTATATTTTTATAAGATGGTCTGTCCGATGGCACAGCCACATGCCCACAGAGACAGTTAACTAATTTATGTTGATCAATGCGAGATAGATTGGCTATATTATATAGATCTACAAGTTGGACTCTCACAGTGTGAGATTCCTAACGTGTCTAGCCTATATCTATCTATTAATCAGTCATGTATCATTAAGTTATATATATATTTTAAATCAAGTTAGGCAGCTCTAAATAGAAGGGGGATTATAGGAAAATGTGCTGGCTCCATTTTCATTGGATGCTTATTTTCTTTGTATAACAAGTTAAAATATATTACCCCTTTACCATGCAAAATAAGAAATGAGCTCACAGTGAATACAAATATAACAATTTTTTGGTAGGTAAATTTTTGGTTTTTATTGTGTATTCTTATCAGCTCTATTGTACTAATTCTATGCTTTTTATAGAGATCATGGCTAGACCAAAGGAAAAACCTTCTTCATGGAGCTCAGCATTCACTGAAAAATGTCTCAAAGAGAAAACAAAATTAAACCAAAAATTAACAAAGAAACTCAAGGAAGATATCACCAAGTAATCTCAACATTGCTTTTAAATACATGTATATCATTTGGTATAGAAGTTAAAAAAAAATATATATATATCAGTATGTGTGATGAACAAAATTATTGCTTTAGGAATCAAATTGTTATTATTTTGTTATATTTTTAGAATCCCAGAGTAACAACTTATCATTATTGCAGTCTTGACTTATCATGCTTATAAAAAGTTATATTTTACACATGATATCTATAGGTCATTTTACTATCTCACTATCATTTTAAAATTAAAGCAGACTTGCAGCATAGATGTACTAGTAGGTTGATTATTACGGTATGGACTCTTTACTTCAAGGACAAAGAGTTGAAATTCCTTATTCCTCAGTTGCATTCCTCAGAAGATTAGAATTGTATGCATACTATTATGTTGTACATGTATTGTATATAGTTATTATTATGAATTAAAATTATCTAATATTCCTCAGTAATGATCTTCAGATAGTAAAGGAACTGGTTTTATCCATTTTTAATCTGATAAAAACTGTTAATAATAAATATACATAACTTATAATTATATACTTTATAAGATAATAATGCCTTATATCTTGCAGCTTGTTAAACTCTGGTGCTGAATCAGATCTCACAGTGGTAACAGCAGCTGGGCCTATGCTAATCCATAGATGTATACTGAAGCAAAGGTAAATAATACTTTCTTCTTCACATAAACTTCAGTGTTTGACATTCAGTTGTTTGGGAAATTTGTCAAAGTCTATTAAATTTGTATAGCTATAAATAGTCCATGATCCAGAATCCATTTCACAGGTCAATAGCTAATGTTTTAGCAAGACCAATCATACATGATGAAAAACATTTATTACAAGTTAAATAGTGTCTCTATACATGATATACGATCCTGACTAGTTCATAACCAGTTCTCAACACCTCTATCTCGTCAATACCCACCCAACACACACGAGTCAATTCTGCGTTACTGCTGGTCCACCGTCAAGGATGTTGTAATTTACAACTCATAATTATTGCAGCAAGCAATTCAGTGGATTTAGTGTGCAGATATACATATGATAAACAAGAAAATGTGAAAAAAAATATCAGTGGGCCAGACTGGTCAGCGGCAATATATCAAGAATAGCAAGCCCTGCTAGCTCTGTATACAAAAAATGTCATGCACATTATGGTTTTAATTCTTGGATGTGAATTTCCCACTTATCACCTCCCTCTTATAAAAATTCAGTAATCGTCTGTTATAGCATAACATAATAATACTCCAGCTTTCGAAATAAGCATACATTGTTTGTCTGGGCCAACAAAATGCTAGGACGGACTACCAACATTATTGTTGTGGTTATCAGCATGGACAACCTATTTATCCAATATTACAATACAATTTTACCATTCTAAAGTTTCATTCAAGCATTTTTAGCTGTAAAAATTGCGGGAATAACGTTTTTTTCTGACATCTATGCAACATTGTTTAATTTTTAAAATTCTCTATCGATCTACAGCTCTTTCAATCTATATACATTAATAATATGTAGCAATAATATAATAGGCTATATTATTGCCTATAATCCACACAAACTGTGTTTGCTTTTACATTCTGAACAAAAAACAAAATGGTGGACGACCGCTGCGTGTTCCTGTGATCTGTCAACTTGATATACATATATGATATCAGATAATCATATGTATTCTATTATTATGATCACTCACTTGTTTTCAGTCTAATGTCCCTGTATAAAATTTATCATAGTTTTAATTTTAATAATTGTTTTGTCACTGCATTCATATAATTTGTTTTTTACATTACATCATTGATTTTTTGTCCGCCTGGCAGTATTAAACATTAGAAGCTTAGATGGTCACAGTGTGAAAACTGATTTCACACACTGCGGCAATCATGACACTATTGATTTCTTCAAGCTGGGTCTTTTTGTCAGGAAAACCAAAAATTCTAGTGGGCAAATGTAGGGCTTGGTTGTCCGATGGACAACCTATATTAGCTCCCGCCGTCACCGTAGGTGAGACGGAGGGAGCTATGGATCCCGCCTCCGTTTTTTTTTTTACCTCTTCTTTTGCCTATAACCTATAAGAAAATAAGCTAGGATAACAATTTTTAGTATGTGGGTTACTTCCAGGTGGATAATGGACAGGTCAAAATATTTTTAATCTGAATTCAATACGAAAGGTCCCAGAGGAGAAAATGATGATGTTACGTCGTTGGGCCGTTGGGCCGTCCGTAAACAATTTGTTTCCGGAGCATATCTCTGAAAGTACTTGTCCGATTGTCTTCAAATTTTACACACAACACCCCTAGGGGGTCTAGTTGTGCCTTTTGGGGCATATGAACTTTGACCTACTTTTGGTTCAGGACTATGACCTACTCAGACGTTTTGACTCACACTTCGTTTCCGGAGCAGATCTCAAAAAGTACTGGGCCGATGACAGTCATATTGCACATACATGTTCTCTAAGGTCCCTAGTTGTGCCTTTTCAGGTTTTTGGACCATGACCTTGAAGTTGACCCAGCACTTTGACCTAATTTATAACATCGGTAAATCCGACTGAAAGATTTTGCGGAATATCATGAAAATCGCTCAAGATAGCTACACTATTACTATAAAACAAATTGTGAGGTTTCAGGAGAGGATGCATCTTGAAAAATTTCAAGTCGATAAAATTAAAAATGGCCGCCTATCGGCCATTATTCACCTCGACAGGCCTGATATTGTGGAATATCATGAAAACTGCTCAAGATAGCTACACCATTACTATCAAACAAATTGTAAGGTTTCAGGAGAGGATGCATCTTGAAAAATTTCAAGTTGATAAAATTCAAAATGGCCGCCTATTGGCCATTATTCACCTCGACAGGCCTGATATTGTGGAATATCATGAAAACCGCTCAAGATATCTACACCATTACTATAAAACAAATTGTAAGGTTTCAGGAGAGGATGCATTTTGAAAAAAATCAACTTGACCAAATTCAAAATGGTCGCCAATCGGCCATTATTCACTTTCACATGTCCGTTATTTGGTAAACCTTGCTAGATGGCTAGACCATTACTATAAAACAAAATGTGAGATTTCAGGAGAGGATGCATCTTGAAAAAATTTGACTTGATAAAATTCAAAATGGCCGCTTATCGGCCATTATTCATTTTCACATGGCCGATATTTGGTAAACCGTGCTAGATGGCTAGACCATTACTATAAAACAAAGTGTGAGTTTTCGAGGGAGGATGCCTTTTAAAAACTTTCGACTCAATCGAATTCAAAATGGCCGCCTATCGGCCACTATTTACTTTCACATTGCTGATATTTGGTAAACCGAGTTAGATAGCTGGACCATTACTATAAAACAAAATGTGAGATTTCAGGAGAGGATGCATCTTGAAAAAAATTGACTTGATCAAATTCAAAATGGCCGCCTATCGGCCATTATTCACTTTCACATAGCCGTTATTTAGTAACCGTACTAGATGGCTAGACCATTACTATAAAACAAAATGTGAGATTTCAGGAGAGGATGCATCTTGAAAAATTTCTACTTGATCAAATTCAAAATGGCCTCCTATCGGCCATTATTCACTTTCACATGGCAGATATTTGGTAAACCGTGCTAGATGGCTAGATCATTACTATAGAATGAAATGTGAGATTTCAGCTGAGGATGCATCTTGGAAAATTTCGACTTGATCAAATTCAAAATGGCCGCCTTCAGGCCATTATTCACTTTCACATGGCCGTTATTTGGTAAACCGTGCTAGATGGCTAGATCATTACTATAAAACAAAATGTGAGATTTCAGGAGAGAATGCATCTTGTTTCAGACCTTATTTTGAATGCTGTACCGGTACCCAGTATGTGGCGAAATTTCTTAACCAATGTGTGTGATAGTCCTATACATGTAGGGGCCGATCTGACCTCGAAAAAATAGTAGCCAAAGTTTAAGCCATATGCAAAAACTTGTAGCCAAATTAAATGGACAATAGCCAAATATATAGCACATATAGCACATGAAAATTTTACATTTATAATCATTTTTTCAAAGTATATATTATCAATGTTGTCAGTGGATTTGCTTTCTTATCATAAGGTATTTGATGCTGTATCTCATTCTGTGTGCATAGCCAAAGCATCTGTGACTCTGTTTGTCACTTCATCAGTGTTCACTGTCTTTATTCTTGCTGAATTTTCTGTTGCAAAATGTGTACATGTATTTACAATGTGTCTTTGTCTTAGTATGGATGTAAAAACTCACTAAGCCTGCGCTTTTTTGGTCGCTTGCCAACCATCATTGCTATTTACTGCTAGGTTACTGCTATTTCAAAACTAGATAAAAGATAGTTCTGCATTTATTATTGGGTAGGGGTGTAAAATTTTCTTAAAAATTATTAACTACCTAAGGCCTAGAAGGTGTAGTACTACTATCACTACAGTTACTAGTCCTTAGCTAATAATTAAACAAAAAAAATATTACTGTAGTCTATATATATTATGCTGTACAATAGCCAGGGAAAAATTTGTTTGAAAATTATTGATTAGCAATTTTTTTTAGACTTTGTAATTTGCTAGACATCCTTCTCATTGATGTTAAAATATTTTGCTAATCAATTACAAATTTGATCAGCAAATGAGCAGGATTGCATTGCATTTTGCTATGCGATACTGAACATAGCTCATAGCTGTCGGCATCGTCGCATTACCATGTACATGACGCATGACGCTCACGCAAGTCGCCGGCAAGTGGTATTGCACAGCACATAACGACACCCTTTTAGAACAAGAGTATCTCATTTCGTATTTGAACCTAAATTCAATTCAAACACGAATCGTGTAATAGATTATATAAAACGAGCGTGACGTGCACGATTTCATCTCAGAAAATGTATTTACTTAATCACATTAACTTAATGTGGCGTGTTCAGCAAAAGAACATGTTTATTTAAATCGTGTAATAAAAATATTATAACACGAATAAAAATGTTTTTACATGTTTTTTTAATCTGTATTAAAATATTATAACACGAATATGGTGATTCTGTAAGTTTTTAAAATCGCGTGTAATGAAATATTATAGCAAAAATATGATGTGTTTTATATCGTGTTATAAAATATTATAACACGAATATGGTGCTTTTTATATCGTGTTATAAAATATTATAACACGAATATGACGTGCACGATTTGATGTCAGTAATCCTAGCTATTAAATAAAATTAACTTAATTCAGCAGGTTTAACCGAAAAAATGGTTATTTTTAAATCACGTATTAAAATAGGTGGCCAGAGGTGATGACACGCCGATCGTTTGATGAATGCCACTTCTTCACAAATCACATTGTGCAAAGTCGAGCAGCGTTCTCGTTTGTATTGCAAGGTGTTATGTTCGCGACAATTTTGTGAAGCACATCATGTTTCTTGGCATGTAGTACACTGTTAAGTACTACATGGCTAACTCTTGAATTATTTATCGCCGTCTTATTCCATTCCCAATTATTTAAAATAAACATAAATCTTATATGAGCTTGATCTCCTGGGATCAAAACGTTTATCGACCATTGGCGGGCAGTTACGCAATCTTCGGCGCCGTCAGTGAAATGAAAGCAGTGGCTAGATGATGCTCAAATATCGGTCCAGCATTACAGATGTCGGCCCGTCATTGTAACAACATTGTCGGCTCGCTTGGCTACGTTAACCTTTTTACACCCATCAAACCCGATTCATGTAAATTTAAAACCCAGCGTTTGTCAGAACAATACTAAGTACGGCTACAAAATTGCTAGTCACAAGTTTCTGCAGCACGTTATTTTATGCAATAGATATATTTATATTACAATGATTGACGACTATGTTGCTCTAGTTGTGAATGATTATTAATGATTATTATTTTAGTTTTGATGACTTAGTGACCACAAGGTTAGTGTCTGCAGTACGGCAATGTGTATTGGCCCTGGTTATATTTTCATATAGACTGGTGTATTGCAGATGTAAAATACACGGATTAGTTCGGGTGTTCTATCAAGTGTGTGGAATCAACCGTGACAACTAATCAGTACATGTATTGTTCAGTTTATTTTGGGAGTCAGTTAACTCCCCCCTCCCGTTGCTGGTAGAAGTCTAGCCATGGTCGGGATAATTTATTGAAGCGTTTTAAACGTTTTTAAGCCTACAGGCTTGGTAGTTATCCTATTAATAATATAATATCAGGTATATAATACTTTACTTCATGATTTAGAAGAGCAACATATTCGTGTTATAATAAATTATTACACAATTAAAAAATATACAAAAAGACTGGTGTTAGATTAGTTTATTAACTAATATAAAAAATAATATCAAGAACATTTCGTGTTATGATAAACATGTCATTTTGTTAAATAAATGATAAATTAAGTTATTATATTAGATTTAATGTTGTTGCATAAATATATTTTTATGCCGATAAGATCAGTCACAAATCACCGTCAGTATAGACAGCTCACCGACAAGTTTGATTGCCTAGCGTGTTCTAACGCTGATTGGTCAATATCTCCCTCCCATCTCACCTGACCACGACGCTGGCCCAGCATTAAATCAGCACTGGTTCATTTGCGAGCAGTTACGCGATGATCGACGCCGTCAGTAAACGTGAGCGTGTCAAGCCATTTCAAGCCTACAGGCTTGGTAGTTATTCTATGAATAATATAACATCAGTGATATGCTGTTTTATTACACGATGTGGAAAAAACATAATAGTCGTGTTGTAGTAATTGATTGCACGATACAAAAAATGCAAAGACATCGTGTTTGTTGTGTTCAAACGCTGATTGGTCAACACCCGCCTCCCACCGCACCGGGCCGTGTCAGGATGATTGACAGTCTCGTATGATCTCACGTTGAGAGTGATATTTCACGAGATTTTGACACCTCTACCCTCAAAACGATGACGTCATTAAACACTGTACATGACACAGCGTCACTCTGTTCGCGAGTCCTGTATTCCTGATTCAACTAATTTTACTTCTACTGTTTATATCAGACACATTCAACCAATTCACATTTTTATTATTTACAAATAATAATTCATATAACTTCTAAAACTCAGATATTTGTACCGCGAATAAGGCCGGGAAATAACCTTATGCTACAAGCTAGCATAGTGTCCCATGTCAGTTATTTATATTACCGCATCCCGTGTATCTCCAGTCATATCGACCTAGTAGTACTAGATAAAATCGGGCCATTTCGTATAACACGATCGGCTTATAACACGATTCGTACTTATGGACCCCACCGATCGTGTTATAACGAATAACTACTGTACAACTGGATTGAAAATTTACCAAACCCGATAGACTATGGATAATTATTACCCCTTATTACCAGATTACATAATGTAGACAACTCTACTGATAGGTAAAAATGTACCATTAATGGTAACATCAATGGGCCTACATCGTGCCATCCCGTCATGCAACCTTCCCTTTTCTTGTGGTAGTTTCTGGAATCTGACTGGACTCGCATGATACAGCATTGCAGCTCCACAGCATACAGAGCAATTATCAGGCAACAGCAATAAGCTCTAGTGATCTGGCGAAAGAGTGCATCAGCATGCTGTCAGGACAACTCTGTTGTGTGCTACATGTATAGGCCTACATGCACGCTCTAACAAAACCCACCGCGCTGCGTCTAAAAGCTTGTGCTGTATGTGCACAGTTCAGTCTATTTTGTAGTTTATATTTTTTTACAACTGATTACCTGTGGCCCGGTGAAGACTGACTAATTGTCAGTCATGTGACAAAATACATGGAGATATTTTACACACCAAATTATTCACCATCCAGAAGTATTGATCGCCAAAAAGTATGTTTAATGGCCATTGGCGCATTTGTGAGCGGTCAGCGCGGCCCCTGACATGTAGTAATATTTTATGTTACATTGTGAGTAGATAATCTGCACATGTTAATTACTTTCTGGAATTTCACAATTTTTTAGCTCTCAATCTCCTGATTTTTTTTATTTGAATGATATTTTTTTTAAATTTTACTTTATTTTGTATGATTCTTTGTGTGATATAAAAGAGATTGACAGAAAAGTATGTGTGTTATCTCAGTCCCATGCCTAGCAGTCTTTCTGGCATGTTTTTTAATCATGGAACTAGCACTCGCTACTGGCATGATTAGCAGATATGCAATCATCTTTTCATGCTAGACCACATGGGTAAAAAAGTATCCCATATCACACATCGGTCATCTGTTTGAAATCTGATATCACCATTACCGGTAGATGCTTGAAAATTACTTATGGTGACGCATGCTGCGACCCTTGCTATGTGCAGTGTAGATCAGTCAAACTGTTCTCATCCAGATTCTAATGAATTTTTGGATAATATTATAGGACACTTGAGTTAGTCTCACCGTACTTAATGATCCTACGAAATATTGAAATGACCAGAATTGCCTGAGCAGGGCATTATCAGAATATATCCCAACCAAAGTCCTGTGTATCATAATCAGCTTCTAATACAAATGGTAATTGTTTGCTTTTTAACTCTCCCAATATCACCACCAACAATATGTTTTGATGATTCATTTTCAAGGTGTCCTAAATTGCTGTACGATTTGCTTGGTGACCCTTCATGTGGTGCCTCTGTCACATGGCCTGTTGATGCCACTTCTGAGACCTTTCAACAGATATTGAGGTTTGTTCTTGTTCAATATACATGTTTATTCTAATAAACACCCATATTCTAATTAATAAATACCCACTCTTCTGATTTGAAAATAAAATTCACAATTATGGTACATTATATATATAGACACTAAAAAACTACTCTAATAACCGCCCATCTCCCCTGTAGCCTCAGGGAGTATTCTAATTAAGGCCCAGAGCCTCTCTACTTTTAACACAATTTTTTTGGATTCACAAAATACTTAAATAGTTTGTGTTAAAACATGTACTGTATAGTGCTCCAGATGACTTTCTAGTCTGATTGAGTATTCACACCCTTATTTTGGAAAATAACCTTAATTGTGAGTATGCTCATATATATCTATTTAAAATGATCATGTGTACTGAAAATGTGAACTATCAACAAAAGCGACAGCACATCAACATGATCGAAACAAAAATGATTATTAAAATCATCAATCTAAATGTTTTGGAAACTCAGTAAAATTAGCTGAAATCTACCAGTGTCAAAATAGGCATGATATGACAAAAACACAAAGAACAAAATAGCACTATGATCTGCGCTGATACGCGCTGTTTTATCCCTTCTGGCACACTCTCCCACTTTATCTCTACGTATTTTACTCTGTTCATTTAAGATATTTTATACTGCCACCTTCTTATGAGGTTAAATATTAGTTTCGAATATTAATCATACCCGGTACATGTATTACTATAGTTATGAATGTTGTCATATGCTCTTATTTCAGGCAATTAACATGATTAAGGTATACCAGTACTTATTACTTAATTACAATATGTTCTATGTATCAATCAGGGTGAACCTTTTTGCTTGGCTGTTGTGCTTAATGTCTCATTCTTTAAAAAAAATTCAACTAGCCAACCTGAATAAATTCATTAGAATACATCTGTTTAAGCCTTATTTTTCAAATCACCCCCTCCTTGTGGGTCTGTGTGATGTGCCCCCAAAGTGCCAACACTGGTCAGTTTTACACACACTCCTTAAGTTTGTCTGTGTAAGACACTATCAATATATTTCAAGCAATGGTGAGTAAGCTGTTTATGATTACAGATTGAACCTATGATTATTGAGATGCTGTCATAAACCGCTAGATAAACAGCACGAGCAACAATACAGTAATACAATTTTTTGTGACTAGAATCTTTTTTTGTTGTATAACAGCTATGTTTATGGTGAAGATGATGTATCAGTAGTACATAAATTACTGGAGTCCTTGAGCACACTAAAGACAACAAAAAATGATGGAATTATCAGTAACAGTAATGCTACCTTGAACACAAAACCTAACTCTGAAAATGCTGAAGATGTGCACCTTATACATAAACCTGAAGGTGCCAATATTCAGATCAAATTGAATGACGACTTACCTGGCAATGTCTCAGGGCAAGGCCTGATGCTAAATGGTGAACTCGATCACAATGGGAACGCTACCAATACTGAAGAAGCTGCTACTCCAGAATCTCCCCAAGATGTACTAGATAGCAGTGGAGGAGAGGCTGAAGACATAGTTGATGACAGCTCTTTCTCATGTGGTCTATCAAGTGATCTGCTACAAATGCTGCTTTCAAAAACAAGTACTGATATTCAGTTAATCACAGATGGAGATGGTATTAGATGTCACAGGTGAAAAGAAAATTAGTAATAATTTATCTAGAGAAAAGAAGCAATCTTTTTATGCAAAATATTTATGGGCAGGGGTTATTGATTAGCAAATTTCCTCTTTCAAGTTGTAACTAGCTAGAGATCATTATCATTGATGTATAAATGTGATTGTTAATGAACCACAAATTTGATTATTACGAGGCAGAATTGCATAGCATTATGCTATGCATTTCACCGCTACTAATTTGGTAGATTTTGATAATATCCTATTTTAATATGTCACTTTATGTTTTCTATGTTGTTTGATTATTTCCATTAGGTGTATACTTGCAAGTCGATCTACATATTTTGCTGCCATGCTAGGTGGATCTTGGCGTGAGAGTGATGCATCGAAGATCAAACTGGAAGGGTTTGCAGTTTATACATTTTTAGTTTGTCGACTCGACAAACTTTTAGGTTGACTTTCCAGACAAACGTCTGTCGTTAACTTCCGCTACTATCTGTTCTGTTTGTGCAATGTCAGAAGGCAATATCTGTTCCCTGGTATACTAGGCACTTACTGCTTTTTAACTGGCGTCCCGTATCATCCCGCCATAGCGCTGCCAAAAGGCCATATTTGCTCACTTGTAAATCAAGTATGTAGTTTCTTTCCGCTGATGTCACTGCCTCCTTCTGGCTTGCACTGACCCAATGTTGGTTAAATGTTGTGCCATCATCTATGACACTCTTCCAACATTGAACCAACATTGTGTCAGGGTATCGAGTTGTCGGTGTTCCCTGCAAAAATGAGACCTTTAGCCAATGCTGTTTTACAGCTGAGCCATGATTGTAGACGATGGGCCAGCAGTAAGCTAGCATTGGGTGAACGTTTATCTTGTTAAAGCTTATATACTAGTATCCTAATGCTGGGCTAAGGTCGGCCCAGTGTTGTAAACAGTGGGCCACCATTAGGCTAACATTGTGTCAATGACTTGAGTTTGCTGATCAGCTGTGACCGCAACCCAGCAAACACGAGGCATTGACCCAATGTTGTTCTAATGCTGGCCTGCCGTCTTCGATGTCGGCACAGCAATAAAACAACATTGGGTCAATGCCTCGTGATAGCTTGGTGGGTGTTTATGAACGACAGACTGCTGTCGCGGGAGGTGCTTGCCACCTTCTCCCACCCCTCTCTGCCTCACTTGACACAACTGTGTTATGTTACGCAATATAACATTTATTAGGTCTTGGCTAAGATATTTATCTCCAAAAATAGCAAATTTTGTATTATTGAAAATAGATTTTTGGACTCTGCAGTAAAAGGCATTGCACATTGATATAATTTATACAGTTCTGGTTTGAAATATGACCGAATAATGCAATATATTGCAATGCCTGATCATGTGGTAGGTTAACCCTTCCATTACGACCATCTGACATGAAAAAGGGACAAAGTATGGTGAAATATACATTTTTATTTATTAAGGTTATTTTGCCTGAGTTTGTGTCCTTTTTTGGGGAAATATGGGTGCAGTGTGTGAGAAACGGTTGACATTTCTGTGCACCAGTCCTTATGAATAGGTCCAATATAACGTTTGGGGTGCCTAGGCTAGATAGGCCTACTTTCGTCTTTAAGAAGTGTTCAGATAAAATATAGTTCATGAATAAATATATATAGTGATTAGACCGTAAAGGGTTTTGATTAGAATAATATTGGCCAAGCGTCGCAGACAGTGGCCCAGCATTACATCAGCATTGGGCCAATGTATCGTGTTATCTGGTGTTTCTTGCACCTGATGTAAAGAATACCCAGTGCCTGACTTGTAAAGAATAGGCCTAACTGCGTGATTCCCACAAAAAAAAAAAAACTGGCCCGACATCATTCTATGGCTGCGCCACACTTTGAGCAATATCTTTGTTTTTGACGCAACAAGTTAATTTTAGTGGGCCATAGGATTTTTCAAGATAAGTTCTAGGCCATACCTGCTGAATTAAAGGGACTGGCTCAGGCTAAAATCATAAAAAAAACAGTGATTCTATTTTGGCTTATTAATATGACCATATGATGTAAACATGTCCATAAAATAGAACTGCAAATTTTTTTTTTAATTTTTGTGCTGTGCATTTACCAGTTAGGCTAGATATAGAGACGAAATTCCTGTATTTCTTATTTTTTTGACATGGTAGTGCCGCCAATAGATGCCCATTACGGCCCACACTGTAAAATTGTCAGCTGTGTATCGCTGTATTAGTTTCAGTATTAGTATTCAGCGTAGTTAGAATAGAGTCAAGGTTGGGCATCCCATGATCCAAAACATAGGCCTATATGCTTACCAATAAAATTTAAATGAAGTATGGCAGAAAACGAGCTACTGAAACCAAAATGTAGTTGAAATGTTGCTGATTCCAACGAAATATTGGACTGTAACGTGACTGTAACCTCGCCACAAGGTAGCCTCGCCACAGGTAATCTCGCCACAGATTTGGTAACCTCGCCACAGAAGGCTGAGTAACCTCGCCACAGCTTTGGTAACCTAGATACATGGGGCTAAGTAACCTCGCCACAACTTTGCCACACCTGTTGTATCCGCATTTATCAATGTATTTTTAAAGGTAATCTCTACCTTGAACATGGTGTAGATGTCTATATAGATTATACTGTATGTGCCCTTAAAATCAAAAGCAAAAAAAATTCTCAAAAAATGGACTGATATATAACGAATAATAATAGGCCTACAAATTTATTTTGTACAGCAAATATTGTAGAAAATTTGTTCATTGTGACTAATAGTAGTAACATATTAACCCTTAAACCGCTGAATTAAATAATTTAAATTTTCACACACTTGGAGTTGTGTCTCACTACCTTGACCCAAGACGAGAGAAAACAACTCGTATTTGTTTAATTTGTAATTCAAACTAAGCAATTTACAAATCTTGATGTTTAAATGGCCAATAAAACAGATGTAGTCGCGCTTAGCGGTTTAAGGTGATTTAGGTGTAGGCCTAGCGGCAACAACAGAGGAAGTTGATGGCACTGCCCCAAGAAGAGATCCGACAGGACCCGAGCAGGGTTGGGGTCAGATATAATTGTAATTGTAATAAATTATAATTGAACCATTTTTAATGTAATTGAAGGCGTAATTGTTATTGAAGGAAATAAGTTAATTATAATTGTAATTATAATTGTAATTGATTTTTATGAATATGGATAATTGTAATTATAATTGTAATTGAAAATAAAAATCGGTAATTGGTCAATTATATTTCAATTACAGCTCAATTACACTTTTATTTGTTTCTGCAAATTTGTGTCCTCAAATTGATTATTATACTTTTTTTTTCTATAACAGTAATGGTGACAGATGTATGTATACAAATAACTTCTATGTTACCTTTTGAGAAGTCTTGAGTTGTAGGTTTCTAATACTTTACTTTGATGGAGATAGTACAATTATTAATGATTTATATAAGAATTATTTTGGAATGGCGCCATGATCAGACCTTAACAATACTTAACACATACCATTTAAAGACACCAAAAAAAAATCAATGGTTTATTAGCAAGTCAAGTGTCACGATCAGTATGTCACTATATGCCTATGTTAATCACCGTTGGTGGGATTCCATGCTTTGTTATTAGCACCTACTAGTGTAAACATGTAGTTGTACAACACGTTCTAATTAACAAGTGTGGCTGTTGGCTAACTGTTCATTTAGTGCCGATAATCGCCGACGATGCTGGCCAGCGTTGACACAGCGTTGGACTGACAATCAGTATGATCAATGTTATCTAGGAATTACCGGTGGTATAGCCTAACTGAACTTTGGCATTGTAAGCAGGTAAGGGAGGCAGCTGTCAATCACTGGGGTCTGTCTGATCGATGACCAATCACAGTCAAACGGACCCCCTTTCAAGTAACTCGTTAGGCAGGCCACATTGGGCAGTTTTTTCTGGTGGACCCCCCACCCCACAATCACCGCTGACACTATGACTCCCAGGCCCGGTATAGTTTTATTGCATCTGTGAATTCTACCTACAGTATATGTATTACATTGTATGATGAATTATTATAAAGTATACCATTATTATATGTTTTTAAAATGAATTATAAACTTCAATTAATTTAATTGCCGTAAGCATGATGCGATACAGTTTGCTATGTCAGACTGAAAAGTAGCTGGAGAGGTTGCCGGTCCCAGCCCGACAAGTGTCAAACAGGCATCATGTCTAGTTGAAAAGGTGCAATCAACTAATCGCCATAATCACAGCTGAAGGCTGGGCCAAAGTCTGCGTATACAGCCCAGCAATAAACCAACTTTGGGTCAATATTTGTTTTTGCTGTTATGTCCCAGCAGACCCAAGACAAAATTGAATCAGCGTTGGCCCATTGTCTAAGACGCTGAGCCAGCGTTAAACAAACATTGATTCAACATCTTGTGTCTGCTGGGGTGTCCCCTCTATTTTTCTCGCCTATCTTCAGGGTTGTCACTCTCTCATTGTTTTGGCCGTCTGACTATTGCGTGAATATTTAACCCCTAAATAATAAGATTTCTGTTAATCCCGCTTCGCAAATTATAAACATTACAGTGCAGTTGCTTTATTCCAGCTCAGTTATGAAACCTGATTGATTTTATTTCCTGTATGAAACACGTCAACTCGGCTCAAACATAATACATTTATTTTAAAGTTATGCCTCATCTCATTGCATACTTATTAACATGATACGGCAATAGGATAATGCATTTACACGATATTCTCCAGATTTTGTATGCTAATAAAAAACGCTGATGACCAATATAAGACATTAAGGTATAATTTAAAGACCAGTATAAGATGAATATTACGGATAACGCCCATTATGGTGCTTCCAGCTATGAAATGTTAAGACAAACATCAAATGAAAATTAAAATTACAGTGAGTCTAACAGTGTAATTTTGAATATACTATTAATATTATACTATATAACATTGATCAATGTTAAGCGATAATTAGTGAAAATGTTGAAATAATTGTAGTTATAATTGTAATTGACAAAAATAATTATAATTGTAATTGTAATTGACCTTTTTATAAACAAATAATTGTAATTATAATTGTAATTGATTTTTTGAGCAGGTCATAATTATAATTGACTATATTTAGGAAGTCGTAATTATAATTGTAATTGATGTTTGTAATTAACCCCAACCCAGGACCCGAGGACAATGAGTAGCACTCAAGTTATGTGATCGACTCCAATAGCACTCGATATTGTTGACGCAATAATATATTGAAACAAATGACATTAACTCATGTGAGTGCGTGGTGACGTGATGACACTTGTAGCCTACTTGCAAACGCTTCTTCCAGTTTTAATAATAGCATAACCGCCAATATGGTTCATGTCCACATGGTTTATTGATTGATTTTACTTCTTGTGTGCCAATAAATTGAATCTTTGATATTTCTATCAGCATGAATCTTTAATATGGAATATGAGGTGATATAAATCAACCTTAAGTGTTTTATTTGTTGTTAGGAAAATGCCCCCCTTTTGAAATAATAATGGGCCACATGACCCATCGTCTAAGGCCAATGCCCACCCCCCCCCCCCTCCGAAAAATATCATGGGCCCATTGGCCCCCTTTTTCCAATTTATAAATCGGGGACACTGAATATGTAATACACTGTAGTACCAACCTCATACATATACATGATATAGTTTTAACTATTTATATTGCCGTATATTAACCGTCCGCGTCCCCATGTTTGGGCTATATTAAAAAGAGCTATATTCAAGTTGAACTGAACGTAGATTTCAACCTAAGTCTATGCTAAAAACACAAATAGTAGGACTAATTTATGTTCTTGTATTATTGACCCTATTGATGGAAGCTGATATTCAACATCACATTGTAATATAGGCCTAAATATCACTCTAATAGGGGTCTAATTAGAAGTTACTAAAATGTGTGGTACTAAAGCTATAACTTTATTTTGAATTGAATTTACAAATAGTAGTATTCAAAATAAATGATGTTCCTTTAATGCTGGGTAAACGCTGTAGAGGGCGGCACAACAATATACTAAATATCCAGTTATCCCTGGTTTATTGCTAGTCCACCGTCTGCACTGCTGGCCCAACATTAAACTAACATTAAGTCGATGTAGCTTCTGTAGAAAGCATAGCGTATATAGCCAGTGTAATATATTATCAGATTATGCTTTGTACGCATCGCGTTGACTACTACAATGAGGCAATACCGCTGGAGTACAATCACACGTAAATTTCCATAGAGTTAACTCTATGGTCTGGCTAAATTTCCGAAATTTGAAACCTTTGAGTGTTGATCCACTGTTCGCCGTATCGTGTTTGCTGGGATGCACCTAAAAGTATGCATACTTTAGAAGTGGATATATGTATATTAAAAACATGTCTCAAAGTAATAATATGTAGACCTACCATTATCATATTACTTTCTAAAGTAAAATACAAGATGTATACCAGCATGTATATTATTGTGCATAAAATATAGGTGTATTTTATCAGTTTAAACCCAATAATAAACTTCTTGTTTAGTCTTGTTATATGAGCGGACACACTCAATAATAGAATGAACTCCATACCGTGTGAGTCAGGTGCTGGAGTAATGTCAATTCAGTGTCTATAAAGCAGCTGGGCCAATGGTGTTTTTTTTAATGACGCAGCATCATAGTTGAATTCACGCTTTCCCATTCATTGATTTTTTTCTACCAATTACTGGCCAAACGTCAATGATGAAGACGAGGACCAGCCGTGCATGTGGAATTTAAAACTTTTAAATATATATTTTTCATTTTTGGAATAAATGAAAATCAAAGTGGAACAGGGAACACTATTATGGCAGAGCCAGAGTAAAAACATAGCTGTCAATTATCACAGGTAAGGGATAGCAATGACATGACCAATATATATTATGCACATTTTATATGTTGTGCAGAATAAAATATGAAAAATGTTGGGCAGCGCCCCTGACGGTGAACCAGTATTAAATCCACAGGTAATGTGCTTGTATATATATGTAATAACAATACCGAAGGGCAGGGGGCCCTGGTGCCTGCTAGGAAAGTCAGAGATCGCGGATTCGTCTCCTGCTCTGGCATTCAAGTTTCCAAGAAACAAAATGTTTCCTCCCTGTTCAATCGTAAATATTGAATATTGTGGGCAGCCTCCGTGACCAAGAGTTAGTGTGCTCGGCCGTAGAGCAACAGGGCTCAATTTCGAATCCTGTGTCTGGAGGGCAGTGACACCTCATTCAACTCACTATCCTCAGGAGGTTCTCCTTACCTGGTTTAGCCTATGTGTACAAATGTGGTGTAGAACCCCATTTATTTCATTTCATTGCATTTGATACAGCCAACTAACACCTGACTCAACGTTGGCCTGACAACATTACAGTAACATTTCAGCAAAGATCTTGGTGAGTTGAGAAAGAGTTCATGGGTCTTTATCCTTAGGTCTACTGTGTGTATTCTGATTTCCATAATTGGCATTCCGTAAGAGGGTGCAGTGAAAGTGCATTACGTCTACATGTGATAATGATGGATTAGGGCTACTGTATATTTCATGGCTGAGTAAGAAACATTAAAAGCTGATATTTTACAACTTTGTTAAGCATATTTTAGGCAGAAGAATTAAAATTTAAAATTAAAGACTTCGTTAAAATTCCTGGCTAACTGGGGCATAATGAAAGTCCCAGAAGAAGTAATAATTGCACTTTTGTAATATTAAAGGGACTGGCCCAGGCTAAAATCATCAAAAAATCGGTAATTTTATTTTGGCTTCTCAATATGACCATATGATGTAAACATGTCCATAGACTAGAACTGCAATTTTTTTTTTTTTTTCTGCTGGGTATTCACCAGTTAGGCTAGATATAGAGACGAAATTCCCGTATTTCTTATTTTTGTCATGGTTGTCCACAATTAGAAATCAGGAATTTCGTCTCTATATCTAGCCTAACTGGTGAATGTGCAGCAGAAAAATTAAAAAACTTTTGCAGTTCTAGTCTATGGACATGTTTACATCATATGGTCATATTAAGAAGCCAAAATAAAACCACCGATTTTTTAAGGATTTTAGCCTGGGCCAATCCCTTTAACATTGTAGTCCTGTGAAATGATTCTTTGTCAAGCATATGTCACTAGGTGCAGTGCTTCAGAACGTGTGTAAAATCAGCAAAATGTATTATGGGAAACGAACATAATAAAATAAATGCCAATGATCGATATAAAGGATATACATCTTTTCATGATAATGCATCTTAGAGTATAGATATACATTCTCTGACACATTTATAGCTGATTTTTTGCAATGCTGTTGACAAACGTCAAGGCCCCTGGGCCTCTTGTTTATAATTTCTTCAAGACAGTTGTTCTGGGTTCGTTTTCACCAACAGACTTGAGTCTAATTTTTTTCTTAAATATCAACACTTCATTAATTCTTAACCAATCAGTGGGCTTAACCATTACAACTCTGAAATATTTTTGTATAAACCATGGAGACCAAAGGTTTTTTTTAAAATTGAAATCATCATGAATGCCTTAGTTAGCTCTTTTTACTTTACAGTGAAACCTGCTATCAACGGCCACCTTAAATGTTAGCCAAAAGTGGCGGTTGGGAGGGGTTGGCCGCTCATAGGAAATTAGAGGAAGGGGGGAGAGGGGTGTAAAAAAAAATTGAATACCTATGTTATGGATCTACGGCCATAAGCAATATTTTTATTCTTTTATTGTGGGGACCGTCTTTATATGTCAGAGTCTGACGTCTGCAAACGTCAGATTATGACGTATAAAAATGGTCCCCGCGCTGAAAAGGTGAGGACTGACTTAGGTTTTGGACTTAAAATGCATGTCAGTTGGTGAAACTGGGCCCTGATTTGATATTTCCCAATATGGCAACTGGGTGTGAGGATATCAAAACAGACAACAATACACCAGATCTCTGTAATCATACATTAGTGTGCTCACTATTGTAATCCATGTATAGTATTAGCCAGGATGAGTACAAGTAGGGCGTGCATTTTTTGTGTCTGCGGAGCTCCAGCCTGAAACATTCAATCAAAACTCTTGAGGTGTTCACAGGTGAAGTCACATATATCAAGAAAAATATTTTAATATAAAATTTAAACATCATTTGTTCACCAAGTATATCTCGTGCAGCAATCTAGTAGATATGCTATATGTGATATGATTTCAAAGTGGATGACTAAATGTCTGCTGAAATAAAGTTCTCACCTGTCTCCACGTATCATAACATTCTTTCAAAACATAATCTACATTTTCTGCAGAATTTCAAAACAAGTACTTCAGGCAGCTTTAGAATGTATGTATGGAGGGACCCCCGAATTTACAGAACTTTCCCTGACAGAAGTTGCTGCTGTGGCAGACATGTATGATCTGGAATCAATGAAACTTCAACTAATTTTATGTCTGAAAAAGGATAAATGCCATTTTTTTCACAAAGTAAGTTTTATTCAGATGTTATGTTGAATTTCTATATTTATGTTTTGTTTGTAATATAATTTGCCCAAAATAAATTGTTTCTGGCATATACTGTCCCTGCTGCATGCAAACAGCTTTTATATTAATCAGATTTGAAATAGCAACCTTTGATGATTACAAAGATGCTTACATGTACATTTATCGACTTTTCAACAAACCATTTTCACTTCCTTATTGTGGTTTCAATTGACATTATTAAATATTTTGCCTAAGCTGGTTCTTCACTGTTTTGTAGTATTTATTACATTTCAATTTTTTTTTTTCACAGCCTTGTTCGGTTTGTCTTCCGGGTGTATTAGAGGCCTTACCCATAATGTACAGCTATGGTCTTCAAGATATGTATGACCAAGCTCAGTGCTGGATAAACCGTCACATGACACGTGTGTGGGGACTCAAACAGTTCGCCAGTCTGCCAGATGAGCTGAGACAGAAATGTCTGGAATCTGCCATTGCTGATATAGTAAATATTTTCAGAACAGATTTCAAAAAATACATGACAATTGTTTTAGATTTGTGAAATATTATTGCCATTGTTATAGCAATTTTTTAACAAAGCAATACCGCAATTATAAATAATTATTGTAAAAAAAATATAATTCAATCCTCATTCATTTCATCTTGTGTAATCAAAGTAAAACTATGGAAGCTATAGATCTTTTTTACCTGAGATTGTATATTCTTTAGAATGTAGCCGTCGTCTCTCTAAAATTGAATATTAGTACTTGATTTTAATATGGTAGAACCTTCTATGAGCAGCCACTCTTATGAGCAGCCAACCTGGCCACTTGGAAATTCCCCAAAGTGGCATTTTGTATTCAAAATTTATGATCCTCCTATGAGCAGCCACCTGCCTTCAAAGGCCACTTTTCCTGTGTGGCTAGGGTGGCTGCTCATAGCAGGTTCCACTGTACTTCATTTTTAGCTCCCGCCGTCACCGTAGGTGAGACGGAGGGAGCTATGGATTCCGCCTACGTTTTTTTTTACCTCTTCTTTTGCCTATAACTTTGTAAGAAAATAAGCTAGGATAACAATTTTTGGTATGTGGGTTACTTCCAGGTGGGTAATGGACAGGTTAAAATATTTTTAATCTGAATTCAATACGCAAGGTCGCAGAGGAGAAAATGATGATGTTACGGCGTTGGGCCGTCCGTAAACAATTCGTTTCCAGAGCATATCTCTAATAGTACTTGTCCGATTGTCTTCAAATTTTACACACAACACCCCTAGGGGGTCTAGTTGTGCCTTTTGGGGTATATGAACTTTGACCTACTTTTGGTTCAGAGCTATGACCTATTTAGACGTTTTGACGCACACTTCCTTTCTGGAGCAGATCTCGAAAAGTACTGGGCCGATGACAGTCATACTGCACATACATGTTCTCTAAGGTCCCTAGTTGTGCCTTTTCAGGTTTTTGGACCTTGACCTTGAAGTTGACCCTGCACTTTGACCTAATTTATAACATCGGTAAATCCGACTGAAATATTTTGCGGAATATCATGAAAACCGCTCAAGATAGCCACACCATTACTATCAAACAAATTGTCAGGTTTCAGGAGAGGATGCATCTTGAAAAATTTCAAGTTGATAAAATTCAAAATGGCCGCCTATCGGCCATTATTCACCTCGACAGGCCTGATATTGCTAAATATCAAGAACACCGCTCAAGATAGCTACACCATTACTATCAAACAAATTGTCAGGTTTCAGGGGAAGATGCATTTTGAAAAAATTCAACTTGACCAAGTTCAAAATGGCCGCCAATCGGCCATTAGTCACTTTCACATGGCCGTTTTTTGGTAAAACGTGCTAGATGGCTAGACCATTACTACTGTATAAAACAAAATGTGTGATTTCAGGAGAGGATGCATCTTGAAAAAATTCGACCCGATAAAATTCAAAATGGCCGCTTATCGGCCATTATTCACTTTCACATGGCCGATATTTGGTAAACCGTGCTAGATGGCTAGACCATTACTATAAAACGAAATGTGAGATTTCAGATGAGGATGCATCTTGAAAAATTTGACTCAATCAAGTTCAAAATGGCCGCCTTTTTGGCCATTATTCATTTTCACATGACCGATATTTGGTAAACCGTGCTAGACTGCTAGACCATTACTATAAAACAAAGTTTGAGTTTTCGGGGGAAGATGCACCCTGAAAATTTGTAACTTACGAATTCAAAATGGCCGACAATCAGCATTATCTACGTCGATGGGCCTGATATCAGGTAAACCGAGCTAGATAGCTAGACCATCACTATAAAACAAAATGTGACGTTTCGGGAGAGGATGCCTTTTAAAAACTTTCGACTCAATCGAATTCAAAATGGCCACCTATCGTCCACTATTTACTTTCACATTGCTGATATTTGGTAAACCGTGTTAGATAGCTGGACCATTACTATAAAACAAAATGTCAGATTTCAGGAGAGGATGCATCTTAAAAAAAATTGACTCTATCAAATTCAAAATGGCCGCCTATCGGCCATTATTCACTTTCACATAGCCATTATTTCGTAACCATACTAGATGGCTAGACCATTACTATAAAACAAAATGTGAGATTTCAGGAGAGGATGCATCATGAAAAATTTCGATTTGATCAATTTTAAAATGGTCTCCTTATCGGCCATTATTCACTTTCACATGGCTGATATTTGGTAAACCGTGCTAGATGGCTAGACCATTACTATAGAACGAAATGTGAGATTTCAGCTGAGGATGTATCTTGGAAAATTTCGACTTGATCAAATTCAAAATAGCTGCCTTTAGGCCATTATTCACTTTTACATGGCCGTTATTTGGTAAACCGTGCTAGATGGCTAGATCATTACTATAAAACTAAATGTGAGATTTCAGGAGAGAATGCATCTTGAAAAATTTAGACTAGATCAAATTCAAAATGGCCGCCTATTGGCCATTATTCACTTTCACATGGCCGATATTTGGTAAACTGTGCCAGATGGCTAGACGATTACTACAGAATGAAATGTGAGATTTCAGCTCAGGATGCATCTTAAAAAATTCTGATTCGATCAAATTTTTTAAATAGTTTATATCGAATTCAAAGTGACCGTAAATCAGCTATTAGTTACCTCGATTGGCCTGATATCGGGTAAACCGTGCCAGATAGGTAGACCATTACTGAGATACTGATTGGGATCAATAATTTCAATGGAGGTTTGCAATCTCTGACAGACTGTCTAGTTCTTATCTTACTCTTAGACTGAGCTTCTCAGACCTAGTTGTCTTGCGTCTTGATTTTTGACCTAGCCTAGGACTACATTAATAATCCTACACAAAATTGCTTAAATCAAATTCTAATTTGGAGCGGGAGCTCCTGGACTTATAAGGTCTTGTTTTATGTTGGTATTGCAGGTATAATTTGTTGGGTGCTTTATTTTCCAGAAAACAGACACAGTGTTTGATGTCATCATTGACTGTGATAAGCTGATGGGCAGTTTGTCTAATGTCAGATGGGCGGAATCAGTTGTGTTGATGGTGGCGAACCTTATGGAAGCCTGCATAGATAAACTCAGAAATTATTTTTGTGATGTTCTACAAACACAGATGTTCAAATCTTTAGGTTCAGTGAGTGAAAAATACTTTTTCTTCTTTTTTAAAAAATGTACTGGCAGTACTTTGATAATAATTGACCCTTACAATGCTGAATTATTTTGTATAAACCATGGAGACCAAAGGATTTTTTTCAATTTTAAATCATCATAAAGTCTTTGTTAGTTCTTTCTGATTCATTTTATCACCTATGTTATGGGTCTACAGCTATTATAAATATTTTAATTCTTTCAGTGCTGGACCGTCTTTGTAAGTCTGACATATAAAGACGTTCTCCAGTATTACTATATATCATACATTCATAAACATTTTTCTATGACCTCATGTTGTTACTCATTGCAGACAATGGCTCTGGGTCTTAGTATTCTAGAGGATGTGCTGGGGAGGGCTATACTGACCATGCCGCGAGAAAAAATGTGCTCCACCTATCTGGCCGTTAGCAAACTGAAAGTGCATTGTGATCACGAAGATTGTATTTGGCATGAGGTATGTATATATTCAAAAATACAATTGCATGTGATATTATATATTATAAAATACCGGGTATGTGAATGCTATAATCATATTACATCAGGTTTAATTGACAACAGCGACACTCTGCTGAACGATGACATGTCTATGCTGCTTAATGGTGTCCATGGCTACCGCTCACCACACCTTGATGTGTGGCTTTATGTTGCTGCATGTGTATCTATATCGCTCGCTACAACAGTAGTCTGTAGATCCGTCTTTCAGCATGCGAGGATGATATTTTTGTATATTGTGTATGCCCCAGGGCTATGTATTGTTTATATTTTTATTTTGCAAACACATTGTAAAATTTGTAAAGCAAATAAATTTGACTTGACTATTGTCTATACACAGAATGCAGTAAGTGTACTGGTAGCACACATGTTGATCCGGGCTACAGTGCAATCTCGATACTGTAACATTCACTGATAGCAGTATGGCATCGGCATTAAAATTTCATTGTGGGAGTGATAACATCAACAGTTTTCCATCTATCCTGCTCAAATTAGTTCTGCATGTTGCTAATAACCAGTTCTCGGACAACTTCAATTATGGCTGAAAAAAATTAAAATGGCCGATTGATCATGATTTATCTCATCTTACATCTATACACTGTAGCAGAAATGCATTCTCTCTTAATTTTACCTTGTGGGTGCAAACGTTTTCATGTACAGTAGATCCTGTCATCAACGACCCTGCCATCAACGACCTTTTGTCTCCAACGACTTTTTTTTCTTGCACGAAACATTTTTGTATAGTTAACGACCTGGGATCAACGACTTTCTGTCTAACGTGACTTGCGACCTCAAATACCTGGCAGAAGGTCATTATGTTACTTGTGTCGAACGTCCTCAACTTTCTTCGTCATACTACTTTTGGAAACATTCATGAGCAACCCACTGCACGTCAGATCTGACTGTGTGGATATTATGGTTAACAGAGAGGTATAACGCTGTAAGATCAGGCTGTTGTCGCAAGAGGTCTATCTACCTCAGACTGTCGATGTTACTGCACAGCAATATCACCTCGCGCCGGTAGGAATCATCGGCGCCGTCATAATTAAGCTATACACAGCCTGTCAGTCAACAGTACGCCCCTCTCCAGACATGAGACGCGCCGTCACTGACCAGCAAACACAAGACGTTAACCCAATCTTGTTTTAACGTTGGCCCACTGTCTTCGAAGTCGGCCCGCATTAAAACAGCATTGGGTCAATGGCTCATGTTTACTGGGTGACTATACAGCTGGTACGAGACGTTGATGCAGGGTTGGCCAACATTAGAACAACATCGCGTCGGGAGATAACTAATCCCCCAGTCACTTTAATCCAATACACTGCCTTAATGAGCCGTCCACGCGTGTTTATTCACAAGTAGCGAACGTCCAATATGAGCGTGATCCGGCCACATACACCCAGCAGACACAAGACGTTGATTCAATGGTGGACCAACGTTAAACCAACATTTATTCAACATATTGTGTCTGCTGGGACGGGGACGATACAAACTTCCTAGTGTGGGCATAATGCTCCTGTTAGTGTAAACACACATATGTATTATTCATCAGTAATGAATAACTGTTCCCTTTTTGTTTCACCAGTTTTTTTTGTTTCACCAGGGCTACATCATCTGTCCTATAGTGACACATTTAATGTGGATATACAAAGTCTCATGCCTGTAAAGGGTCAGAAGCTACCTGGGCTTATATAATGTGTGCCTGTTAGCGTGATTAGCATAGCTAGCGGGTGATATTAGAACAGGCATTGAAATGTTGCCGCAACCGCGTGCTTTGATCCACAATGACTACCAGTCAATGGTGGGTGAATGTCGCCGTCATTAGTCCGACATTGAACCAGCCGCTGCACCTGCAAATTTTACAGCAAAAACTCATTCCTTTGACCAGCAACTTTCTGTCACCAGCGACTTTTTTTGTCTGGCAGAAGCTAGGTCGTTGGTGGTAGGATCTACTGTATCCTGCTCAATTTTGTTCTGCATACTGATGATAACCAGTTTTTCTGACAAGTTCAATAATAGTGGCAGGCTATTGTCGAGTGTGCTCTTGTTCTGTAATGGTGTGGTATTCTGCTGTCTAATTGAGAATGTTTGTGATGATTATCTTCCTTTCAAATAATTAAATTCTGTTGTTTTCAAAATATACTTTATTTGAATGCGCAAATAAATGTTAAAGCAGGCCACATAATACAACTATTCATAATGCTCAGAACTGCAGGCTTCTTGTTCTATTGATAATGAATTCTATATATATTTATTTGGTGAATTTAGCTTTACATATTAGCTTGACTTTGATTTTGAAAAACACTTTTATAATTTATATCTTATCATTGGTTTTACGCACAGGATTTCCGTGGTTTAGTTACAAATCTAAATGCTAAATGTGAGCATAACATACAGCTGCATGTAAACCACCTGATCAATACATTGGAGTGGAACACATTGCTAACAGATGATATGCAGACTAAAATAAAAGAAGGTTAGTGATGATGGAATAATGAACTGATGGGAAATTATATTAAATTTTAAACAACATGTATGTTTTAACTGTGGGTCTATCTTTGCAGCTATCTTGAATTTTCTTAAAATTAAGACTAATATAAGAAGATATAATATGCCACACATATTGCTAATCTGTGGTTGTTTTTTTACTAGTTTCGTTTTAACTGTGAATAATATTTTAATTTAGATTTGTGTACGCTACACCTTATTCTATTTATGTGAATTCCGAAATATTAATATATTGAATTTAAGTTTGATTTGAAACATTTCCAGGTGCCTATTATGTTTGTATGAATGATAGAAAGAAGATGAAAGCTCCACCAAAACTCTCCAGTACTCAGGTAGTGTTTTGATAAACAGATCGGGGGAATAAATAAAAGACACTGATCTAATGTTGGTTTTAATGTTGGGACAATGATGTAGATGATGGGCCAGCATTACACCAATATCAGGTCAACATCTTGTGTTTGTTGGTCAAAAACCTGCTGTCACCACAGAAGGAAATTGCAAAGTGATGCATTTAGTTTAATTGTAATGAATTGTTGTGGCCTCTTATCATTGTAATATGCGGGGTAGGTGTATAATTTCCCTCTAAATAGAGAATGTCATTACCTGATCAAGTTGACATCATAGCAAATTCCCTGGTGACGCATTTTTAGTGACTGATAATATCAGTCTGACTATAGTGACAGCAAGTCAAGAGCACAATGGCAGCTGTTAGCATCTAGGCAATGACGTTTCCACATCTCTTAACCCTTTCAAGCCTGAGTTTACCTTTGTCATCTTCATCCACCACAAGCCGCGAATTGCTGTCACAATTCTTGACTTGTAGCGGATGAAGATGACTTGAAGTGAGTGGTAGATGAAACAGTTTAATGAAAATTTTTGTTTTAAAACCTCTAGGTTGTAGGAAACGAGGTCATTCTTCGGAAATTCAAAATAATGCTTTGATGCATCGTGAGGGCTTAACCCTTTCACCGCGGGATTATGGCGTCATAAATTGCCTGAGCGCTGAATTAATTAATTGTTCAACTAAAAAAAGTAATTAATGAGTCATCCGCGATCTGCCACCTGGCAAATTTTAAATACCCCTTTGCTTTAAGATGTATTGCAGCGTTTAAAACTTGTAATGTGGCAATGCCACATTCTGATGTTGGACTTTGTATTGGTTCTTCACAGCAACAGAAGCTTTTATTCTACTACAACAGTGACTACTTGGCTCGGGCTCTCATCATTCATGTAGAGAGTGAACAGAAAATATGCTCGTTAATAATTGTTATTGACACACCCAGATCAAGCAGAGAAATCATAGGGTGACCATGTGCTTGTTCATGACATCATAAGCATATCAGAATCATATTATTTAATGACAATAGACTCAGTCTTGGCCTTATTCTTGTAAATGTTCAGCTCTCAAAATAAAATTACCACAGCAGTAAGAAACAGGCTTCCATCAATCACTGTAATGTAAGTTCAGAGTAGACGGGAGATATTGATGTTTCATCAGAATATACACTGTTCTTTGTTTCAATAGGTGCTGATCTACCTTATTGGAAGCACACCACATACTGATATAAATTAATGTTTTTGAACACCTGAAAATTTTCTGTACTTTCTCACAAAATAGAATATTAATATTTTGAAGGTTGTTCAGTCCTCATTGCAGTCGTTAATGCTGCCTGCTTGGAAAATCGGAGATCGCGGATTTGAACCCCACTCTGGCCTTAAAGTTTAAAGAAACAAAAATGTTCCTTCTCAGCTGACTCGTAAAGATTATATATTGTGGGGAACCTCTGTTACCGACAGGTAGCATGCTTGGCCTCACTTCAGCCTCTATGTGCAGAAAAGTGGCCTAAAACCCTATTATTTACATTTCATTTTCCTCATTGTTGTCTTACCTCTAATAATTTTAATCATTTATAACTTTTTATATGATGATTTGATCAATTCCAGTGATATCATCAATTTTTTGTTGCAGATGCCTAAAACTTTTAACTTTAGAAAAGGAAAGAAATCAAGAGAAATATCATCAGCTGAGACTGTGTCATCAGCTGTGCCATCAAATAACGGTGCTTGTAAGGAAAAATGTGGTAGTAAACCTACAGTGTCTAGTCAAAGTAAAAGACCCGCCAGTGCTGTTAATCCTCAGCCAGCATCAAAATCAAATCCCAAAGTGGACAGAAATAAAATGAGGCTAGATTTAAAAAAAGAAAGTGTCAAATCACAAAAGAAAGTGAATCCTTCTTTGAATGGTGAAGAAGACGTTCTGCCGCCTTGGATTCCGAAACCAAAGAAAAGCAGCTCTTTCCTATTGTCGGGCAGCTCACAAGGTCGTTTGGTGAGTGAGGAATTTGATGCTATGTCTTTAGCGTCATTCAACAGTACTAAAGCGACCATCAACACTAACATATCCACTCCGTCTTCTCTCTCCACAGACGACATGGAGGCGGTGTCAGTGACATCCTCCGTGTTTGATTCACCTGATTTTCAGATAGGACTTCCCGGCATTATCTTTACTGAGCAGCCGTTAATACCAGACTTACGGTGGAATTTCAGAAGTGATTGCTCTCATGTTGCTTAGTTTAGGCTGCGACATTGTGTGACTTTTATTCGAACATGCTTTAACCTTTAGACTGCTAACCACATATATATACGTTTTATGATGTTGCTAACACGTACATATACGTGTGAAAAAACTAGCAAAATAAGAGTGAGTATTGTCGCAATGAAAAACTAATTAAATTTAAAATAAAAGTATTATGTTTGTCATACGTGGTAGGAATAATTGATGATCGTGTTTGGCATTCATTCATTCTGTAACCAGAGCAATCTCTCCCTGTCGGCACCAGAGGCTCTGGGATATCCAGTGGATATAGGTGACGGTCTCGTGGGTGGGGTTGCTGGTGACAGCATGGCATTCATTGTGTGACCAGTTTTTCCGAATGTTATCCACAAAGGCACAACCTAGCGGGCATTTTAGAACTACAAATAACAGGTGCACGCTGACAGCAATAGTTTATTTACCAACAATACTGTGGTCATTTTAACCAAAGAAAATATAATATTTCCTGTGTTTTAACCCAAAAAAGCACTTGACTTAGACACAATTTTGGAAAGGCGATTTTATCAAAAATGAGTTCATATGGGTCCACAGTCTTAGCAAAAAAAGTTTTCAAAAATGTGTTGCCTACAATTGGATCTTATTTTCATATTCAAAATGGCCGTCACAAGAACAGTGCAGAAAGTAAAAATGTGCCATATCTCAGTAACCAGTCATCATTTGAAAACAAATAATGGCTCTACACCTAGGTTTTCGGGTATGTGGAATGCGTTGGTGGCATTATTTTTGTCATTCAAGGTCAAGGTCACAAATAAGTGACCAATAAAATCAGACAATCATACATGGGCCTGTAATATATCTATTATTGCACTTTTTATTTCAAATTAGAATACTATTTATCTATGGCTGGCCTGATGGTAACAAACCTTATTTAGAAAAATGTGGTCATGAAAGGGTTAAACTTGGTCAGCAGTGATGGCCCACACATCCTGTCGAGCCAGCAGCCAAAAGGTTAGAGCAGTCAAAAGCATGTCGTTCATTTTATTTCTGACAGGACACAGGGAATCCGTCTCATCTATTCAGTATTTAATATACGTTCAAGCAGTCTTTTTTAACCCTTAACCGCCAAATTATTCAATTTGAATATTCACCCACTTGAAGTTGTGTCTCGCTGACACGATCCACAACTTCAAGTGAGTGAAAATTAAATGAAAATGAAACCCCGAATATATGCGGCACCGGCGGTTAAAGGGTTAACTGGTGTTGAGTGTATGCATAAAACACATGCCCCAATGTTGATTTAGTCTCAAACCAGCATTGAACCAACATATAGCATAAAAGTCAATGTCCACAATATAGACCAAAAACCTATATGTACCATGATGAATCACATACATGTTCATTAGAAAGCCGCCACTGTCGCTATTCTTGTTGAGTACATTTATTGTCAAGTGATCTTCACACCTTCTAAGCACAGTACATGTGAGGATAAAGTTTTTTCTATACTGAATTAACTCCATTTTTTTGTCAATGCAATATCTCAAAAAAACTGACAGTTCCATTTGACCTCGTAATTTTGTGTGTGGGCACTTGCTTCATTACCAAATGGGAAGGTTTTAGTCATGGTTCAGTGATTTTCAAGGAAATGGGAACTAATAACTTTTTTTGGTTATTTAAAATGAAGTATTCTGCCTGTATGTGGTAGCATATCTCCTTGGTAACATGAAACTTGCATATAGAAGACCTCTTGTTGGAATTTCACGTAATTTTGTATATTATCACGTACCTGCCTGCTTTCTGGGAATCACGGCCAAATTATAGTCTGTTAGTTATTCATGTCTAGCTATGCTTCTGAATCCTGTATAGCTGCCTATGTTTTTTGGTCACAGTTGAGTGATTTAAATTACTTTCTAATGGACAAAATTTAGTCAGTTTATAAACTGAGGTGAGTATATTAACCTACACATATTATAACTTGCATTACCGAATAAAATAACATATTTATACTACCGGTACTATGTTGCTACATAATCTGAATGAAATATGTAATCTTATTAGGTGATGTTATGAAAATAATTCATCCAATGTCCCGTATCATAAAACAGCTACTTATTTCATATTTTATATTTCTCTGGATTGATTTATTATTCAAAAAGGTGTGAATATTGGTTACTAGTTGTAAACTACATACACTTGTGTGTGTTACTTATTGACTAACTGCCATCATGGAGGAGTGTGGAAGTAGGCAGTGAGGTATGTAACATCAACAATTACCGGTACACAGCCATTAGGAATGTTTTGGGCTCTTCTGTGACTGCTCATAGTCTCTAGGTATATATCACCTGAAAGTTCACACAAGTCCAGCAAACTAACATAACACTAGATAAGCCCTTAAGCTGTTAAATAATTAAAAGTTAAATAATTAAAATTTTCACCCACTTCAAGCTGTTGGTCGCGGTAGCGAAACACAACTTTAAGTGGGTGATAATTACTCATACATGTATTTGTTTAATCTTGATGCTTAAATACTCATTGCATTCAAAATAACAGTGATTTAACCTGCTTTTAAAACGGAATAAAAACGACTATAGTCGTGCTTAGCAGTGTAAGGGTTAATGTCGGGCCAACATTGCAGTCCCTCTCCAACGCTTGAAGCGCTGAATTTGTCTATAAAAACCTTGGAGACCAAAGGGTTTATTTAAATTTGATATCATGATTGTCTTATTCAGCTCTTTCCGATTCATTTGAATACCTATGTTATGGGTGTACGGCCAGTAGAAATATTTTACTCTTACAGTGCGGGGATATACTTTAGTAGTCAGAATCTGACATCTACTGACATCAGAAAGTCTATCCCCGTTAAAGCGGTTAAACCGCTAAACGTGACTATATTCGTTTTTGATCTGTTTTATCAGCCGTTTAAATTGCAATTATTGTGAAAGAAATGTGTGTTTAGACATCAATATTTGCAAATGGTTGATATCTAATTGATCTAAAACGAGCATTTTTCACCCACTTGAAGTTGTGGGTCACAGTAGCTAAACAACTAAAAGTGGGTGAAAATTTAAACTATTTATTTTAGCGCTTTAAGGGTTAAACAAGCATAGAGTGGACATCTCGTGTTAGCGAAGTAGCCACATCCATCCATCAATGACACTGCTGGGAATATTTTGTTCAGTATCGCGTAGCGAAAAGCTATGCAATTCTGGCCATTTGCTAATTAAATTTGATAAATAATTTAATAAATCATTTTTGAACAAAATTTCCCTGGTGTGTGATGGATCAAACACATTGCTGGAAATTGTTTTACTTTAAAAGGGCAAGAATTCATTATTACTGGTAGTGATTACCCTAATGCTAAATATAATTAATTATAAAGATAAATTAATTGTATCAAGTTCGTGGATTGTCTTGCTTTACTTGTTTTATTTTAGCCAAAATGTGCACATTCATGTTAAATACATGTAATTCCAAATAACAAACCTGACCCTTTCACCTTTCAACCCTATTAGCCGAAGAAATCATTTGTTATTGGTACTGAAATGAGTGTTTAAACTTTGATATTTGCTTTTTTTTTCTTCTCATATGAAACATATATATGAGGAATTTGCACCCACTTAAAGCTGTGTGTCTTGGTGGCGAGACATAACTTTAAGTGGGTTAGAATTTAAATAAGATAACTTGAATGGGATTGCTTAAAGACTTGCATTTACTTGAAATTACTGTTATATGAATATACACCGTTATATGAATATACAATACAATAAACTGACATGGTTTTACCTTGTGGAAGCAATACATTGGGAATTCAGTGGGGGAACTTTCACAACTGCATCTTGCTTATAGTCTTTGTACAATTTTGACATGGTCACAATATAATATAAATGAGCAAATTATCAATTTTCACACCCCATGTTGAATGTGATTATACATGTACTATAGAAGTAGTGAGATATTTATACAGACAAATTATAAAGTGCTCTGGTTCCCCAGAGGGTTTACATTGACTTTTATGCCTATTTCTGTAACCCTTTAACCGCCGGTGCCGTTGATATTCGTTTTTTACATTTTTTATAGCTCATTACATATCAGCTTTTAAACATGGTAAAGATAAAAAGTGACATTAATCAGCAAGATTTGAAATTTGTTGAACTCCATTTGTCAAATCTGAATAATTTTCACTCACTTTAAGTTGTGGATCGCGTCAGCGAGACACAACTTCAAGTGGGTGAAAATTCCAATTGAATAATTTGGCGGTTAAAGGGTTGTGTGTAGCCACATGTAGGCCCTATATACTCCTGGCTTGTTACAAAATTGTAATTCCAAAATGGTTATTGTTGTTGTTTAGCTATATTTCTACTTGTATTTATATGAATCTATTAAATTATCATCTTTGTCTTCCAAAGTCAACTACCTGTCCACCACTGTCTCACGAGTGTTTATTTTAATGAGCACTATTTTGTCAATTATTTGTTATTGATTGTATACATGTAATTTGCTTCAAACAAGACATAGTGGTATATACTGTTTTTTGAAGATCATGCAGTAGCTGAACAGTAAGGATTTGGCCATCACATTCTGGTGCTGCAGTTATGCAGTTTTCAGTTAATCTGTGGAAATATATTTCCGTGGGCTTCGATAATACAGGCTCAGGGATGTGGCATTTTTTTCTCTTATTCAAAACAATATAATTTTTTAGCTATCATATCGTTTAATCGCAAGGTTATATACATGCCTGAATACATTGTGTATTACCCCGCGACCATGAGTTGTAATGTTTGTCTGTGATTAGTGGCATAAGTGGGTTGTCCACCATTACACCGACATAAGGTCAAATGTCTAATGCAGAGAGGAGACCAAAAGTCGTCGAAAATTACTTTTTAATTGTGATGTGTATTTATGTCGTACTCAGCGACCGAATCGAATATGAGTTACACAAATGAGTAAAAATAAGTATTACCAGTAGTACCCTGCCAACACACTACCTGCAAACACAGAACATTGAACCAAGGCTGTTTTAATATTATGCCAGAGTCGCACACGGTGGCTCAACATTAAACCAGCATTGGTTCGATGCCCCGTGCTCGCTGGGTATAGACACATTTGCAAACAAATAAAAAGTTTATTCGTAGTAGCCTAATGTTGGTTTAAGACAAGGTACCTTACAAAGAACTTTTGGGAATTATGTTAGAAAAATAATTTTTCAGCAAATACAAGATCTTGACCAATGCTGGTTTATTGTTGACCTACAGTCTACAACGTTGGTCGAACATTAAGCCAACATATATCAACATATATCACAAATATAAGTGATGGTAAAAGTGAGCTATTTGTTGGTAGTTTAAAATATACCTACCAAGTTGTGACGTTTATTTCATTTTTTTCAAGTACATTATATTTATTTGTTGTTTGTCAAATTGTGATATTTTGATGTGTTTTCGTTTATATTGTTTAACTATACATTCGTCTCCTTAAAGGGACTGGCCCAGGCTAAAATCATCAAAAAATCGGTGATTTTATTTCGGGTTCTTAATATGACCATATGATGTAAACATGTACATAGACTAGAACTGCAATTTTTTATAATTTTTGTGCTGCGCATTCACCAGTTAGGCTAGATATAGAGACGAAATTCCTGATTTCTAATTATTGACAACCATGTCAAAAATAGGAAATGCGTGAATTTCGTCTCTATATCTAGTTTAACTGATGAATGCGCAGCACAAAAAATATAAAAAATGGCAGTTCTAGTCTATGTACATGTTCACATCATATGGTCATAATAAGAACCCGAAATAAAATCACCGATTTTTTGATGATTTTAGCCTGGGCCAGTCCCTTTAACAAATGTCTAGTCAGTGGCAATTTTTAGTCAATATAAATTTGTAATGCTCAACTTGTATTATATTTATCAAATTGAATATTTGCATTGCCTAATGTTAAATATCGTTCATTAGTTTTGCTGTTGCTAAATGATTAAAATAAACTGTTATATCCCTTAAAATTTTGTGTTGACTTGTTTATGATTACAATATCATTACATTTGATTAATCTATTGAAGACAAACACTCGATACTCTCAAGCAGAAAACAAGCTGAAAGCGGTACCTGCCAGGCAGTATGCATCTGAAAATCATATAGTTCCTGTGATTTCCATGTATAGCCCGCTTGCATGCCCGCTTGCATGCGATGTATTTTGATCCTTTGTAATATGCTGAACAGATTTCTCTCACCCACCACCTGATGCTCACATACACATTTCAAGTAGGTCCTATATTCAACTTTTTCGGCATTGTGCCAACTTTGGAAAACAAAACTACAAGCTAATTTGCATAATTTATCATTTTACTGTTGGTCCTAGTGTATCAAAATAGGGGTTTTAGAATGTGGGAAACTCAAATTGCTGTACATGTAGTCATTTATTCCACAAATGAAAATTACAGTGACTGGAGTACCAATTTAATATGTTCAGAGAACGATAATTCTGTCATCTAAATGTTTTGTGCTAATAAAGAAAAAAACATTTGACTATTTTGCATAAGCTAGTAGTCATTCAATTTAATATGATATATACTTCGTTTGAACAGATATGTAGGGTTTGAAATCAGTAGGCCTATTATCCGATGGGTTAGAACAATAGTGTGCTAAGTGACATTTTTGGCCTTTAGAATAATAACCAGATAAGTCACCTATAATATGTATAAAGTTTGAATTTATTCCGAATTCAGATTAAAACAACAGATCAAGTCGACTTGGCACATTGTTATTCTCGTGAAAATGAGCACATATCAGCATAATATCTGTCCAGCACAGGACCAATTCGACTTGACACATTGTTATTCTTGTGGGCTATGCTTATGGGCTCTGTTTCTGGGACAAAAACGGTGCAAGTGCACTTAGCGCATTCTTATTCTGAGACTTGTGGCGACAACACAGGGGAAATGCCTGGAATTAGTTCATTGTTGATCTAGGAACAATCTCTGTATAATCAGTGTTCCTGGTGGATTAATAATGAGCTAAGTCAACTTAGTGTTTTTTTGATCCCAATTTTGCTTCTGTAAATCGTTTTGAAAGGTAAAAAAATACCCCGATAACTTTACTTGATCTATTGTCAAATTCCAATCGTTGAGTGTTTTATCATTATAAGTTCAAGTCTACATGCTGATAAGTGGATTTAGCAGACTGTAGCTCTAAGCAAAAAGATAAGCACAATTTCGCTGTCAAGTCGACTTGACCCACTATTGTTTTAGATCATTATGACCATAGTCCAAATATTTAACCATTGGGCTGCTGAATTGTTTGTTTCTGTTTTCGTCATATTAAGCTGGAATTGCAAACGCAATCAGATTATGATACAATAATGTTATTATATGACACTATAGCCACGATTTAGATTATGAAGATATAATGTCAGGAAATGACAATATAATAATATCAGGTTATATCACACTAACTTTAGCTTAAATTAACAAAAAATAACACCCATTAGGGCCTACTTGTGCATTTCACTTTGTTTCTGAAACCTCTATCCCCCACCAAAAAATATTAAGGGCTGTTAGCTAGACATGTGAAACAACTCATAATTATACTTTATTAAGTGCTCCGAATCTGGTTTGAATATATATTTTACAAAAATGCTAAAAATTGGCCAAACGATTTTACGCAAAAAATAACATATTAACATATGTACATGAAATGTATATCCAAAATAAAAAAATACGGGAATTTCGTCTTTGTATCTCGCTTAACTGGTGCGCTAAAACAGAATTTCGATCACCGAAGAATGCTTTCCCCACACCTGGGCTGTTGGAACGCAAAATTTCGCGGAACTTTTTTTTAATAATAACGATATATTTTTAATTATTTGCCACACAATTCAAGTCATCTTCATCAACTACAAGTCGAGAATTGCTACAGCAATTCGCGGCTTGTAGTTGATGAAGATGACGAATGGTAAATTCATGGTTTTAAGGGTCAAATACGGGGTATGTGGATTAGGTATTCGTTGTTATCAAAGAGTGAAAAATACCTGTTCGGGTAGGATGATTACACCTACGGATCACAATCCAATAATTTAATAATATAATTTGCAATGCAATAATGGAACAAAAGAGAAAACACAAGACAGATGGGCAATTATTGTACCTTCTTTTATTGAAGATATCCCAAATTCAAGCAGAGTTCAGCATACAAATATTTTGAATGTTTTGTTTCATCGTCTACAACGAAATGAGAATGAAAACAGAAAGTACACTCTACAACAAGATGTACAATACAAAAAAATATTTACATGCATACGCATACATAAATGTCGGTAAAAAAAGTTAATTTTGTAATGAAACCTTCTGAAATTTACGATTAATCAACTTTTGTTTCAAATCAGGCGTTCATAGTATAATTAGTATCATATTCAAATATCTATATTTTTTCAAAACAGTGAGTGGGAATCTGGGTTGAATTTACTAAGTAAAATAGAAAGCACAGGACTTGTACTATCCTTTTGATATTTTGTACTTAAAAAATGAACAAACTATAGATTATGTCAGTCGTTTTTTGAAGTAGCTGTGCAGATACAAAATCATCAACGTTAAAATATACACTTGACACTGACGCAGTTTTAAGTCAATATTGGGCCAGCCTTGAGGCACGGAGATTCTGCAAAATTATTTAATTGAAAAAAATACATTCAGTCTGTACAAGGAAAATAAATATTCATAGCTCTTGAAGACATCATTGTTCTATATACATGTACATACAAGATGAGGGGAGATGGAAAAACTAGTGGACACATGTATGCCTACTGAATAATGTAGTACATTTTCAAACCTATTTTATGTGTGTCATCAAATATTAATGTTTAAATTCAAGCTATTGGAACAAGTCTCATTTCGACACATACATTTGCATATAAATAAACATTTGTTTAGCGATGACCTAGATTATCACTATCAAGCTGTGTATTACTCTTAGCGGCTCAGAGAATATATTGTCCCCTGGTCATTAAATGGTCGTATCTGAAACTTATTTAACAATTAAAGCGCTGAAATATTTTTATTTAAACCGAGAATTTATTTTTTTAATTTGAAACCATCATAAATGTCTCAGTTAGTCCTTTCCGCTTCATTTGAATACCTATGTTGTGGATTTATGGCCAGTATAAATATTGTAGTCTTTCAGCGCGGGGATCGACTTTAGACGTCAGAATCTGACGTCTAAAGTCGGTCCCCGCGCTGAGAGGGTTAAAGTGACAAATATGACCCTTTGGTCCACAATTGGCGAGATGACACCATCTGGTTGTACAAAGAGAAGCTTGCAGTTATTTTTATTAATAGTCCATGAGGTGTACATTGTGATTAAAACATAATTGTAAAATTTATCGGATTACTGCGATAAATTATGGTTGGATACAATTATCTATGCCGAGGAAATTTCAGCAGAAATGGCTGCTCAAGACGCAAGTGAAACCTGCTGGTGATTTTTACTGATTTAAAGCAAAACATCTTTTTTGGACTCTGCGAGTGTTTATTAAAAATATTATGAATAAACCTGTAATAAAACAAAAATGGATGATGTTATTAATTACTGTTACGTAGAAAGGAGGTATACGCAATACGGGTCTTTAAATCTTCTTCAAAATCACATACACAAATTTATCATATTCATATATTTTCTATAGCAGCGATCTGTTGTTAGCGTCGTTATCTCGGCCTGTTTTTTTTTAAACACGATACCACCGCCAGTTTAACATACATGATGGTACGCAAGCTTACACTTGGATCACATAATTCGATTGTCTTCCATATACATTATCTGTATTATATTCGCGTAGTGTCCATATTTGAGATTTTTATACTGATACCGGTGGTATTTAATATCATTTTTTCAGTCTGGCTCGTGAGTACTATCTGTATATTAATGTCATCCTAACTAACAGTAGTGTTGACATAATATAATTGATATGATTACCACCCACGAACAAAAGCGACGTTGGTGTCAGGACATATTATAATAGTAATCCCAGGCAGCAAAGGGTGGTCTTCAAAATAATTTGTTCAATGTGTGACATTGTCGCAAGTATGTGGTATAACCTATTTGTGCGTGATGAATATGATTATTATAATTATAGTACATTTATTTTGTTTATGTGAATAACCAGACGAGGTATAAGACTTTAGTTCATATTTAACCAAGGTGCCGTGATATTCTTGTAGGAGATATGACATGACTGAAGCTAGATCAGGCTGATCCACTCTGCTTCGCGTGGTCTGGAGCATAGCGCAAGATTACCCAGCTTGGACTAGATTGAAGCTAGAGGGTCTCACCCTGCTTATTGCCACCCAAATGAGTGGAACTTTTTGAGCTCAAAGTAAAAACGTAAGCACAACGACAAAAGAAAACTTTATGACAATACTAATAGTGGGCAGGAGGAAATTTACAATATCTCAATAGGCAAACACGAAACGTCGTTTTATTGTTGGGCAACCGTCTACAATGCTGGTCTAACATAAGACTCAATATATTTTGTCTTCAGGATATCTAGAAAAGAGGCTCATAATGAACAGCGTGATCAGCTCTGCAGAAAGCGTTCACACAATAGGCACTGTAACGGCGCATGATAAATGTTTACTGTGACAAAAAACCCCAGCTGTCTTTGTATATTAGAGTGGAAATAAATGTATGCGGTATGTGACAAAATAGCCCCTTAAAAGTGACATTTAAGAAATCGTTCATTCAATCAATCAATCAATCAATCAATCAATCAATCAATCAATCAATCAATCAATCAATCAATCAATCAATCAATCAATCAATCAATCATGTTTAAAAATAGGTTTAATTTACTTAAACAATGCTAAAGATAATATATAAATGTAAATATCAAGACAGCAGATATTTTTATAAACGTAGGAAAAACGTGAATTTGGATGGGCTTCACTTACAAAATGATAATCATTATACATTTATTTCCACATCTATGCAAATCGCTTATGTTGAAAAAACTCACAGAATCAAACTTTCCTGTTTACACCACATACAAAGAGTATTACTGTGCGAATTGAATCAGCAGTTACTATTAAAAGTTTAATCCAGTACAGAATTTTACAAATTGGTTGCAAGAAAACTTAAGTGAATAATTAAATCATGACACCTGTACCTGTCAATTGTTCACACGGATACAGTGAAGTGGTCGACTGATCAGTTCACGGAAATCACAATAAACACAAGGGTTTATGTGACACCAATAAATAAGAGACTGCAAGAACGTGCTCGTGGAGAATGGTAATTATGATCATCAACTGGTGGTAAGTGCCTCAAGTTCTTCAAATGTCTTAGAATGCAGAGGAATACCCGAGTCTTCCGAGTTTGTGTTCTCCTCATCTGAGAAACTCAACCTAGTTTTGGTGACTGGGACTGACTTTGGAGATATTACTGCTAGCTGTTGTGCGGGAGACATTTTGAGTTCTGTATTATCATTGTTATTATTATTAGCAGCACATGTTGTCTGGTTATTAGCGGTCACTGGTCGTGAGGGGGTCGCGGGTTTACTATGATAACTAGAATTACTAGTGTTCTTCTCGTTCTCCTTGATGGCTTGGAAAGACACGTTGTTGGGCACGTCACCGTTCTTGGAACAGGGCGAAAACGGGTCATCCAGAAAAGCACCATTGTTTATGAAGCTGGTGCCACCAAGCACTTTACTGCTGTCAGCACTACACGCGCTGGTGGGTTTATCACTCATGGAGCTTGCACTGCTTGGAGTGGGACTCAGGGCGCTGTTACCATTAGCGTCTGGACTAGTGGGTGAAAACGTGGGTACAAACACGGGGGTACCAGTGGGGTTACCTGGACTGATCGTACCCATTTCCACCACCCCCCCTGAAAGTCTGGATGAGTTACGCTTAACTTTGGGAGGTGGGTGAATGCGTGGGGTGAGGTCAAGTCTGTTACCACTAGCGTCCTGTGACGGCATGGGTAAGATCATCAGCTTGGAGTTGTCGGCTGAGGAGCTGTCTGCGCCGGTTGAAGAGTCAGAGCTCTTATTGCTCACCGCCACCTTGGTGGTGGTATTAGAGTCTGAGGTGGACAACACGCTAGTACTGGGTGTGAGTGGTAGGTTTAGATGTGATCGCTCAGTACTACTGGATCCGCTACCACTACCTATACCACTACTACTGGTACTACTGGTGAAGGAGCAGGCCCCCGCACCGCGTCCAGTGAGCACACCAGACATAGGGGTGTACCATGTGTTACTGTCTCCCTGCACAAGGCTGAATCTGGACAGGCTGTCTGAGGACATCTCCTTGTGGCCGCTGTCAGGAGAGTCTGTCATCTTGGACTTCATGGTCAGGTTGTCCAGTATACTCTGGTCCAGGGAGGCGTCTATATCAGGCAGACCTGATACTGAGAAAGCAGACACCTCCGGCGTGATGGGGTTAGGCAGCAAAGGGCCCTGAAACAGCACAAATTAAATATAGTAAGATGCTATAGTAAGACGATTGATGGCCTCTTGAGAAACTTTTGATTGAAATTCTATAAGTTTGACTCCGCGAAAATCGGGAAACTTGGGTCTCTGTATGATTTCGTTAATTTGAGGCCAACAATTTGCAAATTTGCTAACAAAACAGATTAAAAACGACTAAAGCCGTGCTTACAGATGTAAAGGTTAACTTTCCCAGTTATTTTCTTCTCGTTTTCATTCACTTTGAGGTAAATGTGAACCTCAAAGTGAATGAAAATGGCCTTATTTTATAAAGTATGATATCTAAAATTAAATACCAGATCATCCTTATTAGAATACATTATCAGATTATAGTCTACCGTTTTCTTTTTAAAATATGCTATGTGATGCATAAATGCGATGAGAGGGCTTAAAGGGTAAGAAGCTCTTTAAGTAATTAAAAATAAACTCATTGGCAATTATGTAATATGGAAGTTTGAAGATTGAGACTTCTATCACAAATTGTATCGATTCAAGTTCGCAATAAAAACACATATGTTGTAGTAGGCATACATAATTGAGCCGGAATGATATTTTTGTGCATTTATAAGAATAATCCACATTAGAAAATAAGATTACAGAAAGCACCGTATATACGCTTCCATAAGGTCTGGATAGCAAAATGTAAAATATACTTTTTTAATTTTAATGACATTTTTATTTGGTTGGAAAGCTGACTATTTGAAAACGGATAAGAGTCTAGCATGATAAGTTATCACAGGACCATTACAATGACACAATTTCAGCAGCGACACAGTCTACTGTTACAGTAAAGGCAGAAAGATAAACGCACCTGGGTGGGAGTTTTGAAAGCAAACTCGGACGGCACGCCGTTAGTCTTCATCTCATATAGCTGAAGACGGCCCACCAGAGCGTTAACGTGCTCCAACAAGTCACGGTTCTGTACAAGAAGCTGGTGTGTACGCGCCTGAAACAAAACAAGTGTACACATTGTACAATGAAGTACAAACACAACAAGTGTACGGATTGTAAAATTAAGTACCAATAGAACAACAGTTGTACTCTAAAATATGATATCGGTAAAGTATCCACATGCATCTTCCCTAGGCAAGCCATCGCCCACCCAGCGCAGCGAGGCCTCGCTCCGCTGGGTGGGCGATGGCTTGCCTAGGGAAGATGCCACATTATAATGTATTCATACATATAAATGATCAAACTATCAGGTGTGTGGGCCAAACATTTGTGATAAACAATGTTCCACTCCTGTGTGGGCTGATGTAACCTAAGTTATGGCCAATATGTGACATTCTCGCTATACTGTTGTTGATAGCTGTCTACACAACCTGTTGTCGACCGGTGAAAATGTCATGGTTCAGGCGAGGGAGTCCGTGACATTTGACGATATCATCCCCTTGGGATCAAAGTGATGTATCTGCCACTTTACAGAGATACGTCACTTTGATCCCAAGGGGGCAATCATTATATACATGTAAGTTTATTTTCCAATATTTATATCGCTTTAGTTGTCAAGTATTTCTAACACTTCAGCGATTAACAGTACACGACGCTAACTTTTTGTTTTAATTTTAACCCAGAGGATATCGAATATTTAGTAAATGAAAACCTCATGTTTTCAAAATCAGCCGTTCATCTCGCGTATCACCTTTTTATAGATTTATGGATTCAGGCTGTACAGAAAGTACAAGGATAGAAACACACAGAGAAAACAGTCTACACTCAACATTTTTCTGACTCTAATCCACTCCTGTTGGTGTTACGCACCAGAAATTTAAAACTAACCGATAGGCGCGATCTGATTTCGCCCTCTCAGACATTATTGATGAACGATCATGATGGATGACGCTGGGTGACAAAACATAGACCTACAGCGACTTATCTGAAATTAGATCTATTATTAAAGATTGCACGATGTAAAACTAATTTTTAGTGGGAAAATGGTGTTGGTTAATATCTGTGTCATAATCAAAAGTGCCTTCTTTGTAAAATACACACGAATGGTCGTAATTGACAGGTGGTCGTTTAAGGGAGGTTATAAATGTGACATGTGACAGTTGGTCACTGGTGGTGACAGCAAACTATGCAGCGCAGAATACCGCACCAAATGGCTGTTTATGACATTACAATTTAGCTAACACGTAATATATGAATGAAAATAATAGGTATATGATATCGGTCAACGGAGACAACAACGAATTAGAAACATTCGAGAGTTTCTGTTGGTGCCCTAAGTCAAGACCGGATCCGTCCTGATTTGTCTCTCCGACACAACACATTGAACCAATATTGATACGACGTTGAGACGGCATCTGATGTGTGCTGTATTGGTTGTACCTGGCGCTATCACCATTTGCCACTATATCTGTATATAAACTATCGTGTTAGCCTTCAGGTGATGCATGGCGCCAGAGAGCAATAATACAAGTGATCTATCCGACCAGCAAACATCAGACGTTAACACAATATTGTTTCAATGTCGGCCCACCGTCGAAGACGGTGGGCCTACATTGAAACAATATCGTGTTAACGTCTTCTGTTTGCAACATTGTGTCAACATTTCGTGTTTTCTGGGTGCATCTACCTGAATTCCGCCTTACCACATCAGATTAATCATTCATCCCCCCTCTCCATTACCACAGCTTATATCATGTCAGACTCCACCCCCGCCAGCAAACCAGACCAGATTAAAATACGTAAGTTATTGTAGATTAAATACGTAACTGAGACAACTCAGGTAATTATTCTGCTGGTTAACATCAACACTATATTTATTATCTTAGAGAGAGCAGATAGGTCACACTTTTCGCTGTTGCTAAGAATCCAAACGCAATGCGTCAAAACCAAGTATCTCCTATCAACAGCCCTTCATTTACCACGGAGACACCGTGGAGCTTAAAGCTCTGCCAGCCTAGGTACGTGTTTTATGACACATTAAGTGGGATATCAATTATTGTTTTGATGAATAACGTTTATTTTGTTTCCATACTCTGGCCAAGCTGGGTGCACAGGAAAAAATGGCGGGAGCCATAACATGAATAATGGATGAGATCATCCCTACAGTTACAAACATACTGGACAGACGCCGATTTGATTAAGAGCCAATATCTAGCTAGCACAAGACGTTGACTCAATGTTGGTTTAATGCTGGGCCAGCGTCGAAGATACTGTCCCTGCATTAAATCAACATTGGATCGGGTGAACATCTCGTGTTTGTCGTTTCCCCGCCGTGTGCAGAGTGCAAACGGTGCGCATGTAACATGCCTGATAGACTCAGTCAAGTACGAGGAGCACGCGACGTATCTGTGCAGCTTCATTTCTCGGATCTCTGCACGTGATCCATAGTAGACACGGGTAGACAGGGGTTTATGCCAGACATGTGTGGCAATCATTAGTTAGGAGGCGTAATGGAGATACGAAGAAAATTAAATTAAACAGTCGGTTGGTGGTAATTCAATGACAGCGAGATTGAGACTACTACATCTACATGGAAGATAATGTTATTTGTGATTAAAGCGTAATCATGATTTGGAACAAATCTGAAGCCTTGTAGAACAATTTATTTGATAAAGATTAAAAGAGCGATGTCTTCATAAAAAAGTTGTAGTCCACTGTGTATGAACAGCGAGACACATCTGTACCCAGAAAGCACAACGCTGATGACAGAGGTAGAGGCATCTGGAGTACAACCCAAACCATAAACATACATAGAGTCGTCTATGGCTTTAATGTTGATGTCTAATTCGGATATAAATAATCCCATATGCATATATGATCTAGAATGTGATGCATTCAGATTCCTCAGGGAAAGGGTCTCACACTATGCTGGGCTAACATCTCTACTCAAAACTCTGTCCATCTAAAGGAAAATAGAATCTATTATTTTCCCTGGTCCAACTATCAGCTGAGGACGCGGTACACAGTATGTCTGCAAATCCAATACAAAGGCAGTAACTGATTACTTGAAAAGTAATCAGTTACTGCCTTTTGGCTTTGCGCGGGCAGTATTAGAGTCTCCTCAACCATCAATTCAGTAATTAAGTAGTAGTACATTTTTTATTTACGTCATTTTTTTCGGATTAATGGTCATTTAAGTGAAATTGTAATACGATAAAAAACAGTGCAGTCCTATGATGAGATGAATGATACAAACAAGTGACAAAAAATGATATATTTTTCGGAACAGAGAATATGAAGGAGAGTTTCCAGATTTTCTCGGCCAAAAAATTCATTTACATTTCCAGATTTTTAGAAACAATACCTTTATTTCAGATGTATATTGAGAATGCAAAAAAATTAGAGTATATTATTACTAAGAAAAACGGAAAATGGACTAGGTGGAATCTAATTTGGAACTATAATTTTAAATAGATATATTTGTTTGAATGTTTGTTATCAGGCTATTTTTAAAATTATGTGTAATTAGGGGGCGGTTCTTGGCCGGGGTTGATTTAGTGTTGGTGGCCCAGAGTCGGAAACGATGCGCCAACACTGGTCAGCACTGGTTCGGGGTCTTGTGTTTGCTGGGAACCACGGACGATAATCATAACGGTTTGTTTTTAGATCACCAGTTATTATTTGTATTGTTTGTAATAATGAATAATTTGTATACATGTATGAATGTTTTGATATGTGGTTTGTAAATAAATAATAAATAAATAAATAAAAATATTGAAAAAAAAAAAAAAAAAAAATGATACAGATGATGATTAGAGTGTGGGGTGATAGGACATGGTGGGTTGTTGCGAGTGTCTTCCTTCACCCACCCAATAAGGGGTTCTGGGCATGTCTAGGGGATTTACCCCCAGGTATGCCCAGACGTTCAGAGAAACTCGCTGCTGGGAACTCTCTGGGGGAAATGATTCAGTGTTTTGTCAGACACACTCACCTGTGCTTCTACCCTGGCAGCTGTCTCCGCACTTAGCTGGTCTTTCAGTAGCTGCATCTGTGCCATGGCCACCTGTGTCTGCTGCTCCTGCTGCTGTAGCTGCTGACCCAGCAGCTGTATCTGGTGATGGGTGCTGACCGGCAGCTGGCCTTTGGTCAAGGTGGCGAAGGATGTGTCCAAAGGCGGCGAAGTGGGTGACGCTATCGTACCGGGCGTCTGCAAAATGTTACGTTAGAACGTTAATAGAAACATTATATTCGCTAAAATAATACTGCAGTCAAAGCTGTATCTTGAAACTTTCTAGAAAGAACAATTCTCCATCTAAATGCTGTATAGCCCTCTTGCATTAGTAGTTCTTTTAGGAGACCTGTCCCCACTAGGCTACAAACACCTTGGTTACGTACACCGCTGTACCAACTATAATAAAACACATAATGATATATTATCCTATATATGCTCTTTTTCGCGTGAGAATGAAATAAGGGTTGTTCTCTTTTTTACCATATATGTATTTGGATCACGCAATTTAAATTATTTTATATTTTAGGGGTACTAATTCCTGCATATATTGTAAATTGAACCCATATTATCGACCCTAAAATGCCTGAGTGCCTTTTTATCCGACTTCTTGGGAAATAGTTAACCCTTTAAGCTCTCACGATGCACTAAGGCATCATTTTACATCCCTGAAAACAAATTTTATTTTCCAACCGCTGGTTATTTTTGAATGACAATTTTCATGAAACTGGTTTGCCAATACATGGTAGTCTTTTTTAATTTTTCACTCATATCAAATCATCTTCATCCACTACAAGTCGAGAATTGCGACAGCAATTCGCGGCTTGTAGTGGATGAAGATGGCTATGGTAAATTCAGGATTGAAAGGGTAAATTAGCGGGCAATTTTCAAATCTCCGTGTAATGACCGATGTCATTTGAAACAAACCAAACCTCATCTATAAAATCAGTCTCTGAGGTATGCTCGTCAATATAATCACTCTCTGAGATATGCTCCTCTAGATAATCAATCTGTGAGATATGCTCGTCTAGATAATCAATCTGTGAGATATGCTCCTCTAGATAATCAGTCTCTGAGATATGCTCGAGCAGCTGTTGTTTGTCACCCATCGCTTGAGTTCATGTTCATCAAATGCATGAAATGTATCAGGTGCTGTGTCATGATGTACTCTTATAGAAATGTTTACACAATCATTTGATTTACCTCAACCCCTAAACCGCTAATCACGACTACAGCTATTTTAATCCATTTTATTAACCGATCAAATCACTATTATTGGGAACGAAATGAGCGTTTAAACATTGAGATTTTCAAATTTCTGGTCTCAAATTAAACAAATATGAGTAATTTCACCCACTTGAAGTTGTGGGTCGCGGTAGCGAGACACAACTTCAAGTGGGTGAAAATTTAAATTATTTAATTTAGCGGTTTAAGGGTTGACAATAACCTTGCTGTGCTATACACAATAACTATCCCTGTTGTATAGAACAATTAGCCCCTGTGGAACAGAAATCCCACAAACATACAACGCAGAATGTATAATACTTCTATAGAAATCTAATTGAATATGCAAAGTCAAAACACTATGCTAATCACCTAGCCGTGTGTGTCGTGTCGTATTCAAATCGATATGTACAAATTATCCCGCATACTGTCGTTAATGGCATACATGCATTTTGATGTACTTAACACAATGATATGCAGCAATGTTCGTGTTTTTTATTAAAATTCCGAATGTTATGTGTGTAATAATATAATTAAAATGGTAACCATATATTATAAGTATTGTTGGCACGTAGATAAATTAGAAAAACCGGAGAAAAAGTGAATTGGTTGCGTAAGTATGTAACAAAATATGGCAACATAAACATATTTACTCGATCACAGTTCAGTGGTCAGCAATCACAGTTCAGTGGTCAGCAACAATAAAACTGACTATGTAAAATCAAAGGGTCAATAAAATTCATTTCTAATATGCCTACTAGTATCAAGTCTGTGTCTGGATTGCCTTAATTATATCAGAGATGTATAATGATGACAGTCAGGTAGAGCGTCAGGTGAAAGTGCACGGTGCCAATCAGTGACTGTCGACAAAAACATTCGCCAAAACGCCGACGGGATTCCGACTGATGAGATCAACGACGAATGGGTTCGGACTTAAGGTCTCGACAATTAAAATTTATAGTTTTCTTTGATCATAAAAAATAACATATTATATAATGATGTATACTTATATAAAAGGGTCATAAAACTATTGCGTACACCTTTCAGTGCGGGGACTGTCTTTATACGTCAGAATCTGACGTCTGTAGCCGTCAGATTCTGACGTATAAAGACAGTCAGACACTGAAAGAATTAAAATATTTATATAAGCCGCAGACCCATAACATAGGTAATCAAATGAAGCTGAAAGAGTTAACTAGGACATTTATGATGATTTCAAGATGAAAAAAAACCTTTGGTCTTTTGGGTTATATAAAAATATTTCAGCGCTTTAGGGGTTACTATCGTCTGGATTCTCACCTTGTCTGTGATGCTGATGCTGCTAGGTTGAGGGGTCGGCTGACGAAACGCGTCTTGTGTGGAGATGGAGGACGGCAGGTGCTTTTCTGGACTAGCTTTAACCGGTGTCACTGGCAGGGTGGCCACACCACACGTGGACGGCTTGATCGGAGACGGCGTCTCCGTGGCTGTGGGCAAACATAAAATACAATTCAACTCTTTGTGCTGCATTACCTCTTGACATTTGAAGGTGGCATTGCTGACGCAATTGGCAGATTCAAATGAATACAAAAGGTCCCTACGACAGGTGATATAGCGTCAAAACTGTTTGGAAAAAGGCAGCTTTAACTGGCCGACGTGACCTCATTTTCAATCGATGTCAGCACAGCATTGAACTTACTAATCCGACTCTCTAAACATGTTACGTGGAATGTTTTATTGATAGAAATTGTGCATCAAAAGAAGCAAGGTCAAAGATGAGCTCAATCAATGTTAAGTATTGGTTAACCTGTACATATAGGCTACATTATCAGATTCTAGCAACGCGAATCAAGTTATGGCCCTAATTGTGGCGGACATACACCATGCTCAATCTTATGTATTTCTGATCATGTACATGTGGCCGAGGCCTATTTTTTTCTAAAAAAAACCCAGCATATTCCAAGTTTGACAAGAGAAAAGTAGCGAATAATTGAATTATTTATCTGTGAGTGTAATATCAGATCTACCTGTGTTTTTCTGGTCTGTATCATCTGAGGATTTCTCGCTGGCCGCCTCGTGCCCCTCTTCTGTACTGGCCGCAACATTCACACTAAGCTTATGACAAACCTCAAACGCCTGGCCCACCGTTCTCACTATGCGCATAGCATGACTCTGGAACACACAAAAACATACGCAAGTTCAAGACTGACACAGAACTAGACAATAAATATTGAAATATAATGTATGCTGCGATAGGGCCTATCAGTAGTGTTCTAACTGAAACTTCAGAAATATTTTGCGATATATATTATGTGAATGCACAACGGTGAAACATTATGCAAAACCGGCGCCAGGTTAGCGGTAGCGTGGTTGACTCTGAGCCCGGAGATACCGGTTCGAATCCCACTGTAGCCGATGTTATTTCTTCGGTGCACGCATATAAAGTGACCCTAACTGATCAAATACAAATTATAATAATGACGACAAACGCAAAACATAAGCGATTAACGCCGCATATAAAAAATACTTTAAAATACATAAATATACAGAAAATGACCAATCTCTCCAGACTTGACATGTAAACAGTCAATACAACCTTTTAATCATTATAACAAAACTATCAAAACTGTCAGATTAGCAGTATTTGTACCAGTATATTGTGAAGCCAGGCTAGGACCTACCATACTACCATACCAGTGTATAATACACAGAGTTGAAGAGACTACTTTTACCTGTTTTCCCTTCCTTGGCATCTTGTTGAGAGGCTCAGAGCTCTTGCGGTAATGACAGACTCAACCAGAAAGAACGCCAGGATTGGAATCGTTCATGTCGACCATACAGAGCAACCATAAGACGTTGGCCCAACGTTGCTTCACTGTTGAACCAACGTCGTAGACGGTGGACCAACATGTTTGCTGGGTACAGAGCACACACTAAATAAGACACTGAATCAATGCCGGCTTAATGTTGATCCATCATCTACGACACTGACCCAATATAAGAGCAACAATGGCTCGAACAGACACAAGACGTTGAAGCAATGTTGTTTTAACGTTGGTCCACCGTCTACGATGCTGGACCAACGTTAAACTAACATTGATCCAGCGTCTTGTGTCTGCTGGGCCTGAATGTTAGACCGAGGACTGTAGTTTTAGTCCAGAATTGGCCTATGTTGAGTAAGGAATGGAGGAGCAAAGAGGTTCAAATCTTTCATCTGTCAGACACGTACAACATCCCAGGAGCTCCCCAGCCAAAACCATGAATGTATGGTGTTTGCTGGCTCAATGCCGGCACATAGTCTGTGAAGCTGGGCCAGCATTGTATGATGATCATCAATCTGCTACTTAGTGTCAAGAACAGCCACCCCAACTTTGACCTATGTTTCTCACATTTACTTTAACTCAAACCATACATTTTCTAAAAATATATTCAAAGTTACCATTGTAAATAAGTTTTTTAATTATTGAGCGAAAACCCGTTAAATAACATTAAATAATATCAAATGTCCGATCAATGATTACTTGAGTAAAGTGAAGTAAAAAAAATTATCTTGCAAGGTACCGTATTCAGAATGTTACATAAATGAATTTGAAGAATATGATTAAAAACTGTGTCGGTTACATGTAGGTAGTAATCATGGTGTTAATTGATAATTGAGATAAAACAAGCCAGCCAGCCATCCAGCCATCCAGCCAGCCATCCAGCCAGCCAGCCAGCCAGCCAGCCAGCCAGCCAGCCAGCCAGCCAGCCAGCCAGCCAGCCAGCCAGCCAGCCAGCCAACCAACCAACCATCCAGCCATCCATCCATCCAGCCAGCCAGCCAGCCAGCCAGCCAGCCAGCCAGCCAGCCAGCCAGCCAGCCAGCCAGCCAGATAGCCAGCCAGCCAGCCAGCCAGCCATCAGCCAGTCAGCCAGCCAGCCAGCCAGCCAGCCAGCCAGCCAGCCAGCCAAACAGACAACCAGTCAGCCAGCCAGCCAGCCAGCCAGCCAGCCAGCCAGCTAACCAGCCAGCTAACCAGCCAAACAGACAACCAGTTAGATAGTCAGCCAGCCAGCCAGCCAGCCAAACAGCCAACCAGATAGCTAGCCAACCAGACAAGCAGACAGACAGACAGACAGACAGACAGACAGACAGACAGACAGACAGACAGACAGACAGACAGACAGACAGACAGACAGACAGACAGACAGACAGACAGACAGACAGACAGACAGACAGACAGACAGACAGACAGACAGACAGACAGACAGACAGACAGACAGACAGACAGACAGACAGACAGACAGACAGACAGACAGACAGACAGACAGACAGACAGACAGACAGACAGACAGACAGACAGACAGACAGACAGACAGACAGACAGACAGACAGACAGACAGACAGACAGACAGACAGACAGACAGAGACAGACAGGCTGTTTACGTGTCAGAACAGAGATGATCCCATGTACTGTTGATCGTCAGAGATCCGTCTGGATATTATCATACTACAGAATATGTGACTATTCTCATGTGGCCTGTTTACGATCGGAAAAGAGTACACCCACTATGTATTATATTATTATGCATTTCGAAGGGAAAATGATAAACGTACGATTTACTCGATAATAATATTACAGTACATATTAAATAAACCAGACGGTGTCTCAGATCAGACAAACAGTCTCAATGCACGATGTATTTCATTAGGATATGCAAAATTGTCTCCCCTATGTCTACCCCAGTTTTACAAACTCAAACCATGCAATTAGAATATCCGAACTACATTCGGCGAATGCATATTATAATATGTACAGTATTGCAACATAAACAATACGCACACTGAACAAATGCGATAATCCAACGTAGGATCGATGCAACGGAAGAGAAAAATAGTTGGAACAAATAAATGAGAAATCAGGATAATGAAATTGTGAATAGAAAGAACAAACTGAAGATGGAGGGAAACAAGAAACAAATCTTAAACGTGAAAGGCGAAAATATTAAGCTGTATGCCCACATTCAATATCGTACATATTGATCAAGTTCACTTGAATCGGTGATATCGGTACTGGCATTACATATATATATAGATTGTTCAAGTAAAGGGAAGCTTGACCATGTTGACAACCTGTTTCAATAAAATAAAATAAACGCACGTTTATCAGCGAGGATAAAGTATTATTTAGTTACTTTAAGTGCCATCAACTTACATTGAAGCTGTTCAGCTCTGTATCTAATATTGCTGCTTCTGCCTCCTGCAGCAATCTCACCGTGGCCAAGTCATCAGTGTCTAGCTGTACTGGAGTGGTTTCTGGTGACTGCTTCTGCTTGGTCTGCAGTTGCTTGAATTCTGCTTTCTTTTTCAAAGGCAGAGTTAGATACTTTCTGTTGGCGTCACCCTTGACTTGCTGTTTATCTGGGGTCTTACTATGTGGAGTTTCCCCCAGACCTGCTCCCACCTGTACACCCATGTCCACCATGACGGCTTTCACGGACACCATACTCCTCTGACTACTGGCGCTGCCACTGCTGCTACTGCGACTCTTCACCCTCTTCATGGCTGGCTGGTTCTACTGTCCCGGTCAGGTCTAATCCCATCGGAGGTCCCTTCTTATCCGGGACACACGGTCTGTTTGGCCAAGCCCCCCTAGAGAAAATTGCCTTCAATTACACCGGCACGTGATGTCATTGTCAATTACGTTGTCTTTTTCCTTGGGGCAACAAGTCGCTATGTATCTCCGCCTGGACTATGCCGTGAGGTCGAGACGAGAGTTGCATTGCCGGCAAATCCCCAGTGTCCAACACGGGGGACCGCCATGGCAAACCAATTTCAAGTGTGCTCCATAAACTAGAGAAAAGTACATGCACAGCCCTGACAGGCGTGTGCCAGATAGCCTCTGTAAGCAGAAAACGCTGGCTCAACACCGGGACAACGTCGTCAGACGTTGGCCCGGTGTTGAGCCGGCGTTTTCGGATTTCAAGAATGGCTGAGAAAAGAAGCAGACGCTGGCGACGCTGCCTATTATGGACAAAGATGTATGGATTGGTTGGTCTAAGAGACTACACATACAGCGCCTCCTTGACCAACACTCGAGGCTAATCCCCTATCCTTCATCCAGTTAGTCCTGCTTTATGACCTGATCCTCTGGGCCAGAATCCACAAGGATGCACAGGGAGTCGCCTTGCCATTAAAGGGTCGGCTGTGCCTCTTTACAAAGTGGCACATAAGACCCTTCAATGCCAAGGTCAAGAATCCAGACCCTGTAGCTCAAAACAGGAATTATCCTCAGTTGCAGAAGAAAGTAAAGCAAGTATAAGTATAAACTCGTCTAGAAAATTGTATACAGCAATGCTTCGATAACCCAACCTGGGTAGTTTAGCCCATACCAGCCATGTCGCTTATTGGTAGTCTGTAAAGCCAGAGTCTGTGATCAAAACTAGGTCAAACACAATACAGAAACTACGTTAGACTGTTCTGCAAAGCCATTAACAGTTACAATTACATTGACAGTAAGCCGTTAGATCTATTTGACTTTGCAATGCAATGCATTGTAATATATGTAAAAGTTGCTTGCCACAGAAATGACTTGAGACTGTTCTCATTGTCTTTCCCATCCCTGTTCAGCACATGTGAAACTGTGCGGCGGAAAACAGAATCACCTTTATCATATAATCTAATATATCCCAGTACATACAAGCATAGAGTTTTACCTCAAGCAAGCCTGTGTATATACTGCGCTGTGAGTAACAACCAACCCAGCAAAAATGATCGGCCAGTCTGCTCCACTAATTTAGATATATACTGTTTCCTGTCAAATATGCAGGGTAATGTACAGTAACGCTATACTGAAAATATATTACCTAATTATGATAATGTGTCAATAAAATTAGCATTGCTTCTTTCGACACAAAATAAACTAACTATCACCCGCACCAATAAATGCACGTGACGTTTTTATTTACATGGACGTCCATAAACTATATAATGTCCTGATTCCCTCTGGTTATTATCCAACGCACGACTGGTTACTGTCTGCCAGCTGAATGCTGTGGTCAGACTGCAGGCCAATATGATGGCTAGATAGCTGAGAGAACAATAGTGGGCATCCAAGCGACTCTGTCGTGCATAACTTTCACATGGTATCCCTGCATGCTATATTCATTATTGTGTTACCGAATAGCAAAATCCTGTTGTGTTCACTCGTACATGGCGACTCGCAGGCCACGCCTACCAGCAAACACGACACATTGAAACAATGTTGGATTAATGTAGGGCCAGCGTCGCAGACGGTGGCCAAACATTAAACCACCATTGTTTCAATGTGTCGTGTTTGCTTGGTAAGAGTCACAGCGCGCTATTGAATATACTGCGATGACCAACACAGTCATCAACGGCATTGCGACAAACCATCACGGAGCTCGTGGCGAGATGTTCGAATCTGTAAAATGTAGTCTACGTTGTTTCTCTCAGTACTCTGTCAGTCAGTACCACCTATCTTGCCACTGTGGATACTTGCGTTCATACACTGACAGTACTGGTCTAAAGGGCAGAATAATAGTACTAGGAGGTGAGCCCATCCCACCAGACTACTGGGTTGCTGTAACAGGCTTGTTGGTTTGCCCTGCAGCCTATTTCCTACCTATACCTGCATCAACCAGCCAGTGGCTTCTACAAACCATCCCCCACCTGGGTTGCATCAATCTAAATCCTAGTTTTTTTCGGATCTGTCAGTAAATATGTAGCATAAGCAACATTACATGTATGCACGTTCGCGCGAAATAGTCGATGTGATTATTATATTTGTGATACGTAGCATGAACACATGATATTGGATACAGTTTTGAAAGCAGTCGATGTAATCACAATGTAGCTTACGATGGAAAGCTCTATAAAGACTAGATGGTTGGCCATACTTCTGCTCCTGCTAACAACCAACTGTTGGTCTTGCACTGACCATAATCTAAAACGTTGGGCCACTGCTGTGCCAGCATGTCCTAGATGCCATGTGTTAATCGCACACAGCTCCTCTAACATCTAACGCCCCTCCTTTTTTCAAGGGTACGTTATGTATACAGCAAACAGACCCATCAACTCACCACGCGCTGAACAATGTTATTTTAATGTCGTGGCGGCGTCTAGAATGTCGGGCCAGCATTGAATCAGTGTCAGGCCACAGTGATACACTGGTGTAATCTCTGCCAGCAAAGCCAGGGTTTTCTTTACGTTTTATACCAGCACAGATCATCTGAGACTGTTAGACCTCAAATACCTGACTCAGGGCCAGTATCCCCGTACAAGTTACAATATATCGTAGGCTTCGGATTGGTCGAGATGGCTATCTCGACCAATCCGAAACCTACGATATATCGTAACTTGTACGAGAATACCTGACATAATTCCAGTAAAACGAGACATTGGGGGCGATCATACAGTAATGCTGGGCCAAGTTACCACACGTTGGCCCACTATGCCAATGTGGCAGGTCAATGTTTGCAGGAGCTGGGGTCGTCCACATTGATGTCAATCAGAATAAAGTTCTCAGTTACTTCATGTAATCTACAGCGAACCTCACTAATGCACAAGAATACTCACCAATACGTGAAATGCTCACTTGATATGACCGTTCACAGGGTTGTGGTAGGCCCTATATAATGGTATATATAAGCCGACATTCGTCATTAATTGACCATCAATTGGTCGGAAATTGCACGTCCTGTTTCGACAGGTTGTCGTACACAAATGTCATTTGTCTGTCACTGGCTCAAACTTGTCAATTTTGTTTTTCCCAAGCTCTTCATACTTAGAAACATAATAATATTATATATCACATACGTTGGTTGGAAGCAACTTTGATCTATTTGCTTATTGGGATACTTCATTTCTTGGGTTTCGCTATGTAATGTAATGCTGAAACCCCGTGGAATTTCGCACAGCTCCGATATAGTCTCCAGAGTAACAATAGCTAAGGGTTTTTAACTCTATTCATCCCAAGTGAGACACATAAAATTATGTCTAACACTCTGTTACCGGTTGTTTCAAGGCTACCACTGCCTAGACCAGTGCCTGCACTGATGCTGGAGCTGCATTAGCACCGTTGTCGAAAAGAGGAACCAGGGTATACCACTGGCAATCCGCCCGAAGATTATGGACAGACTCGTGGAGGCTGCAGCTTCTCTTGGATGATTGCTGTAGCATAATATAATAACACATGTAATATAAAATGTCTATGTCACAGCCAGCAGCATGCGATGATATAATATAGCGATCTGCTGTTATTAAAGAGTTATTAGTCGTGCTAGTGGCCTGGGGTAGGCTTAACTCTTACCTCAACGTTTGATCAACAGACGAAAACTATGTCATAGAATTTTGACGAAGGCTTAGTCTCAGAATTCCTTTCATTATGCACCCCGAAAACTAGAAGCAAAATCGTGCATTGTTGATATATTTTTGTATAAAGCATGGAGACTAATGGATTTTTTTCAATTTGAAATGTCTTAGTTTTTTTTACGCTTCAATACCTATGTTGTAGGTCTACCGCCATTATAAATATTTTACCCTTTCAGTGCGGGACCAACTTTAATAATGAGTATTCCTCCTCATGCGTGGCAGAAATGGAAATTTAAATTATAAATAGGACCGAGATGCGTTCATGGTTATGGCAGAATTACATGAGACGGGGCTGGTGAACTAGCCAGTGCCATAATCTCAACAATAGTACGATACCAGTGACATTAATTTATAGAGTGTGAGGATTATGCGCTGGTTTAGTTAAACAGCTCGGAGGGACCTGGCTGGTGAACTAAACCAGTGCCATAATCTCAACATTGGACATTTATACAGTGTTTCGGACGAGTTTATGATAAACTACGGTGTTGGGCCACATAAAATTGCCTTAGTATGTAATATTGCGTGAACTGGTAGTACCAATGCGGTATATCCAGTAGTAATTGGTCGCCAGTAGGCCAATTTCAGCTGGGGTGCGAGAGGATGTTTATTTTATATAATGTTCCTCTAATCTCTGATGCATTAATGTATCATAACGGCACTCCAGTGCAAGGCTCATGGGCTAATTTGGAAAGCGAACAACCTATTAAAATAAATAATGTTGCGATTATGACCATCTCAGAATCAGTGTGAAATGTACACAAGAACAAATCATTACCTTTATAATACAAGAGGCTATAGTACATTATTAAATCTACCCGTGGCGGCCATTTTGAATTTTTTGTAGCATCTTTAAAAAATCACTTTTACATCTCCATTATGTTGTGAATGTGATTGTAAATTTTAATAATTTCTTGTTGTTGCGCCCACAAAAAATTATGAAGTTGACCCGTGGCGGCCATTTTGAATTTTCGTTGCATCTTTTAAAAAAATCGCCTTTGATTACGGAACGGGGATAATACGGGAAAACGAAAATTGTTCAATAATAAATTAATCATCCACAAAACATAAATTATTTGGATAAAATTTGAATAAAATATAAATAGCATTATAACATAGTTTACCAAATTTAATATTGAAAATATGGTGTCAGCTAATAAGATTTTTCAGTATTTGACATTTTGATTGAATAATTATTAAATAAGTTTACTTGCAGGACATTTTATTGATCGATAAAGAAATCAGAAAACTTCACACACATTAGAGCAGACAGTCAGATGAAATTGCCGCCACGTCCAATCCAATCACATTAGCGCTTTGGATGTTTCCTTATGCGAATTATTTTCGTGTGTTCGCAAGACATTTGGTGATTGCTCTCTTTGTAGGTGACTTGTGTCATTTGGAGTTAGCACGACTTTTCGTGTGTGTGAGTTCAGCAGCAAACACGAGATATTGACCCAATGTTGGTTTAACGCTGGCCCGTCGTTGCAGACGCTGGGCCAACGGTAAACCAACATTGGGTCATGTCTCGTGGGATCAGTGGTCCCTTGCCCGTCATTCATTGTGGGCCAATGACTGTCAGAAAAGACATTCATCCCAACACGCGTGGACAAAAAACTCTAGGCATACAAACCAGTAACAGTCTGCCTTTATTCCCATTATTTTGATATCCATCGATCAATCCGCATTTGCAAAACAGCAGCATTGCATTTTCCATTATGACATTGACGCAGATAAACATGACAGATGATCAATGCAAGCATTACAGTTCGTGATACCATTGTATTTGTCCTCAAAAAACCCTTAAAAGTTTATACAGTTTATACAGGGGAGAATATTTCTTTATGTGTCATTTTTAATATATCAATGTATGTCTATTGGAATTAGGTGTGTGAGGTTCAACATAATAATGAACTGACTCTATACATGCATGGAGAGCCACTTTTCGATTAAAAAATATGTTTTAACCCAGGGAAGATATTTTTGAAGGTCGACTAGCCTTATACAATATCAGTTATTAGAAATCACTGTGACCAAACCGAAAATGAGAACACTGTACCATCTGGTGAGTAGAAAGGTACCTTTCTGGGAATTCTAATATGGGCGGTGGTATAAAAGGTAGTCATGTCATATCGGGCAAACAAAAACGTGGCTTTATATTTAGTCAACGTCTGAAACGTTGTCTAAACATTGAGCCAGCGTCTATATATAAGTTCGGGGTGGGGCAGGTACTGATTTGAAACACAATTAAAGTGTGAGAGTTGTTTCAGTACTAACGGCACGATATGTATTGTGCAAGAAACAATTTTAAGACATACTGACATACTGTAGCCTATATCTGGGAGGTTTTAGTTTTTAAGTATCTATCTTGACAAAAGCTACTATTTTCTCGTGGAGAAGGGCGTGGATTGAATCGCGCAGTTTGAATATATAGACGAACTATATGTTGTGTTGTTATGAATTAGAAAATTGACAGTTCGCCAGAGTATCCTATTCTATAAACTAAATATATTATCTTTAAAAAAATACGAGAAACATAATTATTTTCAGAATCAACATTGAAGCAGTGCTGATACTGGTCAAAAGGATATCACTTCACTTATGTTGAATGAAATAAACACCCAATTTTTATATTTGAGCAAGTTTCTGTTTACTTGGTTCAAAATAACATCCAATCACTGTATGTGCTGCTCCCTGGTGAGTGAGGGAGTGTTCATAGCAGCGCCACCTGGTGAGTCCGGGTATTTTATGTCATCACTCACTCGGTCGGCACGTTTGCGGAATGAGTTTTTAGTGTTCAAAAAAACAGACTGGTTTACTCTCAGCATTTAAAAACATCAGTATTTTTTTTTTTTAAAAGCAAAAACGTCTTTGTGATCAAACAGCTTGATATGAAGTTTTTTAATATCATGTTAGAGTGCTGGTTTTATACCGGTCAACCGTCTGTTACGCTTGGCCAACTTGAAACCAGCACTAGATGAACGTCTTGTTGTTGCAGGGTAAAAATAATACGATAAGGTGTTATGAAATATAAAGGTAGTTAGTACATAGGTTGTAGTTGAATTGGAGGTCACTAGGTTTCTAACAGGATAATGGTTGGAATAAATAAAGTGATTTCTCACTCGGCGTCGCACCCGCCAGTTAAACCATGAGTGGTGTCGAGCGCGAGCGCGAAATCGGCATTCATTCATTTACAGCATTATACTATGCATATAGGTTTGAACAGTGCAAAAATCAAATTTGTTGAGTCTGTGTCGATGTCTATGGAACTCAATTAACCAAAATGATTGGTTAAGTCGCAGGTACAATACATGAACATCATGCATTATTAAAATAAAAACATCGGAAAAAGCTGACTTAACCTGTGCCATGTTGGTTCAACGCTTGGCCAACGTGGATTGATTACCTACAGCTAGCTAGCATGACGCTTTTCTGACACAGACTAAGGTTTATTGTAATTACAGCAGAGAGGCCTCTCCAACCAGGAAGAACGTCCTCGGCAAAAAAATGACCCTGTTCTGGTTTAATGTTGGGCCACCGTCTGCGACGGTGGCCCAGCATTGAACCAGCACAAGATGAGCGTGTGTTATTTGCCGAGCCCTCTCAGTAACGACCACGGGTCGCCACTGAGAGGTGACGGCATCACCGCTGGACGCACAGCGCGGAGAGAGAACGTGGAAAACCCGTTTTTTTTTTGCTCGGCTCAATCCCGGCTCGCGTAATAAAGCAGAGCGGGACACGAGTGTCCTGTCAGGACTGTGCCGAGCTGAATGTCTGGACAATGCCGGCTCAGCGTTGGGCTGACGTGTTACATGTAGGCCACGTTTTGACTGGGTGTTGGGTAAAATTTCGCTCGCGCAGACACGCACACCACAATCAGCACGATTCTCATTCAGTTAGATTGTCATACAGGAAGCTTGTCCAACAAACGCCGAGCAGATGTAGCTCGATCAGGAACTTTTTGGTTCGATGTTGGATCAGCATCGCTGACGTTTGGCCAACATTGAGAAGACGCTTGGTCGACAGCTCGTGGCAGACATGAACCCAATAACACGCTGGTGTAGCTTTTACGTGACAACATTTACTATTCATTAAAATATCACTCAAGAAATGAAAATTTTGTTGTTTGTTGGTTCCGCGAATTTACCTCAACGTGAAACAAAACCAAACTAGATGAACGGTTGGTGGGGCTATATTAAACATCTTTGATAAAATTTCCGAATATCAACTAAGCTAATACAAAAGACCACATCATCTCACGTCTGTTATAGACGGTGAAGAAGTCTATTCTCCAAACTTTATAATATATGGTACACGTATTCTGAAGTGTATGGCGTCCAATTTCCATAAACAAATTTAAACTTTCTTTAATACCCTACAATCTAAATTGTGAATCTGGTTTCTATTCCCACAAGAGTTACAAATGCACAACTCTTGTGGAGAGGTAATATCTTTACACTGCGCACGACTATTAGCAGATGGTCAGACCGAGCCAGGCGGCCATTCCGTAATCATATCTGCCGCAAAATGTCGGTTGATTCCCCCATGAATCATTCGTGCTGAAAAGAAAACACAGTTTCCAGTAAACAACAGGGACTGCACCAACGCTGACACAACGTTGGGCTGACGTTTTAACGTCAGCCCAACGTTGAGCCAGCGTTGGGAATTGGTTTTGTTTTGGCTTCTCCCTGCACCAGAAAAGTGGTCGGAAGATAAGTGGCGGTTCAGCTACCGCCTGATTACAATAACCCCAGTACGTCTGTGTACAGCTGAACACAGACGTAATCAGGTAGGTCCTATTCTCTCTCTTAGGAAAATCCTAAACAAATGCACGGGGATTGCAATCTTCTTCGAAACAAAACCCTCATTTGTCCAGTGGAAGTTTATGGCTAGACGAAATCAGGAATAGCTGAATATTCAAACAAAACAGTAAATTTGTGTCGCAATATTTATAATTTTATTATCTGTCACGTCACATCTGTTGTTGGTTTACCCATGTGTGAACAATTTAAATCATAACTTCCACTATCGTTCAGTGTGCACGTTGACCCAATGTTGGTTTAATGCTGGGACATCGTCGCAGACACTGTCCCAGCAATAAAACAGCATTGAGTCAACTTATGTGCAAAAAGCAGGTTTTCTATCGCAGATGAGAAGTACAATGTTGTTTGTGGGTACCGGGGTTATTTTTGGCAGGTTTCCCTGACTGCAATGCATGATTGCGTGATCCACGTGGATGTGAACAGTTTGATATGGGGTCAGCCCTCCAAACACCAGATATGTGCCTACACCCAACGTTGTTTTATTGTTGGGCGATAGTGAATTAGCATTAAGTGAAAACAACGTCTAAATTATTATCTGCTGTGACAAGTTTTATCCCATAAAATATGAAAATTGCTGAGGTAATTTTCATATTTTATGGGATAAAAATTCAAACACCCTCATGATATCATGGCACAGCAGATAACGATTACAGGCACATGTACAGGATGCTGAGCACTGCACAGGATTGTGGCCTCACCTGCACTCCGAGAAAGAGCGTGACTAATGTGCGTTAAGAATAAGGAGAGCGACGGCGCACAATTAATAGAATTTCTAATGACTCGCCTTTTCACACGGAATTTATTTCGTGATCAAAATCAATCCGCAATCTGCGGCCAGTCGAGCGCACTTTTGTAATTTTTTATAATCAGTATCGATCCCTTTGTGATAAATATAGACCCCAGTGCAGCTCACTCTGGCAGAGACTTTTCCATGCTCCTGAGGGAAGACGTTGATATTATGAAAGCAGAGAGTGGTCTCAGGCACAACAAACATGGCAGGTGATTGTCTATACTATCTATGGGACATTTGATACGGTAACACTTTTAACCCTTTAACCGCCGGTGCCGCATATACTCGGGTTTTCATTTTTTATTTGCACAATAAACATGTTGAAGATAATATTTGACAACAATCAGCAATATTTGAAAACAGTTGACCTCCATTTTGTCAAATCTAAAAAAATTTCAACCACTTGAAGTTGTGGATCGCGTCAGCGAGACACAACTTCTAGTGGGTGAAAACTCACATTGAATAATTTGGCGGTTAAAGGGTTAAGAGGTGTAAATGTATAGAATTTCCAACACGTTTGGTTCCTATTTGAATAGTTGTGTCTTTTTTAAAGAAGCTGACATTTTACCTCTTGAAGAGTAGACGAAATAACTTTAGTTTTGTTTGATTTGAGACAGACTACTAGCAAGTATTTTGATCAATTCTCGGACAGGCTTATTCAACTAACCTTGGCATGTCCCGTCATAAGGGGCCATGTATACGAAACTAAATTATCAAAAGGGTAAAAACTTCACTCCCTTTATCCTCTCTTAATAAAAAATATGTATTATGTCATACTTTGGACACGTTCGAGGAGATACAAATTAGCCTGCACCTATACTCCTAACTGGTATTTTAAACATTATCATTGGTTCTTTAACGACCATTTGGGCAAGAAATACCTGTTCAAAATGTTTTAAAACAATGGTTTTCGAAGATGAATTCAAGATCGATTTGATGTTGGGCCAGCCATTGAATCAACATTGGATAAACGTGTTTAATCAGCAGACAGTTGAAGATGTCAGACGCGATAGTGCCACATCACTTCAAGTGAAGGAATATTCAGTTCTTTAACATTACGCTGTAAAAAATAATATTAAAAAACAAACATGATTTAAAGGACATAACATACCACCAGAATCAATCAGAATAGTGTTCAACGATAACAATGAGATTATATCAGCATTTTTTTTCTTAAATAATATTAAAGTCATGTGTAATTTAAAATGAGATATGACACAACAGCTTTTCTCAGGTACACATCTGTGATTTTTTTTTTATAAATCTACGGCTTCTTCGCGTGAGTACATCTCGTGGAGCGGCTTCTGTAAACATCAATATTAGTAAACCTGGTGCTGTAAAAAAAACAGAGGGAGAGTCACAGATCAATCGATCTGACATTCCATCAGCTGTGCCACCCCCCCCCCCCCCCCTAACAGACCCTCTGTGCGAAATATGACAACGCCCTGTGCAAAACACTAGAATCCCACTGCGCCGACATGTCAGCAAACAGCAACAGTGGAGCAATGCCAGTTCAATGTTGGGCCACCGTCTGCGACGTTAAACCAGAATTGCATCACCGTGTTTTGCTGGGATGCCACGCGGCGTCCCTTCAGCTTCTCCCCTCACCCAGTCAACTGAAAACACGGCCGGCGTTAAAACAACGTCGGGCCATTGTCTGTGGCTCCGGCCCGGCATTGACCCGGCACTGATCCGTGATTGACGGGCGTGGTCGGCGAGGCTGTGAACCTGAACGACAGGCTCCTTGTGGCGTGCGCCAAACAACCGGTCAATCAATTGATAATCCCGCTAATCAGGGCACTACAGTGCCGTTCACAGAGGGGCCCGTGGACAAAGGTAATTAACCAGATGATATCGATTGCCCCCCCCCCCCCTAAACGAATTAGCCTGCAGTGGGGTGTCGGCTGGGTCTGTGATGTCAAGCGAATTCTATTTTGTTTACACAGTGCTGGTTCAATGCTAGGCCAACGTCTGCGACGTTGGCCTAGCATTGAGCCGGCACTGTGTAACAGCACCTAGCGATGTTATGGGATGGTCAACTTAATTATACATCTTTATTACAAGTATTATCATGTCAAAATCACCTGTACATTGCACACCGTGATACACAGTTAATTGTCCTGCAGATGATAGCATTATAATAATATTAGATTATCTAAATGTGGTCGTGAGCAATAAACCACCATGATAACCTGGATGAAGTACATCACTCGAATAGAACCACACGCAAATAAAACAATGACAGTGGTAGATTTACTATTCCTTCATTTATTACTTTTTATATTTCGACCTTCATACATACTGTTCATCCCTCGCTTTATGACTTTAAATATTTAGTTCTCCACTGGTGGTGGAAATTCCACCACCAGTAGCCTAAGTAGCACACATTCGAATCGGAATGTACACCAATCTCCGAATCGTTGGTGAGAGTCACACATGATATTTTAGATGATTGTGATTAAAATTACAAAATGTAGTAGGGTATGAAGAATAACGATTGCAAAGATACGTTGGAAAAAAAAATTGTATTATTAACGTATTCCGAATCATCAATTAATTTACATCTCACTCCTCTCGAACAATACGTTTTATGTTATCATGACACCTCATTTGACATATACATGCAAAATATACTCAAAGATCTCAGGAAACACGACACTTTAACCCTTAGAACACTGATGTCGACTACGGTACATATTTTTTTTTTTGTTAGAACCTGTATAACCTGTTGTTAAAAATAAAATATGCTTTCAATCTTGAAACACTGATATATGTTGGGACTTAAATTTCACAAATAGCAAAAAAATTCAGTCACTTGAAGTTGTGGATCGCGGTAGCGAGACACAACTTCAAGTGACTGAAAATTTAAATTTCTTAACTCGGTGCTCTAAGGGTTACCATTATGTCCATCTAAGATACATGCTAAGCCACATATAATGATCAAATCATTCCATTGAAGGGATTTCTACTTTCATAAATATGACAGGCAAGAAGCACATTGGTATGGGTTGTGCTTTGCTATACTTGCCGACTGTCATGCTGGTTCAATCCCACAGGTCAAAGCTATAGACCACTCTATGTATGTTTTAGTTGTACTCTAGTTGCCTCCATCTCTGTAATCAGCGTGGTGCTTTCTGGACGCAGATGTGTCCCGCTGCTCGCAAACAGTGGACTACTCCTTTAAACAAACATCGTGTTTATACCTCACTTCGCTCAGGTTCAAATGAGTACCTGGTAGGTACGCAAATGTGTACGATAAGTTCCTGATACAAATGGTCGCATTGCTGTAAGCTCCCAGGGGAGTAAAATGGCACAGGATTGAAGAAGTTCAGTGCCCAGGACCAGACGGTGTAACAGTTACAGAATAAACCAATAGTAGTCTAGAGCCATACCTGGAACAATAAACTCAACAACAGCTATACCACAACCCATTTAGGAAATGGGTCACTAAATGTTATCGTGGTCACGCCACAACGAGTAGCCTCTTTCAATCCCATCTGAGTCATGCTGTGATAGTGTGTAGTCAATATGAAAGCAGAAATGACACAAAAGGGCCCAAAATAAATGCCCTTTAACAGTCAGTTACGATATACCTTGTCGGGTTACAGAAATACGAGTATCGACCTGGACATGCTAAAGTAAACCAGGTTAATCAATTAAAAAAATTCTTAACATATATAAGACACTCTCACAAATTAAAGGGACATGCTCAGGTCTACAATCATAAAAAAATCGGTGATTTTATTTTAGCTTATTATTATGACCATATAACATGTATAATGTAAACATGTCCATAGACTAGAACTGCAAAAGTTTTTTAAATTTTTGTGCTGCACACTTATCAGTTAGGCTAGATATAGAGACGAAATTCCCGTATTTTTTATTTTCGACATGGTTGTCAATAATTAGAAATCAGGAAACAAACTTTTGCAGTTCTACGCTATGGACATGTTTACATCATATGGTCATATTAATAAGCCAAAATAAAATCACCGATTTTTTTTATTATTTTAGCTTGTGCATATCCCTTCAAATTTGATAAGCTGATCATCAAAACGTGTATAAGAAGACTAGACAGTGACTTCTTCTCGAAAAACCAGCCCGCATACAAAACACAAAACAGAACACAAAATACAAATGTTTGTGCTTGCTGGGAATGGTGTGACCAATTGAAGGTCACTGAACAAGATATGAGGTGAACAGGGAGAACACTCACAAATAGCGTCTCAGCCCCAGCAGAAACGAGGAACCAATGTTGATTTAATTTTGGCCCAGAGTCGGAGACGATGGGCCAACATTAAATAAGCATTGATCTGGAGTCGCTGGGCACATACCACGCCCCCCTCCCCACCCCTGGGCACCATATTGATAGTACAGACTTTTTGACACTATTCATAGGCATGAGAGCTGAGCGCACATTTACATTGTTGTTGTTCAAAGTAGAAATCTATTCAAAACACTTTGTACCACAAAGTTGAAAATAACACAAAGATATCACAAAAATACAAAAATACTTATTGTTTTTAATTAACACTTATAAATTAGTTCATCTTGTTTTGGTAACGAATGCATAAATTAAAACCACACATATTTTAGCATTTATAGCGGATTTTTCTGTTTGTATACATAATCATGATTAACGGGTAACCGTATATTGCGTGTGGTTTGTATTCATTCTTTGATCAGTCAAAGAAAATAAATCGTTGCTGGAGCTTTACCAAAACAAGCAGTTGTCATGACAAAGGGCCCTATACATCCATATAGTGTAATATAATACTGGAGAGTTCAAGAGTGATACATACTCAAACATAGGTACTCGCCAGGATTCACGCGAAAATGAACAGCTGGTGTCAGGTATCAAACATGCTAATCTAAACTAATTTGATGCATCTAGACATGTTCTGTTCATGCACAATATCATATTTATGTGACTGATAAAACTGGGCCATTCTGCCGGTGATACATGCATTATTATACCTCGCTATACACGTAGACCCAATACCGCTCTATTCACGTATGCCCATATATCAGTCATCAATGTCATGCAATCACAAAGTGTAACCTTGGATACCGTAATATGTCATCCGAATCTCAATTATTGTGCGGGCTATGTCTAATACGCAAAATCCATAATTTGGATAACATGAGTCCCAGGCTGTTCTGGGCAATCGAATACAATGGCTTCACCACACGAGAGGTTGAGCCTATGTTGGCTTAATGTTGGGCCGACGTCGAAGACGGCGGCCCAGCATTAAGACAACACAGGCTCAACGTTTTGTGCTCACTCCCAGTCAAACAGGAGACGTGCGGCGGAAAATGTTGGTTAAATGTTGGCCCAGCGTCGCAGACGTTGCACCAGCACTCAACCAATATAGGCGCCATTAGTCTTGTATTTTCGCACCGATCATATCTTATTATTAATCACATCGATGGCCGGTTTTTTAAGGATTGCAGTACCCAGTACTAGCTAAACGGTTTTCGATCGAGCGTGAAAAAATCAATTGATCTCTTAAATTTTAAGAGGGTACAAATTCAGTAAGAGGTGTGCATCAAATAATAAGTTGATAAAAACTGTGTTTGGTTCGTGTTGTCGTGAAACTGAGACACATCTTAGTCTAAAGTATTCGTATATTTTGTAATCTACAGTAAAGTTCTTTATTGATGTGGGCGGGGGCCCTAGGGTAGTGGTTAGCACCAGTGCCTTTCACGCCAGAGTTCGTGGCGTACAATAACGTATACAATAACGCATACACGGCTGGTTTTTATCACAGCTTGTTTGCTGTTATCCCATTAACCCTTATCATGCTGATCACGACTATTGTCGTTTTTAATTTGTTTTATTTGTCAATAAAATGTGTGTCTAAACATTGGGACTTGCGAAGGATAGATCTCAAATTAAACAAATATGAGTAATTTTTACCCACTTGAAGTTGTGGATCGCGGTAGCGAGACACAACTTCAAGTGGGTGAAAATTTAAATTGATTAGCTTAGCAGGATAAGGGTTAAAAACACACACAAATTGTGAGTTAACATGGAAGGAAGGAAAACAAAATGTTTGCAATACTGTCGGAAGTTTGCGAAAAACAGCAGGTCACATCTACCATTTTATAACATTGACTGATGTGCCGTAAACGTTATATACCTGAAGGGTTAGTGTGCATAGTAGCGGGATACAATTCACAGTAAATTTATTTATTAGTGGTTATAGTGATCGTCATATTAATGGGTTGATTTTAAAGTATACTGCAATAATGTATACTGCAATAATGCTTATTCTATTTGTATATTGTACGGTATGCTGTTGCTATTAGTGGTGGTACTGTTAATATTATTTATATGAAATAACATACGTATCATTGTAGATTTCTTAACGTCAATAAATATAATATATGTATCTATAAACAGTAGTATATCTGTACATATGACAAACCGCATTAAATTTATATAAAATATAAGAACCTCATTATATTAACCCTTTGAACGCTAAGCAAGATTATAATCGTTTTTAACCCGTTTTTTTTTTAGAAAATCGCTATTATTAAGAACTAAATGAGCGTTTTTTTAAAAACATCATAATTTGCAAATGTTTAATCTCAAATTAAACAAATATGAGTAATTGTCACACGCGTGAAGTTGTGGGTCGCGGTAGCGAGACATAACTTCACGTGGGTGAAAATTTAAATTGTTCAATTAAGCACTTCAAGGGTTAAGACCGAACGCGATGACAGCCGCCAGTGTCCAATACCTAGATGATCAAATAGTGTGTGTCATTAGCAGCTGTGTATATTTTGTTCAAAATGGCAACAATTTAGAATATGTATATGTTGTGATCAATGCACTGGGGGACTGGTCTATATTACGGTCGATTTAAAAAACTTGCGAGATATCGCAAACTTTTCAAGACAAAAATATGTTTAATCACAAACGATTAACAAACAATACATATAAATAAATTATATCTTCTAACATTTGTATCGTGTAGCTGTGGCGACAGTAAAAAATAAAATGGATTTTGAGATAATAGGCAATAACTGAAAAAGCAGCTTCATTGGTAATTTCACATAATAGCCAAAATCTGCATTTGGTCTAATTCACTCCCAAGTGAGAATTAACTGAGCAATCGGAGACAAGAAACAATAGAAAACGTCCACAGAAATATAATTAAATCGAAATGGTCTAAGAAAGAAATATAGCATAAATAACTTAAACTAACGTGTATTGTCCAGATAACAATGGCGGACACACTGCCAGTCTGTTATCACTGTTTAATTGCAATGACTTTTGACCTTGACATTTCCCAGAAATCCTACAGCTTCCCTTCACACAAAGCTCTGAGAGATGGCGCGAATAGAAGTAGGCCATAAAATATGAGGAATTGACGCTAGGAAGGCTGCAGCTCCCACGAAACACGACATATCTGCTCAATGCTTGACCAATGTTGGGCCACCGTCTACGACGCTGGCCCAACATTGGTCAAACATTGGGCAGATGTGTCGTGTTTACTGGCTGGTGTACTCGCCGTCGAGCGCTGACAATGCAGTCTCCCTAGAGACCACGCTACGGCAACCACGATCTGACAACGGCTGCAGGCGGCGACAAAAAGATTGATTTGCTAAAAAATCATGCAAATCCTGTTATAGATTGGCATTTAACAGCCGTTTTGCAGGTCATTTGCAAGTATTCAACCGCGACAAGCCTCGACACCCGACTCAGTGAGCCTAGATATGGATGGTGCTAAATCAGTACACGGGAGTGTGCGATGTGAGTGTACACAGTACAGTTGTGTACACTCACTCACAGTGATCTCGTCTGCTTGGGTACTCAATGTTGGTCAGCATTTTTACCTGTGATTTTATTTGCATAATTGTCGACTTATTCATGTTAATTAAAATATACCAAATAATACATATTAAATAATTGTGATACATTATTATCTAACGAGAGTAACCGCAATCTTCTGTGTGGAAAAAAGGCAAAAAACTCGTCTTGTACATGTATTTTATCACTTATAAGTCAATATCGACGAGTACAATTCCGGACGCGACATGGCCGCACCGAACGATATATTCCCCAATATAGTATGTCCAACGATGGGGGATTGTCCAAAATGAAAGATCGCTGAATACTCAGTCAATTTTCGAGCGATTTTCGTGACATTTTTTAACTCTATTTTTAAGTCAATTGGTATCGTAAATTTCGTAAATAACTATTATATAGTTCAAAAGTTAGACCATTTGACATGTAGTAAATTTCTAATGTTGACGCCCCTGTATAAACCCAATAACTTCATTCCGGTTTATTCTCAGAATTGTGTTACATGTGAAGTTGTTGCCAAATAACTATGTAAGAATGGTTACAAAATTTCGAAAAAAAACGCTTGAGAATTTACTGAGTAATACCGGAAAGCTAACTTTCACATTGGACGAGGCTCCACCGTCGAACAGACAATAGAAAGGATAATTTCCGGAAATCTCCCTTCTTATATAATTATTTTACAAGCTCTCTTTGGTGATTTTTAATCACCTCATTAGTTCAATCCTGAGAACTAATTTACAAGTGATTATACTAATCTCTAAGCATATCAGTGAGCGCCCAAAAGACATTCCCACACGTAGTCTCATACATGTAGCTATTTTACTGGAAAGAAAAAAACCTGTTAATCGATAATTGAAAACTGCGTCTTTCCTGGTGTTTATGTGTTTACAGGCCACTCAGTCCAGTGTGCAGATCTTGCTGGTAACTTTTGTTCACCCGCCCATCAAAAACGTGCTATTAATGTGGTACCACCGTCTGCGACACTGGCCCAACATTAAAACGCCCTCGATCATCTGTGGTGCTGTCTGGCTGGAGAGGCGGTCATTAGGTTACTTTTTGATGGCTCAGTAAATGTTCAACGTTGGATCAGTGTTGTTTTAATGTTGGGCCTGCGTCTGCGACGCTGGCCCAACATTAAAACAACAATGGACACAACATTGCTCACACAATTTGTCCAGGATTTGTGTTTTTTACGGCCATATTTCACGTGGACGGCACTGAGCGTTATTATTCCGGTTAGTTATTTTCGGTGCAGAAAATGTGTCTGCGCATGTAACGCCACGAATGATCCGTGACATCAGCAATCAATAAGATCTCATTCCTCGATCCCAAGTCGCAAGACTCTAGGAAAATAATCACTTCAAAAACAAGAAATGACGGTTATTCCATGATGTATTGTGATAATATTACAGTGTGTTATCCAAAGTGCATGTTTTTCAATCAAACATTTACTTTTTTATAATTTATTTCTGTGTGAGTTACAAACAATGCAATGTAGCTGCGAAATAATATAAGTAGATGTAAAACGTCAGCTTATGTCTGGCTTTATTAAGTAGTTTGTTTTCACCATTTCATCACCAAACTGCACTTTGTAAGTTGAATGCCATAGCTCCAGCTTACAAAGAGGAAGGTGTTGGCCCATAAAGGGGTACATGGAAAAAACGCCGAGTCACATTTTTCATGTTTATGTGTCTCTGTATGCACTGAAACAAAATAGTGTTCCAATAATGACCCAGAGAAGTGATTTTATTTCACCAATATATACTGAGTCAAAGTATGTCACAATGACTTATTGTTAGATTTCACAAACACTCTGGCACTGAATGTGTTATTCTATTCATCCGTACCGTAATCCTTGTGGGAAACAAGCCACTGTTTGATGACCTCCCCAAATCCTGCTACTGATTACATAAATCATCCTTAACGCTGCTTAAGATCATTCTCAGTGCTCGATATTACTCATATTACACAGCAGAAGACAAAGACAAAGGCAAACCAATGTCATCAGAAGTTGAAGTAGGCCTACTAGCTTCAGGTCACCGTCAGGCTGATGCTTCTCCCAAGGCCACACAAATACGGTCGTTAGTAGCAGCATGAATAAGCAAACCTTTTTTATTTTCCAAAATTATTGGCGACTGCACCTCTGAATTGAATCAAAACAGATACCAACAAATTAAAGTTTATAAAAATTTCGCACGTCCCACACACAAATCCATCATTTTTAAAAGACAGATTGAGAGCTGTGTCCAAAGAGCTAAAGATTAAATTTGTCTGGCCTGAATCACTTTTTACGTGTTTTTTAGCTGAGTTGACCGTGGCTGACAAGAGGAACGCTGGCTAATGGGTAGGTTTGGCGTTATGGAGGGTGACAAGACAGAAGGCTACATTCAGTCCATACTGGTTCATGCTCCTTCCATGCCAGGCGTATAACACGTTAACATCAACAGAAGCCACGCTGTCAAGCTTTTACCTCCACCTCTCGTTTTACATTCATGACGAAGGTGAAACACAAGAGGTGTAGTAAAACTCCTCCGTTCGACCACCTCATTTGTAACAATCGACTACAAGTGAACAAGTAATTTATATGTAGCCCAACAAACAGGTCAACCCTTATCCCTTTATTATTTAAATTTTCACTCACTTGAAGGTGTGTCTCGCTACCGCGACCCACAACATCAAATGAGTGAAAATTACTCATATTTGTTTAATTTGAGACCGAACATGTACAAATCTTGATGATTATTGGTTTTGGATGTCTGGAATTTTTTTTAACTTTGGAAGGCCCCTTAGCACTGATACGAAAGTAAGTGAAAGTGAATTTACCCCAGAAGACACATCTAAATCACTATGAGGTATTTTGTGCAAAATTTGAAGACATCAGTCGGACAAGTACACTTAGTCCTGCTCCGGAAACGAAAAGTGTGCACGCTAACGCCAACAGAAGTGAGACAACGTGTCTCCGGAGATGCTGACCCAATGCTGGGTTAATGGTTTGCTATGAAGAGATGATGCTCGTGATAAATGGTTGACTATATATCAACCCTTTCAAGCCTGAATTTACCATTGTCATCTTCATCCACAACAAGCCGCGAATTGCTGTCGCAATTCTCGACTTGTAGTGGATCAAGATGATTTGCTGTGGTTTAAAAATTGAAGAAAATTGTCATGTATTGCTAAGCCAGTTTCATGGAAATTTTCGTTCTAAAACCCCTAGTTTCAGTAAATTAAGTCATTTTTCAGAGATGCGAAATGATGCTTCAACGCATCGTGAGGGCTTAAAGGGTTAAACCCTTACCTACCACCCATGCACGAAGTCGCTATGCTGTGATGAGCATATTATTTTTATATAAAAAGAACTATTGACGACTTGATGATGGAGCAGTTACCGTTTTGTACTCGTGTTCTACTGTGACTAATAAGAGGAATTTGTTAATCTGTTAATCATGTTAATGGGGAATATTCTTTGTGTGCACCACTAGCAGGACGAGGGTTAAAACAGGTTGTTCTCAAGGCAAGAGTTGTCCAAATGTAGTTATGTGCTGATCAGAATTAGTTACATTACAGGGGATTGCTCTTACAAATTTTGTAAGAAAAATTCTTACAATTTATTGTCAGTTGCATAATTCATCAGTCACAATATAACGGCTGAATTCCTTTCAAAATAGGCAAGTTTTTTACTTTATCTAATTATCTAAACATTATAGTTGCTGAGCAGGCCACATGAGGTATGTTTACAATTTTATCCCTATATCAAAGTGGACCAAAGCGCTGATCATATCACGCTGGTTCTTACCAAAATCCACCAATAGATCAGAAGCTCTAAGGGTGGCATCATATCATAACTTATAAGATAGGATAGTTAAACGGTTCGCTTGCCCAAAGAGGACCCAGAGGGTAATTTAGCGTGTCAGTGAACCCAACCTCAACATCTTTTGAAGTGCTTGGTGGACATCGTCACAAATCATTTGCAATTTCCCTCTCTTGGATAAGGGCAAAGAAAAACGCTGACGTTTAACGACGGAACAAACCATAAAGTGCGGAGAAGGAGAGCGGTGCAGCTGATGGCTGCAGAATAACAGAGGAAATTGCGTGATTAAAAACCCCAGACAAGATGTAATCCACTAAGGTAAGGGTGGCACTCACCCAGGGAAATGGTGAAGAATGGAGGTGATGAAGGGTAGAGGTCATGAACATATGTACATATACATGATATAGGCCTACTTTCATATTCCATGTAAATGAGCATAGTATTATATTACACCTTACAGCGCGCGGATCGACGTTAGACGTCAGATTCTGACGTCTGAAGTCGATCCCCGCGCTGTAACAGTAAAAATATTTTTAATGGTCGTTGACCAATAACATAGGTATTCAAATGAATCGGAAAGAGCTAACTAAGACATTTATGATCATTTCAAATTGAAAAATACCGTTTGGTGTCCATGGGTTATACAAAAATAGTTCAGCGCTTCAAGGGTTAACCCTTAACGCGCTGATTTAAATATAAACCATGGATACCAAAGGGTTTTTCAATTTGGAATCATCACAAATGATCGACTTTAGAATCTGACGTCTACATACGTCAGATTCTGACGTCTACAGCTAAACATGTATGGTAAGACCTCGGCCAGTGAGGCTCAGCAGAAATGTTGATAGGGCTATTTTGGAACCAACATCTCTTGATATATAGCCAATTTTCTGTGTACTGAGCATACTAAGGTCACAAATCTATTTAGTGCGATAATAACTTTTTAAAGCAAGATTGTGTGTTTATAACATGCAAAATGAGTACATAAAAACATGTTTCACATCTAGCTATCTTGGGGACAATCAATGCCATTATCAGCTGGACGAGAGCCCTCAGTAAACTTTCATGCAGCCTTTTGGCCGGATCTTGGCTGATCACAGCCAGTAAAAGCGTTAGATTCAGACCTTAGGCATCTGATCGGCCGAGATCTCGATCGTTATACCCATATTTAGGTCAACCAAATTAGGAATACCGACAGAGGACCAGTTATTTTGTGTTCTCAAAAGGGTGGCTTAGATCTCAGGCACTTTATTGGTTGAGATGGTCATCTCGACCAATAAAGTGCCTGATACCATCTCGACCAATAAGGTGCCTGAGATCTGTCAGAAAATCGTACATAATGTCTTGAAAACTACTGTGTAATGCTGGGGTATTTCAGATGCCGGAGATGTGATCGGGGTACAAAAATATCTGAAATTCCAATTTTTATGTCATTTTAGATAATGTTTCAAACTCTTTTGGATCATTAAAAATGGGAAATTTGCTCAAAATCAGAAACATACCATAACTGCAGGCGAGGTGTAGGCTAAAATTAACATACATGTTTCACATTTGATTGCAGTATATTTTGGTTTTAATCATGTTATTAGTTGCCAGGATATAAACTCACAAATAAAGAAAGTTCCCACCAAACACTAGTATTTAAAATAGTTTCACCACCAACAATAATAGTTTGTTTACAACTGAATGCATTCATCTTACAAACATTGCATTCAGAACTTTGGTGGTGAGCAGTTATAAAGTTTTTTATATGCGGGAATAGGCGAACCAGAAAATCGGGCGAATAAAATTGAGAGAAATCACTGACACACATAGGTGTATTTGAGGACGTGGTTTCACTCCCTGGCAGAGATGAACGTGAAAGGGGCAATAACAATCCCCTGCCTTGGCCTCAGCTTTGGCACGGACAATCGATAATACAGAAACTGCACGGCACACCACTCTCTCGCGGCTGCCGATTAGATTTTTCCAGTCTGATGCGACTGAAGGCACCTGATTTAGTCCCGCGGAATTCGCTTGTTGTGAGCAAGCAAGGCGAGAGCACAGCCGCCGCCAACTCGCACTCAACCCTATACAACACGACAATTGACCGCGCGGCGACAAATTCTGGAGATTCTTCAGCGTGTACGAAACGACGGTCCAGCGCGGGAGCTATGTCGGGCCAACGTCGACGACATATAGCTGGGAGTTAGCTGCTTTAACTCCAGATGTGCGCTCCTTACTAAACTCTCACGGCCCATTTACCAGCCTTTCATCCACTCATTACCAATTTGTACTTATTCTGTAAATAATGACATATATGCTCGGCCACACGAGCTAATTCGGCTATGTACAAAGTCGCTGTGGTTGACTTCCATTTATGAACTAAACCTAAATGTAAATATTACTACAGTCATATTTAGGATGACGCAGTCACTGTTAAAAGCTGCTACATTGTCGTACTTGCAATGGATGCAAAAAGAAAGGTTAAATATACATCACTATAATTATATTCATTAGATCAGAGTGTATAGTAGTAGTAAATAATTGCTTTACGTCACTTTTCGGCACAAAAGGTCTTTTAAGTGACATTATAATACGATAAAAACGTTGTAGTCAATTGATGAGATGAATGATGTACAGATGATGTGAGGGTGGGGGTGATAGGGCATGGTGGGTTATTGAAAGCGTTTTCCTTCGCTCGCCCGATAAGGGGTTCTGGGCATGTCTAGGGGATATACCCCCAGACATGCCCAGACGGCCGGAGACTTGAGTTTCGCTGTAGATCAGAGTGTATATATGACTGCGTGAGGAGCTGCAATCTGTTGCTGTGTGCGTTGAATAAAAATATCATAATGCAATTCAATACCAGACGAGATTGCAAATGATTTTCCAGTTATTGCTTTTTATTTATTCGCCACTTATGGTGTGCATAATAAATTAGTTTTGCAGACAATTGCTGACAACATTTCATCAAAAAAAGCATGCCAATGTCATTGGACAATTTACACACACCACGGGGTAAATAATGGACCTTGTGTTGTGAAGGGGTCCAATCATATATTCAACAGACCATTCTATATTCATTTTCTCCTCAAGTAGCCTAGTCCATCGACATTTATTTATTTTTCACTGTTCCAGTATAACGGCTCCAGAGGGCACCTGTCTGTTCCAGAATAACGGCTTCAAACATTATATTCTAGTAGACTAGCTGCGCCTCCAGAAAAAAGTCCCCAGACGATGTGTTCTAGAATAACAGCTCCGGTTGCCTTTCGTCTCTCCCTGAAGACCAATTAGATCTCCAACCCGCTTATTGGACAAACAAGAAAACCTATCTGCTCGTTATCTCCCATGCAAGCTGGCTGGATCAAATTATCTAGATTCTCGCTGACAATCCGCGAGCCACAAACCATCAGAGAAGTCTGAAGCAATGTTGTTTTAATGTTGGGCCAGCGTCTGTGACGCTGGCCCAACATTAAAACAACATTGCTGACAATCCGCGAGCCACAAACCATCTGAAGAAGCTCACGCAGCGATTGCTCAATGTCGGGCCGGCGTCCAAGACATTGGTCTGACATCAAAGCAGCTATCTGCACACATGTGAGCAACCACACTAAAGAACAGCGTGAATCAAAAAGACAATGTCAGCGAGTCTCACCAGTTATAGTGATGGTCAAGGCAAATGAAATTACGATTCAAACAACAACAAATTATATACCCGGTACTCATTTTCACTAGTGGAATAAAGACCCGTGCTTCTATATTTTATGATTGCAAATTTGTACATATAGTTCGAAAGAACATGTACGGAAGAATACCTCCCAGAGGTAGCCTGTGGTAATCATTAGAACAGAAAACCCGAAGCGATGCACACTAATCACTGCCATTAGATGATTGTGGCGCATATTACTCGGGAAATGACGGCTTGTAATAATACCATATTCTGATTAAGCTTATCCACAGGATATTACTTATAGTTGGGGGATACTTATTCCGCAGTGGATGGCTGTCATCAGAACACAAATCCGTTCGCCTGGCATTGGATCAGCGTCGGCGCTGAAAGGACATCTATTAGCAGAATGATCTTACGCAGATCAAGGAAAGTAGCGTTCTGTATTTCTTGCACGTGTGCGCACTGTGGGTTTTGATCACGCTACCAGAGGATAGAATGGCCATCAGGACAGTCGTTCATTTCGTGAATCTCCGGCTATTAGCATTATCTCTGCAGATCAGATACGCCACGTCAACTAATTGCCAGAACCGGGGGGTCGTCCTGCCAACGAGCAGCCTCCACGACTGTACATGTTCTCTCTGCTATAGAATTATAAGGAGAAATACGTACACGCATCCCGGAAAACACGATAACTTGACGCCAATGTTGTTTTAATGTTGGGCCAGCGTCGTAGACGCTGGACCAACATTCAAACAACATTGGTACAAGTTATCTGTTATGAAAGTGAGTAGTGTCTAACCAAATAAGGAGAAATACATACACGCATCCCTGCGAACACGGTAACTTGACGCCAATGTTGTTTTAATGTTGGGCCAGCGTGGGCCAGCGTCGTAGACGCTGGACTGACATTCAAACAACATTGGTACAAGTTATCTGGTCTGAAAGTGAGCAGTGTCTAACCAAAGAATGGTGACAACGAGAATAATTATTTATTGCCAATATAATAATTTGAAAAACCTATTATCACAATCATTCTTGGGATGCTGAAATATACCAGTGTTAATACCCTGCGAGATTAGTTTTATGTCACAGAAATAATTTCAAAGCCAGAACAAAGGGGAAAAGCAAACCATTCAGTATTAAGTATAACGACCAACACGATCGTAAAACAGAAGCGACTCTATTTTTCTCTGCAACTAAGTATTTCTTGTAATTAAGTGAATATGATAAAGCAATTTGCATTGAGAAATGAACATAGCCAGGCAAAATGATGATGGGTGGTTCCAATAAAGGGAATTTACAAAAAACTATCGTCAGAGAAGGCGAGGCGGGAAAGCATTAGATTCTCATGAAACAGTTTTTCAACAATTAATTACAGAGCAATCTATTTTAACGGCACAGCATAAGTCTAAGACGTTCATAAAATTAAAGACATGTGTATTAAAATTAGTCATGTATTATTTAAACCTTGGTGTTCTCAATACTACTTAGGTAATCGACATTTTGATCCACTGGAAGTTGTGTCTCGATCCCGCGATCCACAGCTTCAAGTGCGTAAAAATGGGTTAGATTTGTATCAACGGAGTACACATATTTTGAAATTTCACGGCCTTAAAGAGGCTTTAAAAGGCCGAACTAGGCTAATAAAAAGAGTGGAAAGAGATAGCCGTGGTTGGCACTTATGCGATTATAATAAAACAATTATATATTTATATTACATAAAACGAATGCAATTTGGTTTTTGGATTTTTCAGGTAACACAATTTTGATGTCAGTAAAGTAAGAAGGCCTGGTCCCAGTTCGCGAAACAAACTTAGGTCAAAATGTTGTCTTAAATATCAACATTGAGATTAGGGCCGATTTAACCCTTTCAATCCTGAATTTACCATAGTCATCTTCATCCAGTACAAGCTTGTAGTAAATGAAGATGACCTGATGTGGTTTAAAAATTAAAGAAAATTACCACGTATTGGTAAGCCAGTTTCATGCAGATTTCCGTTCTAAAACCTTTAGTCGTCGGGAAATTAAGTCTGTTTTCAGGGATGTAAAATGATGCTTTAATGCATCATGGGGGCTTAAAGGGTTAATCTGAGCAGAGCCAGTAAGTGAAGCCGGGGCCAGGTTTCTACATCCGGGAAGGTGTTCTCAAGGCGACTGACCCAGCTCTTGGGCTTGCGATTGGTCAGTGAAGACCAATCACATGATTAAGATTTGGGTCAGTCCCTGGTCAGAGCCCAGGTCCTGCACAAAAATGGCGAAGTCACCGCCGCGAGGTATAGAATATGGAAGAGCAGGTGTATGTAAAGAAATTGCAAATAAGTCTATTATAAAAATAGCTAATGTTGCGAAAAATGACATGAAGCAGGTGGACCTCGGTAAATGTGAAGTATTCCAAGGAAGCAAGAATTTTGAGGGCTCAATGTTGGTTAAGAGGTGTAGATAAACTACATCCGCGAGACATGGACCCGGTGTTGGTCTAATGTTGGGCCACCGTCTGCGACGGTGTCCCAACATTAGATCAGCACCGGGTGAGTGTGTAGAGCCTGATGTGGCACAGTGTTTTGTGTCCCCGTGTCTGGAGAGATGTCGTTTTTCAGAGCATCTATGTATTTGCCGGCTGATTTAGACAAGTTCCCTCTGCAGGATGCGACCCGAATAGTCAAGTTATATCTCAACACGCCAAAAACACCTGCCTCCTCCACCCCGACAAACACATTCAGAGCACCGAGTTTGCCAAAATAGAGTTTTAATTAGAACACGTTCTTGAGATTTGTATTTTATAATCCTGAGAGGTATAACATGTATAACAAATCCGAAGTCTTATTATCAATATAATTATTTAAACAGTACAACCGGTTTTTTTTAAAAGCAGTACTCACGACTTTTATTTACTACTGATGTGACGGTGTAAGTTATTCTCTACATAATCTTACGCATTCAATCTCGACATTGGCCTGTATTAACGTTCGATATAAAAACATATTATTTTATAGTTTAATCAGATTGTATTACGTTTTACATGTTTTAGTCTACTAATTTTCATACTTAAATATTATAACCGTGGTGAAGATTGCGATGGAAACTAAAATATTTCAATAGATGCGATATGATAATCAGATAATGGGAGCTGAACTCATTAATGGAGTAATGCGTTAACGAATCTACCTTTTCGTGAGATTTCATGGGATTTAATGTGGTAAATCCAGCGCATAGAAAGTGTGCGCGGTCTCCCCGGGAAACAAGACGTTGACCCATTGTGGTTGTAAAAGTGGGCCATCGTCGCAGACGGTGGGCCAATATTACAACCGCATTGGATCGGCTTCTCGTGTTTACCGGGTTGTCGTGCGGCTCTGCCATGAAGTCTGGGGATGCTGAAAATATCCGCTTTATGTATATGTAGATGTGGGAGGCTCTTATGTGGAACACTGTGAAACCCCCCGCCACATAGGGAATATAGCCGCGTCCAGCTAACGTGAGATATTTACCCAATGCTGGTTTGATGTTGAACCAGCGTCGAAGACGCTGGTCCAACATCAAACCAGCATTGGGTAAATGTCTGACGTTTTCTGGGTGCACACAATGACGTGCTTACTTCAAAAAACATCATCGCAGAATTATCAGCACGCAATTGGTCTATTATTCCATTGCTATATTTTTGCAGATCTATTTCAAGCTGGATAATCACATAACTAAGCGACAGGCCATTATACACTGCTCTCTTCTGTTTCGCGGAGACGATTCTCTGTAGTACGTGGCAGCTCATTCGAACCGTCGTGATTTTCAATATGATAAAATTGATACATTATTTCAAAATAAGTGATACGTCACAACCGGTTATCAATGTTTTGTTGGAAATTGTACTGCGACAAAGTAGCTTAATCATAGCATTTTACCGATAATAAATTCAAGATTTGAAAATATCCACATGAACACTGAGAAAAGTGTTCTTAGGTTAAACAGCTCTGGTAAATGTAAACCTACAAAACTGCAAAACCAAAAGGCAGTAACCATGGTAACCACGGACTGCCGTTTGTCTTTGCGCGGCATAATAGAGAGCGTAAACTGACCTTTTTATAAGCTTTGAACACGTTACATTTGAAGAGGTTGGTTGAGCCGTCACGCGCGATATAACTGAAGATTTTCAGATCTTGGGAATCATGTGAGACGTAGAATATTCTGCAAATAAAGTAACGAAAAATGGTCAAGTAAAACAGTGGTATCATTGTTACATCTTTCGATGAGTTGTTACATTTTAAAATATTTATCATTAACAATGCCACATAGAAAGCATGCGGACAAACTATAAATTTCGATAGTTTGCTTTAACCCTTTAACCGCCAAATTATTCAATTGGAATTTTCACCCACTTGAAGTTGTGTCTCGCTGACGCGATCCACAACTTCAAGTGAGTGAAAATTATTCAGATTTGTCAAAGTAGAGTTCAACTCTTTTCAAATCTTGCTGGTTGATGTCACATTTTATCTTTACCATATTTAAAATGTGGTACTTAATGTGCTAATAAAAAATGAAAACCCGAATATCTGCGGCACCGGCGGTTAAAGGGTTAAGCATGTTGGGTGGAGTGTAACATTTGTCATTCAGGGTGGGGCTATTTAATATTTGCGGTCGCATTATGTCCAGGTGTAGACGTTAAGAGCCTTCAGATGCTTCTAAAGCGATGAAGCATAACAAAAAAAGGTACTTCATTGACCAGAGATATAAACTATCTCGTGATACTTCCCCAGAAGTTGCGATATTTTTTATCATAATAAATCTGCAGTGCACAGACACGGATTAGAAACGCGATGCAATCATCGCTCTCAAACATGTTTTTTCCATATGAATTTATAACGCGTTAAAAATATTATAAATCGATGTCATTGCTCGTTTTAATCAAACACTTATACTTTCCCATGGCTCAATGCAAATGGCCAAATAATGCACAAAACGTGTATAGCACTTGATGTACATGTACTTGTGAATGAATCTCATACCACAATGTTCCATTACTATCAACATTTAGCCCTTTGTGTGCTGTAGATTTATTGTTTCCAGATACATAGAAATGAAAATAATAGTAAGTTCACTATCATCAATGTTACTGCGTAAATTCCACTTTTTTCTATGCCAATTCGGCCAATGTAAGGTAGTTTTACTGCTACTTAATGGAAATCTTAATTTCCAACAAGTTGAAAAGTGCATTGCACGCAGCACACATTAAATTTAAATATTCTAGCAGACAGTGGGTTACCCATCCCACACTGTTATATCATATTTGCGATGCACTGTTACCTGTATGGAGTAGCAGGCTGACTGACGAGAGGACTATTGAGAGCAGTCGTCGGTTATTTACACCATCACTGTGTGTAAAAGCCTGAGGCAAAAAAGGGATTTCAATGCCGCTAGATCGCGTGGCTTTTACCAGACAATGACACGCAGAGAAATAAAATAGTACCATTCATACCAGTACTGTGTGTATCAATTCAAATGTATGATTATCGTACCAATATAAACAAACGTCTTGATTAACGAGCTACTGACAATCCGTCATCAAGTGAAATTTGGTGACCACAAATTGTGATAATTGGTGACCACTAATTGTGATAAAATGAGTGCAGAAGTCACACATGTGCAGTGCATGAAGCAGTTTGCAAGAAATGAAGACGGAAACGAATCGTGGACTGACCGTGTGATACAATATCCCTCGCATCTAATTGGCATAGCGAGGGATATCATAGACACTGTATTACCAAGTTTAACCCTTTAACCGCCGGTGTCGCATATATTCGGGTTTTCATTCTTTATTGGTACATTAAGTACCACTTTTTAAACATGTTAAAAAAATAAAATGTGATGTCAATCAGCGATATTTAAAAACAGTTGACCTCCGTTTTGTCACATCTGAATAATTTTCATTCACTTGAAGTTGTGGATCGCGTCAGCGAGACACAATTTCAAGAGGGTGAAAATTCAGATTGAATAATTTGGCGGTTATAGGGTTAAGAAACCCTTATATGATCATGATGACGGGGTCATTTGATCAAGTTTAATGGGGATTTTAGAGCGTATGACAGGAATAATTAAATTGTGATATGATAAGATTTTGACAATAATGTGTTTGACAGAAACAGTAATATCACAGTTGAGAAAGCGGCTTGAAAAGGGTTGAACGGGGAGCGATCGCCAAGAAGAGAGGCGAATAACTATTGGTTGATATGCCGCGGTAAACGTACGACGAGCAGGAACATGCGACAAGAAAACAATTAGCCGCTTGTCATTTTCATTGCCGACTAAATTGCATTCTAGCAATCACTCACCCCGAGGATTAATAAAAATGGCGTTATAGCACGGCAGGGACGAAAACCCGACAAATAGAGATGCATCAAAGAAGATTGGTCTATTGACGCGAGTAATGTGAACCACTTGACTTTCATGAGCGCTTCAGGGGGTAATCGTTTCACTACTCAAGCTGTAAACAGCACCTTATTGCTTGAAATGTTTTTGTGGTTTTCAGTTCTCGGTGGATTCATGTTACAAATCAACAGATTGGTTGGTTAACAACAATCGAGATACACGATTGAACTTATATACAGTACAAAATCTGACATGAATTAAGCTTGTTCAATTGGTTTTAATCTGGTGAACATGTAAACGAGATACGCATAATTAAAGAAAGTAAGAAGTAAAAATACATTTTTCAATTTGAATAGATGAGATAAAACACTTGTCAATTTCACACACTGTTTTACCAGTCTAGTCCGCTAATAACAATTATTCTAGTATACGTTTTAACAACGAATAGTTTGAGCCAGCAAAAAACATGAAAGATAAAAAAGGTTAGTCAAGATTCCCCTGAACATCACTTCGAAAAGATAAATTAGGAGTTATTTTTCCCATTGCGCACATGCAAAATAGTGGTCTAGAACCAGATTAGTTCAGTGATTCAAAGGCTGTGAAACATCTACAAATGTGTGTGAGAGCACATCATCACAGAGCCGTATATCACAGAGCATCTATCGGCTCTTTGATCACGTAGATGTTTGCCTGGTCATTGTCAATTAGACCCGGCCCCCACCACTGGGCCAGCCGCGAGGGCTTATTCAGATTAATTGTTGATTCGTAACCAAAGGTACCGAATCCCAGTCGTCGTCGGATGATTGTCATTTTGCGCATATTATACAGTGCTCAAAATTGTTCAAAGGAATTACATGTTCAGTGCTGTACATGACAATGTGCTTTTGTTTTGAGGTCACTTTTCAGACATGGATGGGGGGGGGGGGGCGTTTAAGATATAGAACATCATTGAGGTTTTGAACATAATTTTGCGATTGACCCTTACCATGCTTATAATTAAAAGGACCCCTTGGGATGAGACATTTTCAATGTTGTCAATTTTGAAAATTTAATTTATATGAAGCTACATGTATATAACCTACTGGTCTTAACTGAAAATACGAAAAAGTAAAAAAAAACAATTTTAGAATGAAATAGTTGTATTTTCAGGTCGTATATTGCCATGTAAACAAAACCAGTCAGCAATATTCAGCACTTTACATCACATATTCCCACGTATCAGACGGTAAGATCAGAGCAGCCATCAGCATGTGGCCCAATGCTGTGAAAACATTCAATCGTCCTTCAGGTATACAAATAGTTTGTTTGGGTTACTTCTGGTTGCATAGAAATGTTGATTAAAAATATTTGTAAAAATATGAAAATTCTGAAAAAAATAAAAACATGATCCGTGGGATACACTACTTCAGTACGGAATTAAAAGCGAAAATTGATGTCATCCCAAGGAGCTGCTTTAATATATAGTTAAAGAAAAAGCAACAATAAAAATAATCACACACAGCAACAGTAAAGTAAAACGATATATGATTTTTTTAACACTAAATATGGGGGGAATTTTTTTAGAAGAAACCACACAAATTATTATATTGAAGACATCAACAAAACCTAAAACAAACAATCCTAGCAAACACAACATAGTGAATTAATGGCTTAATTTTAAACATTGGTTGATTTTTTTGTCTTCTCGGCTGATTATATCCATCTGTTAACTTCACAAGAAATATAAGTACAAATTCAGCTGATTGCGTGACCTGAATGCGAACCTACTAAAAGTGGTTGCGTCTTACTTTAAATGGTTTCTGGAATAAATAATGCCTATTTCCCGATCAAATCTCTTGTCAAGATATTACCTAGGACAGCCTAATCTGTTTATAGTTGAATGATGCCTAGTGACTAGTCGACAGACTACAGAACCCACCAGGAGAGACTGGATCGGTTATTTTGTGGCAGACAATCAGCAGCTGCCAGAAAAGAAGGACAACTGACCAGGAGTTCAGGTCAACCCACGTGATCAGATGATTGGTCAAAACCCCAGGAAACACCACCGACTGAGCCTCTAATGGCCTAACGTTAGGCCACCGTCGCAGACGATGACCCAACGTTAAGCCACCAGAGGCTAAGCGTCTTTTGTTTGCTGGGACGAGCTGTCATGGGGAGGCGAGATTCGCATGCAAATTTGATCAGCATTCTTGATTTGGCTTTACTTCTTTGGAGTCGGCATGGGAGGTACTGCGTGTACTCATTTCAATGTTGGCAGCGTGTTGATCCAGCGTGACAGGCGTTCGCCCGGCACCCAGCCAGCACTTGTTCATGTTCTGCATGGCACGGCGACTGATCCATGGGATGCCACCACCATCCAAGAGATTCAAGGAGTTTTTGCGTAGTGTTTCGTGTCTCGGGGGTATTTGCGGCGGGAAGCAGATGCCCCGATGAGGAACACGACCGAGGGGTCGTGAACAAAGAGAGATAACTATGTGTGAATATGAAGGAAACGATCAGCTCGCGGGGCGGCAAAAACAGACGGATCCAGTTGACACTGTCCTCGCAGAGTGTGGTCCTCACCGCTCGCCTCTGTGATCCCGCTCCGGGCGGGGTACTTTCAATGCGGACCTACACAGATAGGCTTATTTCCTACAATGTCACGCCTCACATAAACTATGCATGACGAGAGGGAGAACACTTTCCTGTAATTTGCTTCTGGAATAGAAGCCGTGGCCGTTGCACCGGTTTTGGCTCGGATCGCTGTTATTTCTATCACACTTTTTTTGTTGAAGGCGCAGTACAGAAGTCAGAATAACGATTCACAGAGAAGCAGCTATTCTGCGTTTAACCCCTACAACACTGATATATTTTTACATAAACCATGGAGACCAAAGTGTTTTGTTTCAATTTGAAATCATCATAAATGTCTTAGTTAGCTCTTTCCGCTTCATTTGAATACCTATGTTATGGGTCTACGGCCATTATAAATATTTTTATTTTTTCAGTGCTGGGGCCGTCTTTATACGTCAGAATCTGACGTCTACAGACGTCAGATTCTTACGTATAAAGACGGTCCCCACGCTGAAAGGGTCAATTCGGAACGGCAGGGACCCCGCCACTGTCGTTCTGAATTGAAGACTGGCAGCGGTGTTAGAAAAACACACAAACACAAGCAGCATTGATAGACCTATCATCCTAAACACATCACATTAGTATTGGAAAAATAAATCTCCCCGGGCAGCCCGGTGCACTCCGCAAATTAATCAGGGTGTAGATATAACTCGCACCGGCTGCCCACGGCGAGCAGGATGGATGACCCTTGTTATCTTCTCTCCTGGCAATTCATTATAGTATGGCTTACTTTTTCTTGCTTAAAGAGACACCATCAGGCCAGAAATTATCAAAAAGCAAACATTTTATTTTGGCTCCATAATATGTCCATAATATATGAGCAAGTCCATAGATTAGAATTGCTGAAGTTTTTTTAAGCTGTTTTTCGGCTGTTGTGGTATAACGTAGAAAGTATGCCGAAAGCCCCGTTTATCATATTACTGTATTTCTTATTTTAGACATGCATGTCTGAAATTAAATATCGTCCTTATTTCTCTTTTATGGATTTCAGCCCGATTGTGACGATCTTCTCAGTGATTATATTGCCTTTGAAATTGTAAGTTACAAAACACAATCGGAACTTCACGCCCAGGAACATTATTTCAAGGTCTTTGCTAATTCAGTGAGTGAATGTCCGCAGGATCACCGGCATAAATCTCAATTCTTGAATAAAATACTGAATATGTATCCTGTATGCCAGTTGTTTTATGTTTCTACGTTCTAATCATATCCTCATTCACCGGGAAAATGGTCTCAGGTTTCTCGAAAACCAGAACAAGACAGCGGTCAAGTGAGTTGACGATGGACAACAAGGACATGTCAACCGCGCAGTGATGGGCCAGTGATGGGCTGATGACGGGAGAAAATCTACGATGTCGATGGCCCTACGTCGGTTTAATTCCGGTTCCACGTCGCAGACGTTGAACCGGAATTAGACCGCCGTCTTGTGTGCGTGTGTGACGGGGCTGAGGCGTGATATCAGATGCTGATGAGTCACGGCTTTGGAGGCTCTGATCTCCTGAGTGAACCCTAAAGAGGAAGCAGGAGGCCCTGATCCCTGCGGGAGGCGGGGGGAGGGGGGGGGGGGGGTGGGGAGTCCCGGCCGCCAGGAAACTCCCGGTTTTATCCCCCAGATAAGGACACGGCTTCCTCGGCAAAAACAACCCGTGTAGGCAGTGTTTCTGCAGGACAGCGCTCAGTCTGGATCACGGATGAAAAAAAACTGTAAAATATGCGCGACAAGAACCGCAGGAGAGACGTAGAGTCCAATCTAGAAATACTAGAATGACAAGCACAGTGTGCTGGCTGTTTGTCTAGCAGGAGACCTAGCACACAAGACGCATTGAAACAATGTTGGCTTGATGTTGGCCCAACGTCGTAGACGGTGGGCCAACATTAAACCAACATTGTTTCAATGAGTCGTGTTTGCCAGCAGGGGAATGTCACCCGCCAAATTCCTCTTTTTATTACCGGAGTTAGTGGACCAGTGACGGCGCAGTATGATTGTTTGGGACAAACACGGTAATTTGCGAAACAGTGGCCGGCCAGGAACAATCTCGTTCTGGGTTTCCACTCGGCTGTTTTGGGGCGCTCTCGTTTCTGGCTCGCTGAATTTCAAGCAAACGCGCGCTCGCAGTGACTGAGCGCAATAGAGTGTGAGATTGGGCGCGGGGTGGGCCCCATGCACACTGCTACTTGATGCAGTGAGCAATCGATGATGCAGAGCCATGATGAGATTGCCGCAGATCGATCTGCACAACAAATCTCTCTGACAGCTGGCCCATTTTGCAGGCCGTGGAGTCTTAAGGCAGAGTGGTGGTCTGACCGACTGACACGTTGTACGGGGGGGCTACAATCAGGCAGACTCGTGCTCATTACCAGTACAAACTATTATTTCTCCCTCATCCCTATTCAAACTAATCTGCCAGGAAGACGATCACCAGACCCTTTCACCGTCAACACCACTTATCATGCTTATAACCCTTTAACCGCCGGTCCCAAATATATTCGGTTTTTCATTGTTTCGTCACCACATCAATTACCACATTTTAAACAATTTTAAAAGATAAAATGTGACATCAATCAGTTAGATTTGAAAAGATTTGACCTCCACTTTGTCAAATCTGGATAATTTTCACTCACTTGAAGTTGTGGATAGCGTCAGCGAAACACAACTTCAAGTGGGTGAAAATTCCAATTGAATGATTTGGTGGTTAAAAGTTACTTCTTATTTTCTTCCAGCACATGACCATTATTCCATGGATTGAAATTTTCAGAAAAAAAAACACAATCATAACATAAGATATATTATAATCAGTTACCTTATGACAGGGTCGGTATATTCTCTAATATAGATTGAGCTATATCTGTATGAAACTATGTTAAACATGGCATTGATAAGATCCTGATATATCTTTTCCAATTCCACACCAATAATTTCGTATAGCATATTTTAAATATTTCATATATCACTACTCCACCACTGGACCACGTGTTGAGTTTACATTCAAACTATTTGATAGACTACCTTAAATTCTGACTCTAGACCGAGTGATTTGATTCATATTTTCAATAAACTGTTTGGCGATCTTTTTCGGTCCGCCGGTCACAACATTGGCGCTTGAAAATTGTTGATCAGGACGTCATGTAAAGTAGGCAAAAATGTTTATTGGCAAAAGCAAAGCCACAAGGCAGTATCTGCTTACTTGTACTGCCTTTTGGCTTCGCACGCCAGTGAAAATATGAAGCCAGAATGGAAGCATAATACACTGATGTTCTCTGTCTCTGTGAGGAATAATGTATCAACCCTTATCCTGAGTTAATTTATTTAAATTTTCAACCACTTGAGGTTGTGCCTCGTTAATCGCGCTGCACAACCTCACGTGGTTGAAAATTACTCATATTTGTGAAATTTGAGAGAAAAACATTTACAAATATCGATGTTAAAACATCCGTTTCATTCCCAATATCAACGATTTGATCAACTAATGAAACAGGTTAAAAAAGGCAATAGTCGTGATGAGCAGGCAAAGGGTTAATAATTCGATAATCATGATAATGTCTTTTTGATATCAAACACCATAACGTAACCACATTGAGGCAGTGTGGTTGTGTTAGTAGTTTCAGAATGCAGAGAAAACGACAATAAAACACAACACATAAGACAGCAAAAACGAGGCGTTGGCCCAATGCTGGACCGGTGCTGGACCATCGTCTGCCACGCTGGCCTAACATAAGCCCAGCATTGGGTCAACGGCTCGTGTTTTCTGGGAGATTAATATCCCGGGACCTGCTAGCGGAGCAACAGCCGAGTCACGGGGCCAGTTACGGCAAGCCAAGCACGGCTTTTAGGCATTTATGGTGACTGGTTGCCTTCTATAACAGTTTCTGAGTGAGCTCCTAAATCACAACCCGGGACTAGCTCCCAATTTCCTAGAAATCGAGTCATTGCCCATAACACAGGCCTGTTTTTGTCTACAGAGAAGGAAGTAACCACATAAAAACCCGGCAAACACGAGGACTTGACCCAATGCTGTTTCGAAACAGCGTTGGGTCAAGTCCGTGTTCGCTGGGACAGCTTTCGCTACACAAAGTACGGCCATGAAAATGCCCGTGTGAGTTGTGAGCTGGGCGGCCACCAGGTGACGCTAATGTGGTTATTGTTTTGCAGGGCACCAGCCTGGGGTGTGTGCTCGTTTCTCCTTGGACCACTTACACGACAGGGTGAGTTATGAAGATCAAATATGAAATACACGATGCATCTCAGACGTTCATGTACCTCCTGCCTCCCATCGCAGCTAAAGTGTCACTGTCACTCATTAAAGTGGCAGGCATGACCCTTCAGCTCTGAGGCGACGATAATTATGTGGTAGCGTGATATTTTACATGCTGCTTTGACATGTTTAAAGTACAACTAGCAACTGTGAGCACATGGGACTAAGTCTAGTGTTCGACATTCAATTAAATTACAGATACGAAACTTTTACTCCAAACGAGCTGTATCAATTTGATAGCTTAGGTGGCTAAGTACTGACCTATTTTTCATGCAAATATTCATAAATAAATATAGAATTTTTTTTTATCTCAGGTAGAAAAATAATTATCAAATATCATAAGGTTTTCATTTGGAGTGTGCAAATTCAAATAAATGAAACAAGTTTGCAATAAATACACTTTACACTTTAACCGCCAAATTATTTAATTTGAGATTTTGATCCCTTGAAGCTGTGTCTCGCTGACGCGATCCACAACTTCAAGAGAGTAAAAATTATCAGATTTGAGGTTAGCGATTGTTTTAAATCTTTTGGATTGCTGTCACGTTTTATCTTTAACATGCTTAAAAGCTGGTATTTAACGTGTTTATAAAAAATGAGAAAAATAATCGTGACGGGCGGTTAAAGGGTTCAATGTAGATGGATTTACCTGTATATGGGATGCTGCATAACCAGGAACCGCGCCTCGTCCCAAGCCCACTGCTGCTTCTAAACAAAACAACACCATACAGAAATCAGGAAAAATAGGACTACAATCTGATACAGACAAAAAAACGTATATTTTTATTGAAATGGAAAACAGTGTTATACTAAATAAACATTGAACAAATAGAATAGAGGTAAATATGATTATTTACTTAGCTTATTAACTTTTAATTGTTAATAGCTTTCAGCTCAATGTATGCTTCATTTTTTGTGTCGCTTCTATAGGCCTACAGTGTACGTCTATATTTTAATAAAATAAGAATGATTAAATTGATCTTCATCGTATTTTCAGCAAAACATTACAATCTTTGCATAATGTATTTGCTCATTACATGTATCATCGTCTTTTTCTCACAGTCTTTCATAAATTGTAGTGTTCAGTTGAAATTACTGTAAAGTGGCCGTTGTTTATCAGAAACTACAACTTCAGCTAAATGTGGATATAATGTGCATACAATTTGATAGTATGAGATCCAGAAAACACGATATCAAACCAATGTTGGCTTAATGTTGGCCCACCTTCTGCGACGCTCGCTCATCATTATACCAACATTGACTTATTTGACTCTGACTTATTTGACATTGACTTATCTCTCGTGTTTGCCGGATATAACCTCTGAACCTGTTTGTCTGGCTTCGTGTTAAATCTTAACAGATACATCAGCTGATCTGGTGCCGGATATCTTCCACAATCCCAGCTGACACACGTTCAAACAATGATATTTTAATGTTGGCACAGCGTCTGCGACGCTGGCCCAACATTAAAACATCATTGTCTCAACGTGTTGTGTTTGCCGGTATGGTTTCCCAAACTCTATCTAAGCCGACACATCTATCTTATAATACCATGATTACTGGTCGAAACGTGGAAACCCCAAGTTATGTAACATTACATTAGAGAACACAAATTAAGTAGGCTCAGCAAGGTCACTTTAAGTTATTAATATATAACTGACAAAATGGGATACCGCGCGAAAAATGGCGAAAATAAACAGCTAATATTTATTAATGGCTGCAGGCCCTGACATAAATATCGGTCTCTCGTATGTTTCCATACATCACGCTGCAGTCAAGTGATTATTCATCAAATCTCCCGGGCCAAAGCTTCACGTCTCTGTGGAATTGGCATCCTTAACCACTCGAAAACTCATAGCCCTCAAGCCTATCTATAATTCATAATATCCAGCAAAAATACAGGCACGGGATAGGTGGTAGGAAAAGGGGGACATCGGTGGAGATAGGACCGATCTCTGGGGTCCGGGGTTATGGATTCGGAGCCGGAGGCTGTAGATTCAGGGCCCTTGTGGCTGTCAAATTCTCTGTCATTTGTTGTGCATATCGATTTGCGGGAAAACGCAACCTCCCAAAACTCTTGCTCAAACTATCAATAATACTGTGTTAGCTCGCGGGTAGAGGTGATGGCGGGATGACGAGGGTAAGTTGACAGCGATGTCACAATGAGATATTACTGTGCACCCTGACCACCGTCTGCCCGCTGCCCAGTGATGGGCAGCGGGCAGACGGTGGTCAGTGTGGAGGGGGGGGGGGGTGGATGACCCAGCTCGCGGCACGTCTCCACAGCAGCCGGCTTATGCAGAAGCCCTTCTCATTGACATGGGCTCTATCTGCTCGCCACTCACGTCACGCCACAGCGCCGGATTCTGTCAAACCAGATTGTTTCTCCATCCAACTAATTCAATCGGTCAGCTTTGTGCCGTCGTCCCACATTAATTACAATGGACCCTGTCGAGAACGCTCGCCCTCTCCCGCGGCCACCGGAGAAGTAGGTTACGTCCCTTAAATTTCCAAAAAAGTTACAAAATCAGTGAGATGGCTGCATGGTCATTAGTATAATTAGGGATTCGGGTCAGACTACTAACAGTCTATTTGGGGATCACCTTTGATCGGTGATCATCTTCAAAGGAGCCTGAATTCCATCAAAGGTGACCTGTGAATAGCGGCCACATGTGAGTGGGACCGGTTCTATATAATCAAGCAGGGAAAATAAATATAGCGATGATATCAGCAAAGAAGGTCTTGATATTAGACATAGTCGCGGACTGCAGAGGCTAATTGCATTCCTTATTTTGGCGCTTCTGGACGAAAATACCAGAGCATTCGACATTCCGGCATGTTGATGACCCCTCAAACCGTACAACGCTGAAATTATTTTGTATTTATGGAGACCAAAACGTTTTTCTCAATTTGAAATCATTATAAATGTCTTTGTTAGCTAATTCCGCTTCATTTGAATACCTATATTATGGGCACAGCCATTATTGTGTAATGCCTCCAGTGCGGGGATCGACTTCAGACGTCTGAAGTCGATCCCCGCGCTGGATGGGTTAAATCTTACACCGCTATAGTCAGATAGTCGTTCTTAACTCTTTAACCGCCGGTGCCGCATATATTCGGGATTTCATTTTTATTAGCTCATTAAGTACCACATTTTAAATATGTTAAAGATAAAAGATTGAAAAGAGTTAACCTCCATATTGTCAAATCTGAATAATTTTCACTCACTTGAAGTTGTGGATCGCGTCAGCGAGACACAACTTCAAGTGGGTAAAAATTCAAATTGAATAATTTGGCGGCTAAAGGGTTAATCCATTTTATTAGCTGTTTAAATCGTAGTTACTGGGAACGAAATGTGTGTTTAAAAATCTAGATTTGCAAATGCTTGGTCTCAAATTAGAGAAAAACGATTAATTTTCCCACACTTGAAGTTGTGGGTCGCGGTAGCGAGACACACCTTCAATCAAGTGGATGAAAATTTAAATTGTTTAATTTAGCGCTTTACATAATAAGATGATATAGACGTATCTGCCACTCAACAAAGCAGCAGATACGTCTATATCATCCTAAAACTTCACGATAAATAGTGTTATTGGATGATTTGAATAAGACACATCTGAATGAGAGAGCGTGTATCTAAACACTCCTTTATTGCATTAGGGTAATGTGTATTGTCTCTGTCAGGACACAGGCGGGGTGCTGCCGTTTTTCATGAGGTAGCTATTCCATCATCTGAAGTGACAACTGAAAAACCATTTAGTCTGCTAACTAGAGACTGTGGTGGCGTTGACAAAATACGGCCGATGCCTCCAACGTTAATACTATACAGAACTGATTCGACGCCGGAACCAACGCACGTCTTCTATTTACTTGTTGTTTTGCTTTCAAGCCCAATGTAAATTACTTTGAAAAAGGGTGACTCTTAAAGTGTTGGAGGTTGCCCCCTTCTAAATATTCATGAGCACAAACTGAAATATGAAATATAAATACAAGGACAGGGATTGTTGAAGTACAAATAATATTTACAGTGACCCCTGAATCAATTCACTCACCTTTTTCTTTTTTCTTATTAATACTTTAACTCCTTCCACCGATACCACCACCACCACCTTTTTCTTCTTAATAGCTTTGGCTTTGAATTCATACTACAACAATATAAAGAAATCAGTGTAGACGCAATTAAGAGGTAGTTATAGCAAAACAGTATATCTTCGTTACTTGAAATATTAGATATGAACGGTATTGAATGCTACTCCTACCTGGAGTCCAGCGAATATAGGCTAAAAGCCATTATAAAAGTATATTAATTTTAAAACGTGATCACAGCAAGATATATGTCAAAAATATACAGTGTTATTATAGTGAGATATATTCTTGCAATATGTACACCAATGTGCCACTACGAGCTCTCTCGTATTCGATCTATGGCACGGGTTTTGAGAAATCATCTGTCATAATAATTATACAATACTTAGTATACAAAAACTTATTTGAATTACAGACATTATTGAGGACACTGTCACCAATCCATGGTCACATACAACACTAATATGCTAATATTCATACATAGCGTGCTGCTGCATATATGATAAATTATAGATATGATAAATATATAATCACCCTGGACTCGGGAGTAAAGGTATGGACGGGCTGTATATATGTATGCAGATTTTGGAATACCATTTTATATTTCAAAACAAAATATAGATAACAAATTTATAAATCTTTTCATCTGGCGGTGCAGATATGAAATAGAGCAACACCAGTGAATTATCTCATCATTAACGCCAGCGTTAAAATTGACAAATGTAAAGGAGTAATGCTAGAAGAGTTAGAATAATGCGCAAAGAGTACCGAGTTGTGTACCGGCTTCGGTTATCATCTTGTCGTTGTGGTTGAAATTACCGAATCAGATTTGGCACTTCAAGGGTAGAAGTGATAATAATGTAGTTCTGATCATCAAGGTCACTCCATAACATCAGAAAGAAAACCATACAATGCACACGTACATAATCAATGTACTCCTATTATATATATATCAGCAATATATTGATCCGATTGACCTGGAGTATGTACACGAAAGTAGCCATGAAAACCAACATCACACTCAACATACAGTTTCCGTGATTGTTGTCACCGGTCGTCTCGCCAGGTGTCACTGCTCGCAGAAATATTTTTCGTCATGTAAATTTGGAATTGCGAGCTTCAAATGACAAGAAATATTTCTATTTTCTTTCACGAAAGATAGACGACTCCGTAATAAAATTACTATTTGATTAAATGTGCATCTGCCACAAGCTATCTGAGCAATTTCTGTGGAATTGTATTTTGATTGAAAACTGATATCGGTCTATCGCGACATAACAAGGATTAACCCTATGACCGCCAAATGATTCAATCTGAATTTTCAACCACTTGAAGTTGTGTCTCGCTGACGCGATCCACAACTTCAAGTGAGTGTTTTCAAATATTACTGATTGATGTCACATTTTATCTTTAACATGTTTAAAAGGTGGTACTTAATGTGCTAATAAAATATGAAAAACCGTATAAATGCGACACCGGCGGTTAAAGGGTTAAGATTGGTTTTCTCATGGGTTTGTATTGAATACCAACGTACGAATGTAGATCACACATGGTCAGACTGCGTGTACATCAATAATTGAAACATATGTGCGGACTTTTTCCATCTATCTATGTACAGCAAAAACATGACATAAAAGCATTTAATGGACAGTACCATTTGTTATGTGTTGCAACGGATGTAGTTGTCAAAAGCACGGTATTTTACTCGCATATTTTACTGGCATTTGCGTCAGCGATGACTGCTTCAGATGAATAAGAAATGACAACGGGCACCACCACAACTCTAACACGGCAAGACATGCACCTGCATCAGGCCTACCAGCTTCGATGGCCGAGATTTAGGACATGGTCGGGAAAGCAATCCCCGTGAATAGATTAAAATGAAAGAATCCGGCCAGGAAGCCCCACATTGCGAGATAAGGGAACACGGCTAAGATGTTGCTGGTGCCCGAGGGGTCTGGTGCTGATTGCCGCAACAAGAGCTGACTGAAACCCACACGAAAAAGAAGCATGCTTAGATTCGCTTAGATAGACACAAAAGAGAGATCGAAGCTAGGCCAAAATATCGGCACGGGGTCGGCCAGAAATTCTGCCAGACAAAGGTGGGGAAATGGAGCATTGCAGTGCCGGGGCCGGGGGACGATATCAATGCAGCAATCAGAGGAAGAGAGTGACCCACTGCGGACAGTAACTCACCAGCAAACACGATACATTGAACCAATGCTGGTTTAATGTCGTTCCAGCGTCGTAGACGCTGGACCGACATTAAACCAACATTGGTTCGATGTCTTGTGTTTGCTGGGACGTACTCGCACTGCGAATCAGGCCCAACACCATCACCCAATACTGCATCAAAGCTGGGACAATGTACACAACATTGGCCCAATATTGAACAAGCGTTAGATTTGCTGAAGCAGACGACCCCCTGCCATTTCCTCACATCTCAACATTCCCCGTCCTGTCACTTTACATCCTTCTGGGCGAGCAACAAAGCGGCTGAATAGTGTGCCGCCGGTTTTTTTCTCTGGCGCAGCCAACACGTTACAGGGCTGAGAATCTGTCTATTATCTAATCCGCGGACTGTCAGAAAAAGTATCCAGGGAATGAGCCTGAACAACAGAACTAGGCCGGCACATCCCATCTGGAAGAAGTGGATCTTAATTTGAATTGCACATTAACCCTTATAACATGTACAACGCTGAAATATTTTTGCATAAACAATAGAGACCAAAGGGGTTTTGCAATTTGAAATCTGCAAATATAAATATGTCCCAGTTAGCTCTATCTGCTTCATTCTACGGACGTCAGATTTCTACGTCTACATTCGGTCCCCGCGTTGAAAGTCGGTCCCCACATTGAAAGGCCTGGTCACAAAACTACTCACAATTTCATACGACGAGAAATTCCGTTACGTAAGCTGTTCAACGACAATACGATATTTAATTAATGTATGTATATAGTGTCATCCCAGTACAACACAAGGCGTTGAAGCAATTTATGATTGAATACTGGGCAAGCGTCGCAGACGGTTGACCAGCAATAATTAACCAACGTTGGTCAATGTCATTGCTGCTATCAAACATAGAGGTTTAGTCTTTATATAGCCAGGGTGACGGTACCGGCACATTAAGCCGCGAGTTGTGGCAGTGTGTTTCAGGCTTTATATGAAATTCTAGCTAAATTTTATCGGAGGCTCGTACGAAGATGATCAGGGTTATTAAGGCTGTCATTCCATGTGTCAGGTTGCCGCATCCTTTTTTCCAGATTAAATGAATGTACTGAGTTGTTTCTATGTGTCCGGCAAACGCGTGCGGCAAACGCGCCTGTGTTTGAAGATCCGGCAGTGTTGGATTTCTGCCTTTGCCGCAAGGAAATTCCCTTGTGACATCATATTTTTTATTATTCCAGCAAAGTTCTAGAAAATCCCTCAATAAATGTAATGACGTAGGAAGGCATCTCAGTTCCCGTACGCGTTTACCGCACGCGTTTGCCGGACACGTGGGAAGGCAGCTGCATGCGGTTGCCGGATTCGGTGCGGCAACCGGACACATGGGATGACATGGTTATTGTCAGCTATAGGGAAAAGGCACACATACCTCAATAACAAGCTTTTTGATTCATAATACAAAATATTATCCCATAGACACAAACTAAACAAACTTTTCTCCAATGCAAAAAAAATCTTAAATATTTCTGTGATATTTTTTTATTATTCAATATATCAAATGTGTAAGTCAAACGTGGAGCCAAATTACAAGCTGAATCACTGCGTATATGTTGTAAAGCAAGTATGTTTTGGATACAACTGTGTTCTGATTTCACAAACAGACATGGGTAGAGATTGTGAGATAACAGACTGGACAAGTGAGTCTGCGTCCTGTGTTAACTGTCATTCAGCTGACCAGATGCAATTGGTCTGCATTACAGCTCGTCAGCCGGGATAGACTCTGATCTGGACTTACGTCTACATGTAATCACTCAGTCTATAGAAATCATTGTGGGCGTGCTGGGCTGGTGGTAGACTCCTCTCTGGTCCCAACAGCTAAATTACATTAACGTGTCCAATGGAATGGAAAGAATGATTAAATGAATGAATGGATGGATAAAGAAATGAATAAAAAAAGGATAAAAGAATAAATTAATGAAATAATTTATTATTTAATTATTAAAGTAGAGGGATATGTGAACGTGGGGTATTCACTGCCAGCGATAATTTAAATACAGTCCACTATCAATCTCAAAAATGTAAACTCGCTATTATATTATCACAAACTATATATTATATAATCATAAATTGAAAGATAATTATATGTATATATAATTCCCAATATCTGAAGAAATTAGATGCCACCCACCATCTCTATTGATAAAAATAGTTTTGAAAAACCCCCAGATATATAATAGTTTTTATTTTCTACTAAGCAAAATCTCAATGATCGCAATACCGCGATTGATGGTAGTTGGTATCATAGGCTATGAAATCTATTTGTGCCAATAAAAAATAAATAAATACAAAAGTATGGCCTTAAATTATGTTCATATGCAGGCCTGTCTACATGTATATTGTGAAATACCACGTTGTACGACAGCCCCTGGTGGCCTGATGTGTCTAGTATGTAGGCCAGGTTGCATTGGAAAAGACCACATGGTAGCCACCAGAAGAATCAATCATTTTCATCAGGATGGGTCTGACAACCACCTACTGTGATTACACGCCTCACCTTCTCCTATATCATGAACATATAGCTATACCAATACACTACACTGCATCAACTAAATATATGTTTCAACCTTGCAGACATGGGCACAAAGTTGATAATACTGTTATATCAACGGTGTGTCCAGATCTACAAGGGTAGAACATATATTTAAGACTATACATTTGTGAGCTGACTAGGTATATATTTTGTTTTGAGAAGATGGAAGAAGCTTTGAAAAGTTGCATACATGTACATGTACATCCATATTGGCCCTAATGATTTATCCCATGCCAAAGCAGCATAACCAATAATAACCATATATATCCAACTTTCAAACCCAATGGTGCTGCATGAACTGATGAAAGAGATCTATATATAGTGAAAAGTGGCTATTTGTGCAATGACCACAGACTGGCCATCAGTGTACGACACATCACGCCTGAACCACGCACCGTCCACGCGAGGTCAGGCAGGGCACCAGGGAAACGAGGGATGAAATGACGTCAGTCAAGACGCAAGGGGCGATCGTCATGATATGCGCCAGTCCGCCCTCAAAAGAACAAATGCGCTGAAAAGCAAACTATGTAAAATAGACCAGGTTTGTGCGTGACGCCCCATTCAAACGGGGTCTTATGCTAATCACAGAGATGCAGTCATTCTGTGGTTTCTTCACGTGCTTAATGACCGCGACCAAACCGATATCCAGCAATGCCAAGCTGGTTTGTACGCCAGGCTGGCATTGACGTCCCAATGCCATGAGGAGGTGTATGGAAAGCACCGCTGAGTCTGATGAGGTTCACGTCCACCCGTCCAAATATATCAGCAAACACAAGACGTTGACCAATGCTGGCTTATTGTTGGCTCAGCGTCGTAGACGGTGGGCCAACATTAAGCCTGCATTGGGTCAACGTCTTGTGTTTGCTGGGATCATGGTTGACAGGCATTTGATGAACGTTGGACCACGGTCGGAGACGTTGGCCCAGGATTCAATAAGAGCTTGCCCATTGCTTTACAAAAGATGCTATGCTATTCTCCAGTCTGTGAAGGTCACCACACGTGGGTATCTAACAGACCAGTTCATTACCATTCACTGACTGCGGAAACTCTCTGATTTCTGACATGCCACTATTATTTATGATTCAATAAGTTTCGGGAATACCTCATTCTTAAACATGCAGCGAAAACACATCTTTTCACACACACTTATAGCATGTGAAAGCATATAAACAGTGTGGCATTTTGTTGGACAAGAGGTCCAGCTTCAATAAATAGCATAGTAGCATTCTAATGAATGCTGATACACATGTACGTAACAGTTTATTACTGACTCCGAGGGTCCTTGCACGACAAATATTTTTGGCCAAAGTACATGTAGTTCTCGACACCAACCTGACGACAGCCCTCAATTACTTTTGGCGACGATTACGACTTTTTATAAATGATACAGCTACTTGAAAAATCACCAGGAACTATATAATTATATAATAAAAAAACGTTCATATCCTAAAACGATATTCTAGTATAAAACACCATAATATCATTGCTATCATCATAAATAATTGAAGATGTCATTTGTAAACCGCATACATTCCCACATCACCAGTTGACGGCCTAAATGAAAAAAAACTGCAACGGTAAAACATATGGGCTCGTTAGTGGATCAGACATGTTGGGAGACTTGTTTCCACCGGCATATTATCATTGCTATCATCATAAATAATTGAAGATGTCATTTGTAAACCGCATACATTCCCACATCACCAGTTGATGGCTTAAATGAAAAAAAACAGCAACGGTAAAACATATGGGCTCGTTAGTGGATCAGACATGTTGGGAGACTTGTTTCCACCGGCATATTATCATTGCTATCATCATAAATAATTGAAGATGTCATTTGTAAACCGCATACATTCCCACATCACCAGTTGATGGCTTAAATGAAAAAAAACAGCAACGGTAAAACATATGGGCTCGTTAGTGGATCAGACATGTTGGGAGACTTGTTTCCACCGGCATATTATCATTGCTATCATCATAAAAATTGAAGATGTCATTTGTAAACCGCATACATTCCCACATCACCAGTTGACGACGTAAATGAAAAAAAAACAGCAACGGTAAAACATATGGGCTCGTTAGTGGATCGGACATGTTGGGAGACTTGTTTCCACCGGCATAATATCATTGCTATCATCATAAATAATTGAAGATGTCATTTGTAAACCGCATACATTCCCACATCACCAGTTGACGGCTTAAATAAAAAAAAACAGCAACGGTAAAACATATGGGCTCGTTAGTGGATCCGCCATGTTGGGAGACTGGTTTCCACCGTGCGCCCGTACCGGAACATTAAAGTCTGCTCTTACACGTAAACACACGAGCAGGGTCATGGCCATCGCACCTGAAAATCACCGACAAAAAAATCAGCGGACGGGAGGGAATGCACAGGTTTTTCCAGCTAAATACACAGTAAACACGAGACGTTGCTCAATGTCGGTTTAATGTTGGGCCAGCGTCGCAGACGCTGGACCAACATTAAACCGACATTGGGTCAACGTCTCGTGTAAGATCTGAGCTTTTGCAAACGGTGCCAAGAACAGCCGTCCATGTGATGGGATTTAGATGTATTACTCTTCTGTTGCAATGTTCATCGCACAGACATCTGTGTCCCAGCAGACTAAAGACATTGAGCCATTGTGGTTTGAAGAATGGCCGCCGTCTTTTACGCAGGCCCACCATTGGAATAGAGTCAAGGCAACACCTCGTCGCACCTCGTCTGTAGAGGTGTATTGCTGCCAGGCATTCAATCAGCGGCCACAGAAATGGAAATGCAGGAAGCTATGAAGTATGGACGCAAAGTAATATCTGGCAAAGGCCAGAAGGCTATCAAATATATTGTGTCTATCATATTTAGCTGTTTATGTGTTGTATCTATTTTATCTACACAGTTATCGCAAAACAATTGCATGATATTTTTCCCATCTAATATGATTAAATACAATAACGTTTTCTTTAGTAATTTATTTATTGTAAATCCAGCAATCACGAGGCTTCGACTCAGTGTTGGCCCAATGTTGCGCCAGCGTCGTAGACGTAGTAAGAGACGCGAGAGTACTACATAATGTACTATGGTGAAATAAAAATATATATAGGCATAAAGGTTTTTAAGTACACGTATGTCCTAAAAGACATGCTTTATTTAATTATCAACGCAGGGAGAACTAAGTGAAATGGTAAATAATATTCCCAATCTATCCAATAATTACAAAAACAAACCTTCACTGTACTACCAGATTACAGCTATGTGATTATACTTCAATACTACGCGTAAATATTTAAAGAATGTAGCCAGTATCATTTAACTGCTAATGAAGAAAACAAATTACGGTAGGGTGGGGTGCATGGTATATAGGCAGATATTATTAGTGGCTGAAACATTATATTTATATAGAACACTTGCCGCTCGTCACACATTAGTGCAGGTAATGATCTTACGTAATAAGTTATGCACACATATAGACAGATCAATTCTCCAATAACATGAATTAAATTTGACCAATTCTACTATAAAATGAATTAAATTGGATCAATTCTACAATAAAACGGAATTAAATTGGACATTATCCGATAATGTATTACTACTTTATTTTATCACGGGCTTAAGTTCTGATTGTGAACTCGACCACCTATTCACATCGCTCTGCTGCAATCTTGATGACCCTCTTATACCAAGGGTGTGTCCTGTTCTCAATGTAAACCAAATTACAGAAAACTCATTAAGCTTGTGTCTGTTTTCTGTGTCTGCTTCATTCCGTTAAATGTTTTCTGACTGCAATGCTCAAAATAGCAGAGCTTCAATCCACCAAAACATTAAACAAGAGAAACATGCGCTAGATTGCACCGCCAAAAGATAATTACTTTCTATAATTACAATTCAGTGCAAATTCTGCGAATTAATTAATTTACCGTGATTATGAGAAAAAAGATAATAACAGAAGTGTGCATCGACATGCCGATAAGCGTCGGTTTCACAAGGATTAATAATAAGTTTCATAAGCGCATTAACCCTTCCAAGCATGAATTTACCATTAAAATCTTAATACACTACAAGCCGCTCTCGACTTGTAGTGAATGAAGCCGGCTGGAAGTGGGTGATAAATTAAATAAATGTGCCATATATTGTTAAAACTGTTTCTTCAAAATCGCCCTTCGATGTGCAGAAACTAAGTCAGTTTTCTATGATATAGGCCTATAATACTGTTTTGAAGCACCATGAGGGTTTAAAGGATCAACTTGGAATAAATACGATAAAATGAATCAAACTGTATCAATTCGCACCCAGTAATCATACTCGTAATCTGGTAATCAATGTGGGGTTTCATAAACAAAACACGCACCACCTAAATATATTTCTTAAAATACTTAATTCGTCCTTATTAGATGCTAAACATCCAAAATAGCCAAAATCCTTTTGAGAAAATTCAAGAATGGAGATAATGCAGGACACAGGTGACATAACTGACCGACATAGACTGTCATGGGCAGGTCCTATGAGCATGACCTGAGGCACGAAGGCCAACAACACACCACCCTCAGCAATCACGAGGACTTGACCCAATATTGTTTCAATGTTGGACCAGCGCCGTAGGCGGTGGGCCAATATTGAAACAACATTGGGTCAGGTCGTCGTTTTTGCTGACCTGGACTAATGATGGTGATCCAACATTTCAGACGTAGTCCACAGTATTGATAGAGCTGTCATTGTCACAGCGTAGCGTGTATGCTTAATCATGTTGTTAGCCAACAGACTGAAATTCTTTTGAATTTATCTATCCTGCAAGTTGTTTCATTAGAAAATGATTTGTAGCTGAATGGTGAACATCACTGTTTATTAGTGGATCTTTGATTGCCATACAATATGAAAAAAAACTAAAGTTTAACAGTGGGAATAATGTCGGTGTTTTTATCAGATGTATTATGTATCGACAAAAACCGGACACAATATCAGGAGGTATTATTTGGGCTATAAACCAAGTGTCCCTCCACCCTTGGAATGAAACTCGGAATAAGATAACTAGTACTGGATGTTTGCAACCGTTAAATTAGAAAATCGCACGATATAAATACCAACGTTATAAAACAAAGGACCTTAATCAAAACTTGATTACTAGTAACTTAATAATAATAATAATGATTATTGTTTATTTTCTCAATAAAGGAAATGTCTTTTGAAACGTTAAACATGTTAAACAGTCGTTAGAAATAGTACTTTTTGTTTATATTTTTTACTGAGAAGGAAAAATGTTATTGCTGTGGATATTGTACAAAATGTTATTATTGCTCCAATTTCACAATAATTCCTAATCATTGACGGTATACTAGTACCATCAGGGGCGGATCCAGGATTTAAAAAAGAGGGGGCGCAGGGGTTCCAGGAGCGAGCCCCCAAGATTTTTTGGCCAATTTAGGGGACTTTTCAAAAATATGTATCTGAAACAAGTGTCTGAATAAAAGTGAGATTTAGCGTTTTGTCAAAAATTTAAAATTCACCAATATCAGTGAATACGAAAGAAGGCGAGAGCTTTATTATCCACAGCGAAACCAAACATAATATAGGATTACTTGTGTAATGTTATCGACGACGATCAGTGCCCATGTATATGAAGTAAGTTTGAAACTGGATAGCAGTCTATGGCTTACAACCTATTTGACTACAATGGCCACGATTGATAGAAAAACAGAACAATTCTAGTAGTTTAGCTTCAGAATAATACTACATTCCGAATCTAATTAATGAGGCTTGCAAATCCTAGCCTATCAGAAGCCTTGCAGAGAAGGCGAAGGTCAATCCGTTCTCGAATTATTCAGGGCTTATGCCTACATAGGCCTATATAAATATATATATATATACTCTCCTGACTAATGGCTCAGGGCAGCAAGCCAAACTGGTGACACAGACAGAGGACCAGCTGTGGCTGACCATCAACATGATCAACACTCTTTCAGTTGTCATCCGGTGGTAATTTGGCGTACTGTCGTATGTACAGCCTCCGGGTATGCATGCGTTATCCCCGGCGACCTGTGCTCTGCAAATCATTTCATAAGTCACAGAATACACAAGACTTTGTTTGAATCAGTTTTGGTTTATTTTTGAGCCAGTGGCAAAAACAGTAGGCCAACAGTAAACCAGCAGTGTTGCATCCACCTGGTCGAGCTGGGGGTGTCTGTAACTACAGGGTATTACAAGGGATTAAGTTCCATAATTACCACCAAGAAACATAATAGAACAGCGCTTGCTCTTCTATATATATTTATTGACATTAATTACGTAATATTCGCTTACCAGTCGTTATCTCGTTTTATATACCGTAATACAGTCTAGTGGGGGTATTATACAACCAGATATGACCGGCCCTTGTCGTCTGGTGATAAATATATATTGTTATTTAAAAAAAATGATTTGAAACCAATAACTTGCTACTTCATCAACAGCTGCAGTGATGAAATAATGGAACGTTTTCTTCCAATGCGTTCCATTTAACTCTTGAAGCGCGCAATTTTTTTTGTAAAGACCAAAGGTTTTTTACAGTTTTAAACCATCACAAAGGTCTTAGTTAGCTCTTTCTGAATCAATTGAATACCTAAGTTATGGGTATACGTCTACAGACGTCAGATTCTGACGTCTAAAGTCGATCCCCACACTGTAAGAGTTAATATTATATAACAGTACCGTTAGAGTATGCATATATTATTTTAAATGAAACACACACACACCCGCGTACTAAGGTAATGTGCAGCTACCACTAGCCTATAATATACTCGGGACAGCATAGCAAAAGTGCAGAGATTGGATATACTGAGAGAATGGAATTCCCAACGGTACCAAACCTAAGCAGAGTTGAAACATCAAAGACTTACAAATGGAGCCGTTTATAAGTGATTAGTGAATACATCGCCTGAGGTCACCGTGTCACTGACCAGTAAATGACAATATAAAATGGAGTGCCACACGATATGTACGTACACACCAATGTGACGGCCAGACTAAAATTAAACAAAATGTAATAGTTATACCACGGCATGACTGGCATCCAACCCAATGTTTTATTGCGAGATAATTTTTGATAATAATTCACAAAACTATCGTGTAATAGCGTGCAAATCAACTGACTATAATACATTGCAGGCATTCGAATGCCTAAAAAACTGAAAACATAATGTTCAAACCGACCAGCATAGGATGAGCATCACATTCCGTGTTAACCCTTGTCCTGCTGAATTGCTTCAATTGTATTTTTCGTCATTTGAAGCTGGAATTGCTAACGCAATTCCCAGCTTCAAATGACGAAAAATATTACTATTTATGAAAAATAGACATGTCTAAAATTAAATTATTGGATCAACAAAGCGTCTATTAAAAACTATTTTATCAAAACTAAGTGATATTCTTATTGATCTAAAACATCCTTAACCCCGTATATATCCTGGCATAGCAGGACAAGGGTCAACCCTAGTCGCGTCTATAGATGTTTTCAGCATTTCTATTTGACTTACAAGCAAGAAAATTTGAAGGAGAAATAAACTTTAATTTTTTTAGATTGACAATTGTTCTGGTGTAAATTGTGTATATTTGTGTAAGTTTTACCCACTTGAAGTTGTGGGTCGCGGTAGCGAGACACAACTTCAAGTGGGTAAAAATTATAATTATAACGTAGCGTAACGTGTGCGTTGAAAATCTACCGCTTACTCTCTCGTGGTAAATAACACCTTCCGAACACAATATAGGCAACCATAAACAATCCTGATGAGTACGTTACACAGACACATTTATGTCAGACGACTTGGCAAAATGTAACAAGACGAGCAGCTGTACAATAACGTATGTTCACCACAGGTAAAACACTGTGTCAAATAATAAATGTTAAAAATCATATTTGTTATAAAGTTAACAATCTACAGTGATATGACATGGGGGAGAGAACGTAGTAATAAAAAACTACTTAAAATAAAATACACTTATATGTATACATATATACATGTATGTATGTATGTGTGTATGTATGCATGTATATATACACATATAAATTACATTCTGTTGGACGTTGACAGATCGATATCGATGTCTATTTTACAGATTAAAGTGCCTTTTGGTGTCACCATTCTGGCTGATGGAAATGCAGGCTTACATGTATAAATTGATTTTAAATGTTAGAAACACACTTGAAATAAACTCATTTTCTAATTCTCTTTATGTTGTGTTAAATACTAATAGCCAATTAACAACCGCCATCTCGTGAACTTGTGGTGACGAGTAAGAATACGGGCCCACGTTATTAGCACCACTTATAATACTAGTAACAATCGTTATTATTCAATCAGTAATGTTGCGTTTCCAAACGATTGACGAGCTGCAATAATGTTACCATTTATTGCCGGCAAAACTCTTGAGGCTGTCGGCTGTTGCATGTGACGTCAGTCTGCTAAGAAAGCAATCTCCTGTTTGAACGATGTGAATGGCACATTTACAAACGACATCTCGCCTGCGGCCATCGGCTTCTGCCATTTCTAACGCCACCAGTGAAGACTACATGTGGGCTTAACCATTTTAAATGGCAGGCCAATAGGCAGGCAACATCAGAGACGTTGGCGTATCATTTGAACCAATGTTGAGCCACCGTCTGAGACCCGCTCTTACCATGCTTACAGGGATCAAAAAGTCAGCTCCGTCTACCTTTACGTGTGCTGCTTGTCTGAGTCATCCGTCCTTGTTAAAAGTGGATCAAGTATCCTTAACTCGCACTGCTGAGTGCTCTACACGTGTCCTTAAGGGGACAGCGGGCAGGAGAAAAATCCATCTGGCTTGTCCAACGTGTTCTACATATACACATATCACTGAATCCTGTGATGTGAAAATAAAATAGTACATCAGAAATCATGTTTAATCTTCAGGCGCAATTCTCCATCACTCAGCTGACAACACCACAATGCCACTGATCGGTCGGGTTTCAGCCAATTTCTACACATATCAACTGGTCATTAGCCGGTTATTTCGAACCAACTTTGAAGACGGCCCTGGTCTTTTGATATGGGAATAGATATTGATGTCCTGCTGCCAGCAAGATTCCTTCTCCATTACTCATGTTACCGCAGATAAAACTATGCTATTACCAGGAACCCATAAGCCATATCTTTTGTATTTTTGCCAATGTCATGGATATAGGAAGTAATAGCCAATGGTCATTCATTTTATGCATTTCATAGCATGGATTTACATGGATAAGAATATAATTTATTTGATATTCTAATACATATTTATATGTTTATGGATGCGTCCAGTTGGGATAATAACTATGCCATTTAACCAAATTGTGTGATTAATATTACATATAATATACTCCGGTGTCTGGTGGAATTAACATGAAATACGCCAATTAAGTAATGACGTAACGATCACATACATACATACATACATACATACATAATAAGGTTATGCATAGTAAAGCTCGATTTCCCTCGAACCACTTGTTTAATATTGGTCATTCATTTAGTCACTCTGCCAAATGCCGACGTTTTCGCTCACCTGTGAATCTGTACAACATTATATATATGCAGCACCGGCATGACCTGTGTAGAATGGCATTCATTTATATTTATATGACATGGCGAACACTGTCATCAATGACTGTGCACGGCTTTCGCAAGTCGCCAAGAGTAAGGACTCGTGTAAGTGAGATTGACCTGATAGTTCACAAGGGAGCGCTCACATTAGCCCGGGAAAAGGCACACACACGAGAAAGAAAACTAATCAGCTCAGATAGGCTGAAGGGGCGTTTGTAGACCTGTCCTTTTTTCGCATCCGCACCCAGGGTCGACCCAACAACCGTTCTATATTGTGAAGAGAACCGTCTATGTGTTATGAGAGTGAACTGCAGGTTTAGTGTCACTTGGTTGTACAACGCAGCCCAACTAGCACGATGTATGATTTAGGCTAAGCCTGACAAGTTCTTATCTTTTTGTATAAATCATAGAGAGACCAAACGTGTTTTTTTTTCATAATCATCATAAATGTCTCTCTTCATTTGAATCCTATGTTATGGGTCTATCGCCATTATAAATATTGTACTCTTTCAGTGCTTTAGACGTCAGAAAATATTAATACATCATTCTCTTGACATTTAATTTGCCACAATTCAGTGCTACAACCGCGGACCTCCAAACCGCCAAATGAATGAGAGTTATCATGGTTATTAGGTTATAGGTTACATTATCATAGCACATGGGATAGCCACATATTATTACCCAGGAAGGCAAGAATGACATAGCAGGACAGATGCTTATAGCAAATTCATAATATAAGATAAGCATTTTTATAGGAAAGTCGGACATTACAACTTCATATATCGGTAAGTGGTGCATGAGTATAGTTTGAAAGATGATAGCTTGACATTATGAGAGGTTACATTTATATTTCATCTTGATGCTCATGACCAAACGTATAAGGATAGCACTGAGCCACCAGAATTGCCTGCTTTGCAACATCGGAGCTACGGTAAGCCACGAGGTGGTTAGGGTGCCGAGAAAGTGTTGCCTGTAACATCACTACAAATAATACACACGCTCGACTCAGGTGCAAGGTTGGGCCGGCGTCTACGACGCCGGCCCAACATAGCACCGGAGTCGTGACGTAGACTGTGACCTGAGAAAACCCTGTCTGTGGGTCGGCCGTAAACACGCTATATTTATGGTTTCCCCGGTAAGACACTGGGGACGGCAGGCGTCCCAGAAGGACACTTGGATTAATGATGACGACGGCGATTACGGAGGCCGAGCCGAGAAAGGGCGTGTGCATCATCACCGGGACTCCCCCGGTACTTACGTCATTACAACCTCACAGATAGCAGCGGGGCGGGTCTCCCTGTGATCCCATCAAATATCCATCCCCCCCAGACAGCTCACTGAACTACTTCTCAGCCTTTTTTGAGGGAGATCGCGCATACCGCGCTATATCAAAACACCGGTTCTAAAACAGGTCCGGGAACCTGAGAGGATACATTCATATTTAAGGCGATGTTACGGTAAATCTGGTTCAGCTTTTTTGACAATGGCAGGATGCTGCTCGAGTACTGGATCGATGACTGAAGTGATCCACGCCCGCGGTGGTATCCCGCCTCTACACCGTACACCAATGCTGGACCAACGTTGAGCCATCGTCGCAAACGTCGGCCCAGCGTTTACGCGGCGTTGGTCCAGCGTGGCACTGGGTTAATCCGCGGGTTTGATGAACCGTTCTGTGGATCAGCCACACGAGATAACATTTATTCACTTTCCAGCAAACACGGAGCATTCACTCAATGCTTTTTCAATGTTGGGCCAGCGTCGAAGACGCTGGCCCAACATTGAAACAGCATTGAGTGAATGCTCCGTGTTTGCTGGGATACAGTGTCGTGTACCAAGACAAAATGATCCGGCCTTTTGCAGGATGCACTACAAATAAAATGGGTCAATCTGGGATGGGTGATGGGGCGACACTTCTCTGTCTTCTTGTGATCAGTTTTTGTCGAGTAATATTTACCCAAAGTAAAATAACAAAGAAGATTGGTCGTCACCAGCACGCGGATTCATTACTACAAGGCGATATAAGTAGTTTAATGGTGTGTTGCACCTGGGTCACTCAGAATGCTTTGCCATGCGGATATTTTTCACACGTCTGTGAATAGGAAGAACCTAATGTACATTGTCATTTTTTTCACTATACCTCAGAAAAAGGACTAGGGCGACGACAGCGGCGGGCGTGAAAGCAAATGTATCTATTTTTTCTGCGCTTTGACTTCATCCAATTGAATTTCCAACACGAGAAAGCACAAACGCGATGGACCAAAATCGACGATGATAGCACAACACAATGATTTGACTTAGTGTTTCCAGTGTTTGGTATTGTGTATTGCTTTTGTCGAGTGGCAAATGCCAATAAAAGGCCCGGGGCAAATGTTAGATTTAGAATGCTACTCTACAAATTACATCCAGTCGAGTCGAACGATTTTAAACTAAACAAAAACAAGAATATATTTTGAACAAGGAAACATACCTACGGCTCGGTTGGTGCATGTTTAAAAACTATTTTTGCACATCTGTGGTACACAGATAAAGGTATGTTTACTCCGTTTTCTAGGGTGAAAAGAGTAGCTACATGTACTATGGACTGCCCTCTTGGGTGGTGCGTGCTGTATCTGGGCTGGACCACAAAGCAGATCATTTCCCCGTACAATGCGAATGATTATTTCACGGCAGTGTTATAAACTACAATGGCCCCGAGTCCTGCTGGGCATCGCAGCATTGCAAGTCCAGGAAACACGAGGCATTCACCCAATGCTGTTTCAATGTTGGGACACCGTCGAAGACAGTGGCCCAACATTGAAACAGCATTGGGTGAATGCCTCGTGTTTGCGGGGAGAATACATGAGACAACCGTTGATTCAATATTGGACCAGCGTCTTACACGTCGCTCCAATATTAAAACAACTGTGGTCAACATGTCCTGTTTTCATTGACACATGTATAATTCATACCGTTGACACATTCCAACATAATTATGACCTGATCACACGCAATCGTACAGTGCTACACTATAACAACCCTTGAAATCTCTCAAAATAGAGTAGGGACAAGAACCGACTTGGGACTCCTTATGCCGCGATATTCCAAAAAGTGAAGAAAGCGGTATGAAGCTACTTCATTCATTTACTAACCAAATTTTATGGAAAATCTTATGTAAAAATGTTATAATCGGAAAAATGCTCGTCATTCCCCAAGGTATTTATGAGGACGTACGCTGTAATGCTCGCTGTGATAAGGGTGGAACAGATTTTTTCCAATCTTTAAGCAGGCTCAAATAAGGATGTATTTTAAGTCCACTACTATTTTCTTACCTTCTTACCACATGCAAATCGTATTAGTCGCACCAACGCGTTCTCTCATCCACATTAATACTTACACGACTTTTATTTCATATCCTGAGAAATATAGAGTCGTATCTGTCACTTATAACAGTGTCAGATACTTCCCTTAAATTACGTTTTTTTATATTTTCGTCTGGAACAGTTCATTGGCAACTTGGTGGTTGCTGCAGTGCTGCACACTATGCGGATACACCCATACACTGGGTTGCATGTCCGCAAGCAGCTCATACAATCACTTCCTCGGCTTTGTGCATCATCAAAGCAGAGCCACGCATAAAGAACCGGAGAAGGGGCAAGACAATTAGTGTCTGGTGGCAATTATCTGAGATCTATACGTGACTGCTATTGATCATGTTGATACGGCTACGAGCTGATCAAATAGATATTAATGAAGAAATTGTTACCTATTAACATGATTAACCCTAAGTTAATTTATTTAAATTTTCAACCACTTGAGGTTGTGTCTCGCTACCGCGATCCACAACCTCAAGTGGTTGAAAATTACTCATATTTGTTTAATTTGACATCAAACGTTTGCAAATCTTGATGTTTAAACATGTTAAACACTCATTGCATCACCAGTAACTGTGATGCAATCGGCTAATAAAACGGATTAAAAACGACTATAGCCGGGACCAGCAGGCAAAGGGTTAATATATATAATTTGATTGTATTTCACTAAGATAGTCGCCGATGTACCAGCCACGATGGTGTTCTTTAGATGTGTGGACGCTGTACTTATCGTATGCAGACTTGACTAGTCACACCAAAAATACCATGATTAATCACGTGAACTGCTACAATACAACAGCCACTCGTCAAATGATTGATAAATTATGATAATACGCGATTGTTCTTGCAATAACTATAAGATTTGATATATTATAATATATTACATAAATATCAGGAACGTTAACAATTCAACAAGCTAGTAACGCATTTAATTGGGAAACACGAGTCCCCACGTCTTTGACACTGACAACAATCGATATGTAACGCCTACAGATATGACTTGGTAGCGTGTGCACTCTTCGGAGCACTCCCTCCACACCTACTGCACGTGTGTACATGTATCTAGGTACTGTGCGGTACAGCGTGAGGTCAAACCGCCTAGCAGAAATGACACCCGAGCTGATTGTCAAGGCAATAAATCTATACCCAACAAACACGATACATTGAACCAATGTTGTTTTAATGTTGGGCTACCGTCTTCGACGCCGGCCCGACATTAAAACAACATTGGTTTAATGTATCGTGTTTGCTGAGTAGGGTCCCTATAGATTCCTTGGTCAAGGGGAATATATCACCGCTGCTTATATTTCGGTGAAATGTGAACTAATCTCTCTCATAGTGTTCATGTAGCGGTTCCAACATGTAAGTGATATTAAGCAAAAAAGTCCTACTTTATGCAGTGGTACTTATTGAGTTCTCCCAACTGTGATGGGGAAGACTATCAGAAGAACGTGTGGAAAGGGTAAATTGGTAAAGAAGTTAAAATATAAATATGGTAGAGTGAGCCATTATTCATGTTATTTGGATTACTAGAAAAACGAACACACAATTCTGCCTTACAGCAGCTGCCGATCTTTGTGGGGCAGAATTGATATCCAGATATTCCATATTTTTACTACATGTACAGCGTTCAGGTGGCCATTGTGGTTCAGTTTGTGGAAATGTCCGCCTGTCAGCAGAGCTACAAGCTATATCGTTTAAATGCTGGGCCACTGTCACAGACAATGGAACTACATTAAACCAGCGTGGGGTTAAAATATATTGTTTGCTTAGATGGTGGAAGTTTATTCACCCAGCACTGAGCAAATGATTGTTTCTCGCCGGAAAGGTGCGAGCATTATTATTATTCATTGCGTTTATTGTAACTCAACATGCAGAGAACGATTGCAGGTGAAAGGATCAAGCACGTCTAGCCATCCTGTCGCCCATAACATCACCCTGACCACACGTTTCATCTCATTGCTGTTCCTCCCCAGCAAACAGAAAAAGATAAATTCGACGTGCGCTGGCTTAACGTATCCAATCTGCTGAGTCGACACAGCCATCGACTGGTCTCATCAGAGAATTGAGTAAGACAACACAGTAAACACAAAACATTTGTATAACATTTATACGATGTTGGACCAACGTCGAAGACGTTGGGCCGACGTTGTATAAATGGTATACAAATGTGTTGTGTTTACTGGCAAGACACTGACCTACATATTATCTCGGGCTGGCAATCGAAAAAGTGCATCATCTGAAAACGGCAGGGTACAAACAAAATAACGAATCTAAGATTCTGGACATCAATTGTTTATTTCATTCTCTTTGTGATATAATTAGGTTCTTTCCTGGGGAAGTGTGAGCAGTCGTATTGTGAGCAATGACACATCATATTTTATATTCCATCACCAGACCATGGAAAAAAGCTCTCGCTGCAACAGCATGCCTTTGATTACGCTTTTATTTACACGTGTGAGCAAATCTCCATGACAGTCACTATAAGACAGATCGGTTTAAGATAGATCAGTTGTTATTTGATTAATAGCGTATTACTATCATATGTCACAGTAAAATAAATGTATAAAGCCGTCTATGTTCTGCATGGTGGAAATCGTAAAATATGCAGTCCATCAGGTCGGGAGTGTAGAATAAAAAACATCTACAGTATTCCTGGGTAGACAATGGTAGAATTGACAAAATATTTTCATGATAAGAATACAGTGGGCCGAGGGCTCCCAAGGCGCTCACGTAGTGTTGGTTGAATGGTTAGCCAACGTCTCTGACGTTGGCTTACCATTCAGCCAGCCCTGATGAAATCTGGCGTTTGCCACGCTGGTTTCTCATATAACGGTAAACTACAAACGTAATCTGGGTTTCCCGATACAGGACAAACTGCCAGCTTTATTGAGTTTTGTCTAGACAACATGGGACGTGGAGAACAGGGCAATGTTGTGTGGCTTGTAAAAGTGACGAGCTATGATCGATACTTCCAACGATTAACCATTTGATTGCCGTACATGAGGTCAATGGGGCACTGGACGGGTCACTACTTTCACCATCTGACTTGTGTAACAGTGTGCAGATAACATAAGGTTTGCCGATCAAATTTTTTATGAGAATCAGGCAATTCTTAGGATGACTCCTCCGCGTTGTTGTTTTAATGTGCTTCATATGCGAGACGTGATTCCCACATCAACTTGACCATGTTGATAACACGAAAAACATTTTATAAAATATACACTGCGAGAATTAGTAAAAATAAATGGTCATATTTACCATGTTTACTTAAATTATTAAACATAGCAGCGGTTGTTTTATTTCGAGGACAGCAGAATCTTGTGCACAGCATGGTGGACGATTTATCATCTCAGCCAAGTACCACTTGGGATAAACTACGTAGATCGTACATAAAGTTAACGTTATATCAGTACCCAACGATTCACCAATTGACATGACATCGTATTTATTTAAATTTCATCTAAACAAAACATACATCACCAGGGAAATAAAATGAGAAAGCGGCAAAACGTCTACATGAACTACAAGTGATGTCATTGTCAATCAAATCCTATATTTTTCATCATAGCCAATATTGATTACCAGGCAGAAAATGGTCATTCACTGACAAGATACGTGTATATTATGGATATTATGGCTAGACGAAAATGAGCTTGAGGTTATAAGTATTGTTCTCAATAACTAAGGCATATTGATTCAATCTATTACATGTAGCTAAGAAAACATCATGACTATATGTACTTAGCCTTATAATATAGGGGAGCTATAGTTAAATAATATAGACCTGACAGATTTAGATGAGGACAGTTTGATTTTGAGACGCTATTCAATTCATCAACGCTGATATGCATGGTCCAAGCCCGCGTGGTAGCAGGGTTAGATTACAAAAAGAGACTGGGTCAAAGAAATAAAAGCGAGATGAGAAAGGAGACAAAGGAATGAGAAAAATAAGCCAATACACGAGTGACCTTGAATGCTGAAGAATGATGTGGCTCGCCCTAAATAGAACAAGACGACCTGTGACTTTGTAATACTCTTATTGCTATAAGCTGCACCAGTAGCCAGCAAACAACGAGATATTGATCCAATGCTGGGTAAATGTTGGGCCAACGTCTTCGACTCTGGCCCAACATTAACCCAGCATTGGATCAATGTCTCGTGTTAGCTGGGCAGCCACATGTAATTCCGGGGGGGGGGGATCTGATAACCCCGGGAAGACGACTAGCAGGCAACGAAATAAGAAAATAAATATTCCCAGTGATTGATGGGTTTTTTACTCTATTAATACGTAAAAAAACATTTTTTAAAGTGCTACTAGTGTACAATGGCCAGGATAATTTGCCTGAAAATGTTTGTATCGCAAAGCACATGCTCGAGTATGATCATAGTCAATTTTTAAGGTAGAAAATAGCCAATATTGCATCGCAAATGGGTAGCAATTTTATGTAATCCGATACTATCCGATACCACCGGGGTGGCTACATTTTGTCCCAAATACTTAATAGATATTATTGGCGGATTTTCCGTTTTATGAGTTTCTGTTATGTGTCACCTTTCAGACGCCCGTCTTATCGAGTAAAGATACAAAGAAGCCATGGACAATTTCACGGTGACCACGTTGATCACTGTCCAAATAGCCAGGTTATCCACGCAGATAGCATCTGACAGATAATGGCCGGGTTCCGCGTCCTCCGGGACGCCTGGGGGCAAATACGCGCACTCCCATCCACAGGGTGCCCTTGCTGGGTATCATTTTCTTTTCTGATCAATCCGACGTGAAGGATCAGATCGAAGTCACCTGGAAAGCAAGGATAAAATATCCCCCCCCCCCCCCCCCCATCCCCCAGCCCACGATCTCCGCCTGCAACCCGCTAACTGCAGTGACAAGAAACAGTTGTTGCCTAGTAGTGTGTAAGAGCTAAATGAACTAGACACAAATTTGCGCTGAAAAACAAATGCATACATGACTGCATACTGACACGTCATATTATGATATATGATTCAAAAGTTGGGACAACGTCTGAAACGTTGAACAGCGATCAGCCAGCGCATCGTTAATACGCTATGCCTAAAGGAGCAGCGAGACTACATATAGCACCAGGTGTTGTTTTGAGATTCCACATCGACCGGGTCAAAATCTAAAAGATGTGAAACCTTTTCCTGCCAGCGTAAATGCTGAACCTGTGAACACGTCAAAGAGTAAGACATCGTCAAGGTCAGGAGTCCTGGAAAACACGATACACTCGACGCATGTTGGTTTAATGTTGGGCCAGCGTCGCAGACGCTGGCTCAACATTAAACCAATATTCGTCGGTCGAGATGGCGTGAACGTGAGACCTCTCGCCAGCAGCGTGCAGCAGGTTATTAGCGCTCGTGGACATGTAGTAGACTGGTTATCCGCGGTCCATGAATACCAGTCAGTGGCCGTCTCCTACCACCTGACATATTTGTGAAAATAGTATACATGCCGGATGCTGTAGACCTACCTGAAAATGTGCCAGGCGCCCTTTGTGAACGGAAATTATTACCATTGAAAATGGCAAACTTTAATTATACTGTACGCTCCTTTTCTAGTTCAGCATGCATAGAAACTTCGATCATATCAGAAATATGTATGTCTGGTCATATCTATGAGTACTATAGTATTATATTACCTACTACGCCAGTGTTATTAATTGTGGTGCACGGTAAAACGGATATATACACGTGGTGTTTATTTTAAATGGGCTAACAGAACTTTTACATAACTTTTCATATTAAATGTGCACAGTTGAAACTCTTCACACTCCTTTTTAAACTGTAGGTGTGTATATTAAGAAAGTTTAATGGTAAAGAACAATTTTATTATCTTATAAATTTAGTTCGATAAATGTCATTCACCATTGATTAGAATTATGATTTTGTTTTACACTATATATCCCAGCAAACACAAAACATTTGTATACCATTTGTACAACGTCGGCCAACGAAGACGTTGGTCCAACATTGTACAAATGTTATACAAATGTTTTGTGCTTACTGGGTAGGTCCACCTGTAAATCAGAAATGCTCGGTACCTAAAGGGTGGCTCAGGTGTTCTGCTAGAGAGAGGCGCGGGGCGGAGTCAGAAGCCAGGGCGATGCTGACAGGTAAAATAATCTGCCAGAGCTACTAAGCTGTCACGTCACTGAGGCAGGATGGATGAAGATCCCACCAGATATGTCTGTGTGTACAGTGTGTGTACAGCCTGTACAGCCAACCTGGTATACAAACACTCCTGGGGATGTACAAAACTATAGTTCAAATACTTCAATGTTATAATAAAGTACCACAGAGCTTTCTAATCATGTCAAAAAACAACAACGATACCATAAATTATAATTATAATGATGATAATAGAGTCATTACATGTATAAATCTTTAATGTATAGTGCATCAGTCGGATCAGGAACTTTATATATAAAGTTCTTGGTCCGATAGATAAGATAATGATGAACATCAACAAAAATAATTGTCCCGCTGTTAGAGTACTCCTCCATATAATATATATTTTCACGATCTCCCAGCAAACACAAGACAATAAGCCAATGTTGTCTTTGAAATTGCAAAATGAATGCCAAAAAGCAACGTTGGCTCAACGCCTCATGTTTGCCGGTGAAATATGTATATAGCGATTTATCATCTCTCGCTCCTATTTACTACAATATTAAAATTTCGATAAATCGAAATTATATTTGATTTAAATTGACCAACACTAGTCTTGTTCGACATTTAGCTGACTGCTAGCAATTTGAACGAGACGTGACCAAACTCTGTTCATATTAGACTAAAATCTATTTTTTTATCTACGCACAATCGTTAACCGCAGGCGAGCCACGCTGCACGCAGTCACCTGTCATTAAGTCAATTTGATACCTGCACACGATATAGATTTCTGAGTGTGCATCATAGTGAAAAAATAAAGAGTGAACAAACAAATGTCTAAATAATTTAAGCTCGTAACGCACTATGTGGGCTATATATCGAGCGATGCGTAATTAAACTGGATATGATTTATACAATATCGTGGATATTCCTCATTGCCATAATTCTCCAACACAGTAACAGAGTAAATGCACTATAAATGGGAGAGTGATGAACCGAATAATTAATACAACGTTAATGTGACAGAATGATTACGATAGTGTGACCGGGACAGAATGACTTACAAAATGTGAATGCTGAATGACCTGTACAGCGTAACAATCACACTATGTAAGTAATTCAGTCCCAATTACGCTGTAATACGGCGTAATTGGAACAGAATGACATACACAGTGTATACATTGTGATTGTTATTGTGACAGAATCACTTACATAAATGTGATTGTGACACATCGTTGAGGTGACTGAGCGAAGTTGCGATTCACCGCTGAATAGCGTGATTTTGACTCCAGATGTGGCGTTCAATGCTTGTAACTGAAGCACGACAGCGTGGTTGTCAATGAACGTTTTTTCTGTTTTATAAACACTAAGGAGCGCGCGGCTTTGATCGAGTAACTTTCACAGTTGATTATCATGACCGAGTATGTAGCTAGACAGCCAAGACACGTGGCGTTACGGTGTCTGTGTATGACACATCAGCAAGATCAGAGGTGTCGTCTCTCACGCAGACCTGCGATGAGAGATGAGGCCTATGCCGATTCGGTACATGCGCAGCCGCGACGACTTTATTCCACGTGGGTGGACTGAGCAGAGAGTCTCAGACTCTCTGCTCAGTCCACCCGCGTGGAATAAAGTCGTCGCCGCTGCGCATGTACTGAATCGGGATGGGCCTCATCTCTCAGTCTGACACTCTCTGCTCAGTCCACCCACGTGGAAGACGAGATGATGAGGTTGGTGTGGATGAGCGCACCTGTTGGTGGCATCGGCAAGGTTTATCAGCTCATCAATCACCTCATCCACCCTGTATTTTTGACACCAAGGTCTGCGCCAGCATGCCGGGTAATATGGTATTCTTCACGGTCAACGCAGGACCAAAAACTAATGCTCCACTACTATACACTGAATACCGAGTAGAGAGGTATGCCAGGTTTCGATAGCTGCATAGGAGGCTGCTCGTCTGTTTGTCAGTTTATGGACAGTTTTAAGCATAATGTGGGGGTGGGGGGGGGGGGCAGATGAAAAGTTTAAACGGAGTCAAAAATAAATCTGTAATAAAATAAATATAAATTTATAGATTTTGAATAAATTAATTTTTACATTGATTTAAATAATTTACGGACCCTACCACTACATTACTAAAGCGTCCCCAGGGCGGTATCTTTACACCTCCCTAGCGTAACACAGCTCTAGCAATGATAAATACGGCTAACTTGCCAAAACATTCGTATCTATATATATATATACGTAAGAACGACATTTCTACATAATGTAAATGTAATCATATGATTTCATCCCCCGCTGTACGACAGGATGAAGTTCTATATAGTTTGTATGTAATCCATTTGGATGCCAAACTATGAATAATCAGATCAGAGGTTATTATACGGCAAATGGATTGAGAATATTATTGCTCATTTGCGGGGGCTCTGCAAAATGACTTTTAATGAGTCACTTTTTACATGTCATTAAAATACGATTGTAAAACGATAGGCCTATACAGGCTGTTGCCGACGGCTGCAAATAGTCAGCATAATCTTGAAAAGCGGCCTAGATTTCAAGCGATATTGGGTGATTGCTGGCTAAATGCTGTCACTGTAGCTTCCCAGCAAACAGGAAATGTTGATCCCATTGTTCTGTAATGTCGGTCCACCGTCTGCGACGCTGGCCCAACATTGCAGCACAATTGGATCAACGTGTCTGGTGGGTTGTGGCTGTGAGCTTTCCCAGCAAACACGAGGCATTTACCCAATGCTGTATTAATGTTGGCCCATCGTCTTCGACGCTAGACAAACAATGAAACATTGAGTGAATGTCCCATGTTTGCTTCTAGTAATGCGGCGTTCTTTTTCTGGATTGCTCGGCTCTCCCCAGCAAACACGAGACATCAACCGAATATTGGTACAATGTTGGGCCACCGTCTGCGACGTTGGCCCAACATTGTACCACCATTGGGTTGATATCTCGTGATTGCTCGGCTCTCCTTTCCTGCACGCACGCCAGCGGCTAATGACAGAGCTTTACCAAAGCAAACATTCGCAGGTGACTAAGTTGTCCTTTCGCTGCAATCCCTCGCGTATCATTTCACTCGGGTCGCGATCCGTTACCAACCAGTGACCGGGACTGATCAGGATCAATGCCGGGTACCATGTCCACAGGGACGTACCCACTTCTTAGCTGATTTAGTCATGTGATGTTCCGAATCTGGAAATTGTTGACGCAATTTCTAACTTTAAAGAATGAATACGATAACAAAATGATAGCTCCAACTCAGTTTCTCACTGAGAAACACATTGTATTTAACGGTAAATATCTGGGGTTTTTCAGTTTTTGAACTCGTTCGTATATGTTACCATCAACACGATCAGGAAATGTTTCCAGAACAAAGTTAAAATTAGCTTATTCTGTTAATGTCAGCATCTGAACTTACAAAATAAATTGCAGGTGATTATTGAAGCGCTGGCCATAGATCTTCGTGCAAAGCCAAAAGGCAGTATCTGCTTACTTTACAAGTGCGCACGTACTGCTTTTTGGCTTTGCAAATGTCTGATTGTACATATGCTCCGATAATTGGATGACTGTCGCGAACATAATGTAGGCCTATACCAGCATACACTGTTACAAATGTGTGTATATCTTATATCACTTTCTGATTCAGACGACATTTTGAACATTTTAGTGTGTTTGAATAACAAGTGGTCGCATTGCCCAGTCTCGGCACGCCATCTTAAGATTTCCCCTGATATCTTCCGCCATTTGTGGTCTGAAATACAATATCACAGTGCAAATTCGATGTCAGCAATGCCGGAATGTGCAAATGCAGTCGCAGGTGTTCGTCAACAAACCAAATCAAATGAGTATTGGATTTTTAAAACATCGCGGCTTCCAAAGATCCAGATTTCAATTCATTTACTGGGAAACAAATAATGGCAGGTGTGTCCTGCGTGATTTTGTTATAGAGCAGGGAGGGTAGACCTATATTATGAAAACTGCTGCCAGAATCTATATCGATCAAGATCCCCATCTCCACCAATAATCAAATGGTTAGGAGTTATGTCAACCTTACTAAAATCAACGAACATGATCATCAGAATTTCAGAATCTGAGATTGATTCACTAGTGACATCGGCATCATAATAGCAAGCAGAAGACACGAAAAACTTTGAACAAGTTGTTCAAATTTATTATTTTGTTTTTTCTTGGACAAAGTCAGATCATAATAAAGTTCGTATATAGTAATTATGGTAATCATTAATTTATACATCAGATCATATGTGTACCAGAGACTACCAAGTCTATGATTTATACTATGTCAATTATTGAAATATTGCAGCGTTCTTGAAAAAAATATGTCTACTTTCACTGTTTTCAGATCCACTATGGGTAGGAGATCCATCTACTCGGCAGATCATTGTCTGCTTGATTACCCACGCTTTGCTGCTTAACGAGTCAAGACTTCTGGTTGCTGTAACTAATAATGTAATATCAAATGCACTTTATAAAAGTCGTACAGATTTATCTGCTGGAGATAACAGTGATAGCTGCAAAATTTCAATTCTGTACATACATATAATGATAGTCGGAAAGATTTAAAGTGATTATTATTATTATTTTTTACGAAAACTAATTATTGTTACTTTTATCATATTTACAAACGTGTTATTTTAACCACTGTATTGTCCTATGTGTCTTGTATATAAACATAATACAGTATATTCAGGAACTGGAGAATCCCTTGTCTAGCTTGTAAGTTATACGTGAACAGTCCAGATGAAATACCACCTGTAATGAAATATATGCTTACAACATTATATACTCCTACCTGTATCATATTTACATATACTATGCCATTATTATATCTTTACTGATTAGTACGACTCTTTGCCATACAATTCACAAGGTCCCAGGGGGGGGGGGGCAGATCCAGGATTCTGAGAAAGACAGACACGTTTTTATGCTCACTATTTATAAGTGATCTGGAGCACTTCACTTAGATTTCATAATCGCTATCTTGAGCGTAACCTATACTGTATACGAGAGGGGGGATGAACTAGAGGGGTGCCGTGGGTACGATCGCCGGGGAAGCTTATGTTCGGCCTTCTGAGACTAAGTGTCTGTCAAAAATAGAGAGGCGGGCGTCCCTCTCTATTTGGATGCGCCTCTGTGGACACTTCGGGCACAAAATCATTTATCTGAATAATAATTACCATATGTGGAATAGTGATATACAACACCTAACAGTATGCCTATCTTGAGAGAAATGTGTTTGAAATTCACTTGTATCAAATGGAGAGATATACGTAAACGTACATGCTAAACGGATGGATGTCCGTGGTCAGTCAGATGATGGCAGTGCCCGACCGCACACGTGCTGCAACGTGTGTCATGTAACTGACACACGTGAACTTAACTCAGCGCTGGCTGAATGGCAAGCCAACGTCAAAGACGTTGGCTTGCCATTCAGCCAACGCTGAGATAGCACGCCTTGTTCGTTGGTTTTTGCACACCATTTATAGCAGGATTATTCGATATAGCACACACCACATGGCAGTACATGATATGTAGCAGTGGTTAGGACTTCCAGCATGCAACAATCCCATAATTTATAAATACAGGTGCAAGCAGCAATTCAGTATTATATAAAATAAGATGAGAATTAAATGATTTGTATAAGCAGATAAATACGAACACACATTATTTGTTTGATTAATACATAAGGTGAGAATAGTACTTTACTAAGCGAGCTCAAGCATAAAATTGTATTGTACTTTACAGCGAGATGCTGTTGAACATTGCATATATGCTCAAAACATGTTTTCACTCGAGAAACACTTTTTTATTGGTATTATTCTGTTTTCCATAATATATAAAATAACGAAGTTTAGAAGAAAAATGTATTCTGAGCAGCAAATGCCAAAAAAAATTTTTTTAGGAATATTCAATTAAAAAAAAATTGCTGCGTGATATAAATCATATTTAATTGCAGTGTCCAGCAGTTGGGCCATTTTTATTCTGTAAATAAATATGGCACAACTGCTGGACAAACTGCTACAAACCATTCTTGTGAATTGAATGTTCTTAATACATGAATTCCTTCTCCTCGCCCGAGGAGTTCATATGAGAGCGCGTTAGTATTGTGGGGATGAAATATATTCATTTCTGCCCGTAAGATAAGGTAACGTCCAGGCGCACGTCCAATTCAATCAAACTTTATCTCATATTGATCAGCATTACGCCGCGATAGACGCTAAAATTACAAGATAAGGAAGGCTTGCAATCTCGCGAGATCGCTGTCCCACGACTGGCAGGATATAGGATTTCAGTGCATGTTTCAAGAACACGGGACTGTGCTCTTTGAACAGTTGAAGAGGTAAACTTGCGACCACAATCAAAAATAAAAAGTGATTTGCAGACGTATTTACAAGCCCTGTAAACGCGGGATCCAATGTTGGTGCAACGTCGCAGACGGTGAGCCAATAATAAAGCAACAATTTGAGCCTAACTGCCGAAAAGTATTGTGATTTTTGTTGGAAATATTACATATTAATTTGTTAACTGTATAATATTATTGGAGAATATCATACACATAATTGTTCTTAAAAGAACAATAATTATTACTGTTTGTTTTAATTTCATTGAAATTACACATTTCAGCCACATGAAGTTGTGTCTCGCTACCGCGACCCACAACATCAAGTGGCTGAAAATTATCACTGTGCTCTGATATTTTGACTTTCTACAAACGAAGTTGCAATGAACAGAAGAATGTCATCGAAAGTAGAAATGTGTGTATAGGCCCACAGAATTTTAGCGTATCATTACAACCATAACCATGATAACAAGTATAGAACGAAGCAAAGATTTGAAAATCTACACAGGGTAAGGATCTTCTTGTGCACGTTATCTACACAGGGTAAGGATCTTCTTGTGCACGTTATCTACACAGGGTAAGGATCTTCTTGTGCACGTAATCTACACAGGGTAAGGATCTTCTTGTGCACGTAATCTCCACGGGGTAAGGATCTTCTTGTGCACGTTATCTACCCAGGGTAAGGATATCCTTGTGCACGTTATCTACCCAGGGTAAAGATCTTCTTGTGCACGTTATCTACACAGGGTAAGGATCTTCTTGTGCACGTTATCTACCCAGGGTAAAGATCTTCTTGTGCACGTAATCTACACAGGGTAAAGATCTTCTTGTGCACGTTATCTAGCAAGGGTAAAGATCTTCAGATGAGGTATGATGATCTGAGCTAATGTGTCACTTCCTCCTCACAAAGTGGTACGATGACCCCGGGAGGAAAGCCATCGATTGTGGCAGACGAGCACCGGCGGGGTGGGGGGTGGTCTGATCACACAAAAACCGGGACACTGATGGAAATGATTGCACAAATAATGACGAGTGTGGTTTGCGCTGGATTAACCCTTTAACCGCCGGTGCCGCATATATTCGGGTTTTCATTTTTTATTAGCACATTAAGTACCACATTTTAAATATGTTAAAGATAAAATGTGACATCAACCAGTAAGATTTGAAAAGAGTTTACCTCTATTTTGTCAAATCTGAATCATTTTCACTCACTTGAAGTTGTGGATCGCGCCAGCGAGACACAAGTTCAAGTGGGTGAAAATTCAGATTGAATAATTTGGCGGTTAAAGGGTTAACGAGCCGTTGACGTGAGGAGCCGCGGGCCGGGTTCACTACCCGGAAGAAAAGGTACACGGTGGCGCTCTAATCCCGCTTGTCCCGGCATTTCTGAGCCTGAGGGGTGTGTGACTGTGACAGGAATGGGTGCCAGGAATGGGTGCCAGGAAATGGGTGCCAGGAAATGGGTGCCAGGAATTGTGAGGAGCCAGTGTGTTGGGATGCATGCTGGGTCCGTATTCTCGTTCAAGTTAAGATATATCGTAGGCTCTGGTTGGTCGAGATGGCCATCTCGACCAATCAGAAGCCTACGATATAACGGGGCCTCAGGTTTTCTCGCTCACTTCCTCTGTCAAGACATCAACCCGCTCGCAGGGACACGCCTGCATATGTGCGACAAATGTACGAGTGCAGAGTCGTATGAAATAGGCCTATAGTACAGCGTTGTATCAATGCCGTGCCAACGTCAGAGATGTTGGCCCGGCATTGATCCGGCTCTGGATCAGCGCTCGCTAAAATCTCGCCGCCCGCCACGTTACGTATACGATTATACCGACTCACTAATGGACCCCTCGCAGTCACTCTAACATGTCTAATGGCGTCAGCTACAGCTATACTGTTGTTGATAGCATCGGCTGAGCTCGCAGTCACCGTGACAGTGAAGCCGAAATGTTCACCAAAAGGAGCTACTAAAAAACTTACATAATATAGGCATATATAAGAGACACATTTCAGCAAAATAACTACACAATCGTGTATGAATTAAAGATTATAAACAGAATGAATACATGGTAGGTGCCATTAGCATTTAGTTCAACTATTTAACAAAGCAAACAGAATGTGAATCAAACAAGAATGAAGGGGGAATGTCTGCAATGCATTGTCAATGCATTGCCGACATTCCCCCTCTATTCTTTGACGAAAAAGATCGCCGAGCACCATAATTATGATCCGCGCGTGATCAGGTGATGGCCCACATCATCACCTGATCATTATCGTTAATGTCACCTTACTCCGGCATCTCCACGGCACAACATATAAATAATGGCCACATTGTGTCAATATTTACATAAGATTGGAAATATAGATCTACGGCTCAATATCTGATGAACGAATCAAAGAATACTAATATACACTGTAGTCATTCACCTACCCAGAAAACACTAAACAGTTGTATAACATTTGCACAGCGCCGACCCAACGTCTTCGACGTTGGTTTCACATTGTAAAAAGGTTGGCCCCGAGTCGGAGCCGATGGGCCAGCAATCAACATTGGTTCAGCGTCTCGTTTGCTGGGATACTACAATAGTGCCATACAAAGCCAAAATGAAGTAACTGGTTCATTTTTATGTAAGCAGTTACTGCATCTTGGTTTTGCAATGAGCTAGTCTCAAGTGTGTTTTAATCAGTCAATAAAAATATTGGTGGATTGAAGGCAAAAAAACGAACGAAAAGTGACGGGTTAATAAAGTATTCTATTTTAATATAAAATCAAAAAGAAATCAAACGGCATAATTTAATTTGACGTATTGTACCTCTCTTTCTACTCCTCAGTTCAATGTTCATATAACCAGGTAAATCGTACAGGTATGTTATAAATATACACCTGTCGACAAAGTGTGACTTAAAATCCTGACAGAAAAACAGTGAAATTAATACAGTCACGACATGGATTGTGAAATTTTCATCCGTCAACCCACGCACATTGAATGTGAGAAAATTGTCGGCCCAGAGTGATGTGTCAATTCGCGTATACAGGTATACAGTGGTACATGATACATCGAAAGCTATTTATAAGACACTATTTGTGAAATCTGTATTAAAATATAGGTTCCTTACACATAATATTTTTTCCCAATCACACAGTTTTTTTTAGGTAAACACTGATAAATATGCGATTTAGATTTTTCATCCCTAGGTAAACACGGTACACACTGGTAAATATGAGATCTGAGATTACGGGGCGCCAAGAACATCTCACCATGACCACAATCCCAGCCAACACGAGACACTCACTCAATGTTGGGTTAATGTTGGCCCATCGTCTTCGACGATATGCCAACATCATTCCGTATATGCTTAGAGCTGATTCACCTATACTGATGGTTTCAACCTATGGCGAATTCAGGTGCGAGCTCTGTAATCGTATACGCCATTAAACAATAATCTACAGGGCCGGTATTCTCGTACAAGTTACGACATATCGTAGGCTTCTGATTGGTCGAGATGGCAATCTCGACCAATCAGAAGCCTACGATATATCGTAACTTGTACGAGAATACGGGCCCAGGTATCTCACTGTGCCTGCCGGAAAATCCACGCTGTATCAATGCTGAATCAACATGATCAACGCCAGGGCAACGTCAAGACGTTGGCAATTATAGGCATAATAGGGAATTACGCAATATTATTCACCACAGGCCAGTAAACACGTTAACACGAGACGATAAACCAACGTTGTATTAATAATGGGACAACGACTTAGACGGTGGACTAACTGTAACATTAATACCGCATGTCCGGTCGTGGTGGTGCAGTGGTTAGAGCTCGCGCCTCTGATAGTGTAATAGGTTGCGAGTTCGAATCCCGCCACTGCAACTTGACTGGACATATACCGGATCAACTGATGCCTGGTCCACTAATACCGCCCTAGATAATGCCGGGACAGGGCTGATAATAATGTGTTCCATGATAATCATGTATAGTATGTGTGATTGTTTCTGTACTACGAGAACGAATAAAATACATTATTATTTTTATCAATGTATGTGTTTACTGTGAGAGCGAGAACCACCCACAAGGATTTGGGCAACACGTTAACACTGGTTACCGCAAAACAACAATACAATATATTCTCGGTTTTATGGCATCAGCTGCCTTCTTAATATCCTGCACTTACCAGCTTACATAACACTGGTCGAGGTGGAAGGATGTTTTCACGCGCAATCTGTAATTTCCTCTGAGATAAATGTTGAGCTAGACCTAAAACCAGAACCCTGTAAAATATGTAATGATGGACTTGTTGGCTGTAAAACAAAAGTTCAGAGAAAAGCGTCGCAGTTTACACATTATCCCAGCAAACACGAGAAGGTATCCCAGCTAACACGAGACGTTGAACCATTGTTGGCTTAATGTTGGGCCAGCGTCGTAGACGGTGGCCCAACATTAAACCATTCAACGCCTCGTGTTAGCTGCGTACAGCATTGTTAGCTCAATGTTAGCCCGGAGTCGCAGACGGTGGGCCAGCATGAACTTAACTTTGATTTGCTGGAATAAATGTCAGTCTGTATCGCGTGCTAATTAAGAGAAAAATAAATTGATTGTGGGTGGAGCAGGGCCTACACACTGTAGTATCAAATATAGATTATAAATGTGTCAAATGTCAAGCTGTCACGCGGCTCCATACATGTGTTCTGCTAGTTTTGCTCACTGATGGCGATAGACACACTTAACAGTTGGAGGTCACATGTATACCAGTAGCTTCACCACACTTTCCAGATCGCATATCGATTTATGTTAGTGCCAAAGCAGGTGGGGCTTCGGGTGCGCACTAGTTTTGTGATAATATTTCAGCTAATTATCATGATTATCTACGTCTTTCCAGTAGAACAAAAAGTAGGCCATGAACATGATGAATGAGAGATGGGAATATAGCCCTCAGCGCCAAAGAAATTGTTTATTTATATTCGAAATTGCAAAACATTTTTTTCAAGTGACTAAATCACAGTTATGCCGCTACAGGACGCCGATACCATCGACGCCGAGCTTCCAAGCTACATAGATTGGCATTCGAGAGTACACAGGTTAATTGTGTTTAACCGCTAAGTGCGACTATATGCGTTTTTAATCTGTTTTATCAAATTTATCAGCCGATTAAATCGCATTTATCGGGAACGAAATAAGTGCTTAATGCAAATAGTGGGTCTCAAATTAAACAAATATGAGTAATTTTCACTTACTTGAAGATGTGCAAGAAACAACTTCAAGTGGATGAAAATTTAAATTATTAAATTTAGGGCTTTGACGGTTAGAAAATGTCACTTCTCATGACAAACATATTCAATTGTGAATCGCGGATATTAGCATCTTGATAATAATTATTGTCATACTTCCAGGACGGGTATGTCACATTAGAATGGGAATAATGATTGACACACTATTCCTGGAGGGTATTCTCGTACAAGTTACGATATATCGTAAGCTTCTGATTGGTCGAGATGTCCATCTCGACCAATCAGAAGCCTACGATATATCGTAACTTGTACGAGAATACGGGCCCTGGAGGGTATGCCATGACGCTAAAACACAGCTGAAATGCTACCAGCTTATCATGATTAGATACGTTTCATAAATTATTCGTTTACATTTCATTAATATGGTCACAATAAATCACGTGCTGTCTTCCACACATCAATTCTATCGATTTGGGAAACAATTAAACCATGGCTTGTTCCAGAAATGTAGGATGTCCTTAGCGGGGAGTAGATCGATCAAATGCTTCTCTTTCCCGTATATGGTTAGTGACCCACTGGTCTCTAATTTAGTCATCATGTAGTCTATTTTGGTCGCTATCTGACACATTAGTCGCATCCGCTGACCTCAAACAAAGGCAGAAACCTCATCACAGTGCACTCGTGGATATCTAGGTAATTAGACTCTCTAACGTCCTTATAACTGATGTTGTCGTAAATGCAAAAATGTAGGGTCGCATGTCACATGTCATAAACAGATATGTGTGAAATTCACACATAGCCGTTTATGACACGCGACCTTTATGTTTATTACCTGGCCTAGAAAAACGTCATGGGAATCAAATCTCCTCTCATCCGTTAAATATAACCTGGCTACTGGTGATATTTAAAGAATGTTTTGCAATTGATAAAATCAGTCACTAAAGAAAGATTTCTAAAATGTAGTCGGTAACCCTGTACTGTAGCCCCGCTAGCGCAGAGCGTTGTAACCAAAGTTGCAGCAATGTTAGACCAGCATCACCATGATCACCAATTCAACCCCAACTTACCATTGGACCAACGTGCGATGCTACGGAACACAAAATGCCCAATCTGTGTAACTGTTGGATCAATTTGGGGTCATCAGCTATTACGTTGACCCAACATTAAACCATTATCGGCTCAAATCTCTCGAATTTACTGAGATAGCAAATCTGCTGACTTGTACTTGTAGAGTAAAGCAGACACTGCCTTCTAGCTTTGTATGAAAGAATAGATAAAAAGAAAATCACTTTTATTCGGACCCGAAGTCTAATGAATTATACAAGTGGTTAACTACTCACCCTGATTCGTCGCATGGCTGCCACGATCTCCACTCGGCTACTGGGTCTTGGGACGTCAAGTGTGCCGATATACTGAAAAAAATAAGCATGCGATATTGTTAAAAGCTTCGATTTTAATTGGTAGACCTACTTCTTTATTCTTTCAAAGTTGGAATTACTGACATGCAGTGACACAATTTCTGACAATGAAAAGATAAACAAATAAATATTAGTAGATTAGTAATAGTAGTATGCCTACCTAGCCTATTCACCTGGCGTACACATGGCACAGTAGGCCTACAGATTAGTGCAAACTTTTAAAGCCGGGAGAGGTCAGAAAACACGGCCTTCGTGAATGATCAGACAAGGTAAATGGTCCGACAAGGCATGGCCGGACAATGTCCGTAATGACCCGATAAGGTAAATGGCCCGACAAGCCATGGTCAGACCACGTCCTGATCAACATCCATCAAATTAGATGAGGCTTATATCTCAGGAAAGAGGGAGATGTCTCGTATAGTCCGATTAAATAAGAAAGCCATGACAAGAGTCACAAGACATAGTCGTGCCATATTTGATGCTTTGAATCTCGGGACAAGTCGGGTCATTCTCATTATGTAGTCAGGTTAGTCCGGACGTGGCCAAATTTTGGACGTCCGGAACATCCGACTGATATGTATCAAGGTATTTTTCTAGAAAGTTCTTGTCTGTATAATTATATATCACATCTGATCCGTTTCATTTTAACTCGTCCCGTGAGTTTGTACATGTTGTAGGGAGAGCATGTGCTGTGCCAAGTCTTAGAAGATGGAAACAAAAATTCACTGGTGAATCGCGCTTACAATGAAAACCTGTTTATGTCCGAGCGGTGGCCATTTTGAATCTGATCATTAAATGTCGAGCTCGTCCGACAACATTGTTAGTGGAGCACGTGTTCCGAGTTTCAGAATAATCGAGTTAATATTAAAATCAGTTAACAGCTTTACTTTGTTCTGTACCTGTGTACGGCACCTCAATGTCCTACATCGTTTAGCTGAGTAGAATAAAAAAATAACTCTTTTTATCATATCTACATATCTATTGAAATATACTTCTTGTCACTCCTTAACCGCCGGTCCGGATTATATTCGTTGTTTTACGTTTTGTATTAGCGCATTAAGTACCAGCTTTTAAAGATGTTGAAGAAAAAACTTTACATCAATCAAATCGACAAGATTTCAGAATCGCTGACCTCCAATTTGTCAAATATGTGGAAGGCGTCAGCGAGATACAACTTCAAGTGGGTGAAAATTCCAATCAAATAATTTAGCGTTTAAAGGGTTAACAACTTAACATTAGTCAATTGTCAGTCACAATAATAGCATAGGGGCCTGGAACAAGAAACAAAATACCAGAACCATGAGTACAGCAGTAGGTCATCTCGTTTCTAAATGTTTAATATTAACCCTTTCAAGCCTGAATTTACTATTGTCATCTTCATCCACTACAAGCCGCGAATTGCTGTCGCAATTCTCGACTTGTAGTGAATGAAAATGATTTGAAGTGGGTGAAAAATTAAAGAAAATTGCCATGAATTGGTAAACCATTTTCATGGAAATATTCGTTATAAAACATTTAGTTGTAGGAAAATTAAGTCTGTTTTCAGGAATGTGAAATGATGCTTTAATGCATCGTGAGGGCTTAAAGGGTTAAATCTCACAAGCATTGAATACTATATTATTTCAGTAATCTGATGAGTAGTCAACAAAGTTTTAGCAAGTATGGTATTTACAATAACTCTATTTTCTACTTTCCGAAAGCAGTGAAACAACAGGCAGCTGAGAAAGTCTGTTTATATCTAGGCCTATAGTATTTCTAACATTAAATGCATACGTGTGGACAGAACCAGCTGAGTTACCTTTGCCTGGAAGTCAATGCCATGTTGGAACGCCTCCTCGTTGTGTAGAGGTATCCTGGAGTCGTAGCCGTCGTCTGACACCAGGTCGTACTGTTTCTTTGACGGCATGGTTGCATGCAGGGTTCTGCGTGTGGACCTGGCTGGCTGGCTGGCAGACTGTGGGCTGTCACAGAAGACACTGGTCTGCTGGCTCCTGCACCGGCACGGCGGCGACTGTCAGCCTGCTGATTCCGTGGTCACATGGATCTAGACGTCCTGTCACCACCACTGTCACTGAAATACACCACGCTCCCCATTAAATGATTGCCGATACATATTAGGTTGTCATGGTTACGTGACAATCACTCTGCATCCTACCCAAAATCAGCGCCCTGTCCCAATGTGAGCCAACTTTAGCCAGATATTTTTTTTGCAATGTACATAGTATAATGTTATATAGTGGTTATCATGGATATGTACTCTTGTGTGGGACTACTTCATGTGTATACATGTACATCTGTACATAAAGTACATAAAATAAATTCTAATTTTTCAGAATTATATTACGTTCATTTTCACTATAATATTTCACAAAGAGTCGACTATCAGACAGTCCATGTGATTGCCGTCCCATAGCAAGCAAGATGCCTATTATTACTACATTGGCTTTTACTATGAGCTTCCTGGGGGAGGGGGGAGGGGGGGGGGGGGTGATGAACGTGTGTCAGTATGTATGTAGTAACAAGTAACAGGTAGAATTATGGTAATGTGCGTCGTCTAATTGTACTGACAAATTTGATGCACTACAAGATTAATATCACTGATCCGGCAGACTTCCATGATGGCGCACCAATTACAACTCCCCGTCTACATTCCTCCGTATTCATATAATCACCAATAACTGAGAATTTCTCTTCTTATATTTCGATATTAGGGACGTCTGGAATGTGCTGAAAAGGGAATTAGATGGACGGACAAAGCCCAACATTTGCGGCTCCTATTATGTCAGAGACTCAATCACTTTAAGCATGTCCCCAGAATCTGCATAACCTGCTAACAGTCCCCCTCTTTTTCCAGTAAAGTGACACATTCATTGTCGCCCCATTCTCATTCCTCAGATCCACTATCCTTCCACTAGAGTCAGCTAGTGGAGCTAGTGAGGCCCTGAGAAGGAGGCTGTGTCGCCCCAACTCACTGTGGGGCCACGTGTTATACACATGATACAGCCATCTTGATCTCCTTCATTATTTTATAAATAGCCCCTTAATCTGTTAATAAATGTAGATATTAAAGAGCTGTCCAATATATATCTATGTGTGGTCTTATATATATATATAAGACCACACATAGTAGACAGGTATAGTAGACTGAACATTGTAAACAAATTACCCAAGTGCTACTACTCATGCTACTAGTACTGAAATTTTGCAAAGCTGGAAATATAGAATTGCACTATTTGCATTTTCAAACGGGAGAAACATAGCCTACCCATTCGAGGAACTTTGTACGCCTATTATCATAATTATGTGCCACTACTTCGTCCCTCTGGATAGGAAAGGGTGTATCTGCCACTTCACAAAGTGGCAGATACACCCTTTCATATCCAAGGGGACGATTTCATGGCAACTACGCAACTCGAATTATCGTGGGCCCTGAAAATGGTGTTTTAAATTATTCCTATTATTATTATGTTAATCATGTTAATCCTTTCGGGTTGAAATAAAACTACAACAAGATAAAGAAGAAAAAAGAAAAGCAAGAAGAGGAGAAGGAAAAGGAGGAGATGAGCTTCCACATCCATTTAGGTATTGCAGCCCGGGATATAATGTAATGAGAATTGCAGAGCACATCAGAGTAATTGCGGATGTACGACCGGATCATCTGATATCCGGAATATGTGTTATCCTTGAATAAGACGGATCGGCAGCGTGCGTCAGGCGCCAATCAGCAAATCCACCTTCCGAATCCTGTGATCACAATAACACAGGTAGACTACATGTACATTACAATTTTGCTTCCCCTTCCCATCATCAAGCAAAATGATATAAAACTCGCCTGACATGTTTATTACAAATCGAACTTACTCCATTTATCATGTTTGCCATATTAACATATTATTAATATTAAATATAATGCCTAATGTCGATTAATAGCCATATTATTCGCATCATAATAGCGGTGAATAAGAACATGAAAATGTGGAGTATTTCAGGAGTGTGGGGGTTTGCTGCACTGCAGTGGTTTGTTTTGGCTGGCTGCATCGTCCAGGTGGATGGCAGGGTGCCAATGATAGCCCGACAGACCAAGGAATATATTCCTTGGACAGACACAACACGTTGCATCAATGTTTGTTTAACGTTGGTCCAGCGTCATAGACGGTGGACCAGCGTTAAAACAACATTGATTCAACGTCTTGTGTCTGCTGGTATAGGCCTATCTGCTGCGGCGTTGTACTTTCTGGTGATACGTAGCACCCTATGTTGTATAATTGTTAACGATAATTCATCGTCTGATCGTGATACATGTATTATATGTCAGAGGGCAGCCCCAGTCCGGCAGCTGAAAGAACTGAATTGAGCTAAATATTTATTTAAATTTTCATCGAGACAACCTTGTGTCTCGCTTCACGCTAGTCACAAAGTCTTTGTCTCTGAAAATTTTCAAAAACATATATTTTTATATATTTATAAGGTTTAATGTGAAAAAATCGCGCAATTATCCAAAGGATTAAAAGTGGACGTAGATTTAACCAAAAAAATTCATTGCATTGGATGAAAATCATTCATTGTAGGCTGCAAATTGCAATGAGACAAAAAACATTGATTTGCTATCAATTAAGCATGTGATAATTATTATTATTATCAGACATTTTCCAATATATGTATACATGATCATGATGATATAAACCATAGGTTTGTGTCTTCAAGGATAGTTTTGTGGAAATTGGTATTATAGGTTAACATTTTGTGCTATATATATATATCATTGTAGGCCTATAGCATGTACCTGGACCCTATTCTGTATGAACTGTACCAAATTATGCATGCCCAGCCCCGCCAGTTATACTTAGCAGGGCCTGTGTATCAATGTAGGCCTACATAATCTATAATGACCCCAACCCCTACAAATCCCCTAAGCCCCCCCCCCCACTCCAGCCATTATAATTATTTATGGTTATTGATAATACATGTCATTGTGAAACAGGCTATAAATTGTATATTATGAAATATGTATCTGGCTAGACCATGTAGACGACCATGCCGTTATCAGGGTGAATATTCTGTGTGCACAATGATGAGTCAGTCATGTTGGGGACAGGAAGGAATAGTCGTATTTAACTATTTAGTTTAGCACGTTTACATCTCCGATAGTAGGCCTAGTCTTTGGTTTTATTAAAAAAGTGAAGTGGGCCAAAGTCTATTTTTGTCACTTGTCTATAACTAGTCACGTTCTGTCACTTGTGTGTTGCTGTAACAGACAGCTTCAAATGACGGAAAATTCAATTAATATTTCAAACCTCTTTAAGTTCACCCTTTACGATGTGTAAATCCTCACGATGCATCAAAGCATCGTTTTGCATCTCTGAAGAATGACTTAATTTCCAAAAACCAAATGGTTCTGGAACGAAAATTTTCATGAAACTGTTGCCACCCACTTCAAGTCATCTTCATCCACTACAAGTTGAGAATTGCGACACGGCTTGTAAGGGATGAAAATGACAACATTGGTAAATTCAGGCCTGAAAGGGTTAAAACTCTTACACCGTTAACCATGACTATATTAAATTTTGATCTCTTTCTGGAAATAAAATGTGTGTTTAGCATGTTTAAACATCAAGATTTTCAATGTTTGGTCTCAAATGGTCATTTCCACCCACTTAGAAGTTGTGGGTCGCGCTAGCGAGACACAACTTCGACTGGAGTCTAGATAAAAAATTTAATTATTTAATTTAGCGGGTCACGAGTTACACTGTCTCCAACGATGGCCCAACAGTAACACTGAGTAAACCAACATTGGCCCATGGCATTGGGTTTCAATAAAACCATTACAAAAAGAATAGGCCTACCTGTAATAAAAATAAATAATGCGCGTGATTGGATTGGGAATATTATATTTTAACAGTGCTGGTTATCGTGTTTATAGCCTATTATCTGGAGCACACTGGATTGCTACAGTAAAATTAAATATAGAATTAGCATTAGACTACCCTAGCATCGTAATCAATTGAGTGGTGGTAGTGGTAGGTAGAACTAGATATGACACCTGTGTATACAGGTGATATGATGAGCGATGATTGGTAGGAAAAGCAATACACACCGGTCGGTCTTGGTGTGACCGTTGAATTTGAAATCACCGCCTTTATTTACATGTCGTTTTTTCATTAGAATTGGCTTACTATCATGACTATGGCTATGCCTACTCCACTGGATAACACAAATTTACAGCCAAGTAAAATAGTTAGCTAAAAACGTAATACTAATACTAATAATAGTCTATATCATACATGTATTATAATATGAATCACCTACCTGACAATGTGAGAGATATGCATGGCCAGGCGTCATATTGTGGTATAAGGGTAGCTGTCAGGATATCTGTATAGACGGGAGGCAGCTGACAATGAAAGCGCGTACCTATACACACAAGCCGAGAGAGCCAGGCGGGAAGCCCGCCACACAACTTCAAACGTAGAAACAGCCAGTAACGCGCAGGTCTGGGCCGCTGTACAATACCGTACGCACAGGCGATGACAACACGAGTGGTATAGTGTCGATTATTCCAATCTGGGACAGTGTGTGCACAATATAAGCTCACCTGCCGACAGAACACAATTTAGTGTGCTATTCCGTGGTTTGGTGCGGACGAAAAGCGAGGAAAACAGGCCAGAAATCGATATAATACCCGTCCCTAAAATGGAACATCTCCTCCACTGCAGTTTGAGACACATTCACAACTTCCGGGCGCGCCGGGGGTGGTCTAACGGGCCACGTGATATAATTAACATAAAAAGCGCATGGCTTTGTTGACAATGCCAGGCGACCACGTGTGTCACTCATATTGAGCTGCTCTTTCACTATAACAATTTTCTGTCACTATCAAGAGACATCATGTAATCAAAATGAACCCTATTCACCGTATTTAATTGTAAGGTTTTAATCAACAGTTGTGCTAATAACAGTCTATGTAATGCTGTGCACGTGATGAATATGACTTGTGTTGGAAATAATATAAAACTATTCTTGTCTAATAATTATAATAGGCTAGTACATATATATGTTTGACCTATCTGTTCTACATCTACGATAATGGATAATGATTAATAATTATTCAGATAATTCTCTTAACATAGTGGACACATAATTATTATCCCCATAGGTCTTTGTTTACCGTACACGTTATTTATTATTGGTTGTCGTCAGTGGTTATACGGCTGTCCGTTTTAACATTATTACAATTATCCAAAGCAAAATCGTTTAAGGAAATGTTCGGCTTCCAATATCGCAAAAAGTGGAAAGCCCCTACTAGTACTATTTGTTTCCATAACTGCCTGTCCTAATACGCATAATAATGATATAGTGTATATATTTTTCAAATGTTGCATTTACTTTTGACATCTTCCATTTATTCAAATCTGCTAACACAATTACCACCTTTAAATAATACCACCTTTAAAAAATACCCTGCCAGTTATAATATATCCTAGGCTTCTGATTGGTCGAGATGGCCATTTCGACCAATCAGAAGGCTACGCTATATCGCAACTTGTACGAGAATACGGGCCCTGAGTTTTCACCCGATCAACTTCAAACCTTGGCACAATGATCCTTAGTTATTGGGGAGGTGTGCTATATCTCCAATAAGAATTCCCAGTTGTTCCCAAATTTTTTGGATCACTATGTGGATCGATGTCGGTTTAATGATGTACATGTCAGACAAAGCCCCATTCATTGTAAAATATAATTTTGACCAGTCAATAGGTAGGGGCCTTTTGAAATAGACGACTCTATACCGACACCCTTTGAGCACCCCTACATATAATAATTAAAATACTTTTATACAGTTATGTTTTTATGTCGGACCAGCGCCGTGTACAATGGCCCAGCATTGAGCCAACATGGTATGTTTGATATGCACAGTAGACAACTTTTAAGTGCTGCATTCGACAATTTAAACAATAACAATTGCAATTCCATTTAAACTCGAAACGTCGATCCTATGTTGTTTTAATGTTGGGCCGGCGTTGCAGACAGTGATACAGCAAAAAGAGATAATTCAATGTGTTTACTGGGCTCTCAAGTACTTACAAAAGTGTGTAAGTGCGCAAGTGATTGTGCAAGTGCACAAGTGTGCAAGTGCGCAGGTACGCAAGTGCGCAAGTACGAAGGCTCGCAAGTACTTGCGCAAGTGCGTAAGTATGCAAGTGCGCAAGTATATTCGCAGGGGGGCAAGTAGGCAAGTGCGCAAGTGAAGAAGCACTTAAGCAAGTGCGTTAGTGCGCAAATACGCAAGTACAAAAGTGCGCAAGAATTTCCGCAAGAGTGCGCAAGTACGTAAGTTCACAAGTGCCCAAGTACTTGCGTAAGTGAGCGAGTACTTGCGCAAGTGCATAATTAAGTACGCAAGTGCAACAGTATTTGTGCAAGTGCGCAATTACGCAAATACTTGCGCAAGTGCGCAAGTACCCTCCTTGCGTGAGTAGAAACCTTTTAAATGCTACATTACAAAATTACAATAACAGTTGTATTTCCAGCAAACAGGGAACGTCGATCCAATGTTGTTTTATGTTAGGCCAGCGTCGCAGACAATGATACATCATTCATCCAACAGAGAGACTAGTCAATGTGCTTACTGGGCCCTCTGAACGTGCTTCCTTTTGACGAACAAATATTATCTATATAAAAGTACAAAGCTCAGTGGGGACTTCTGATCTCTGAAATTTGAAGTCTGAAGTCCAAATTCTGAAGTTTATTATCTGAAATTTTAAAAATTAACCCAACAACATTAAAATTGGCCGAAAAAAAATCATAAAATCTAGTCCAAACATTATTGTTACTTGAAAAATCACAATTCCCTTCTAGTTATGTTTGGGCTATGCCCAACTTTATTGAGTTTGCTTCGGTTCTTTGTTGTCTTTATTTTTCTATATTTCTATATTTCTCTCTGGGTTTTCATACAATCAACTTACAGTTTTAACACAATGCTTCTCAGATAGTCAGACTATATCTTTTTAAAGAATTCCCAGTTGTTGTTGCGGATCTCTAAGTGCTAATCCATGTTGGGTCAGTGATGTACATGTCGGGGGCTTAAGATGTCCTATTTCTCCCTGAGTTTTTATCGAATCCACTTCTAACCTTGGCACTATGATCCTTAGCTATTGAGGTTTATTGTTGTGATTTTTTTTTAAATTCCCAGCTGTTCTTTCGGATTTATTCAGGATTTTCTGGATCAAAATGTATGGATCGATGTCAGTTCAATGATGTACATGTCGAGTGAAGCCTCCTTCAATGTATGAGTAGACTGAAATGCGGACAGTGTGTTCAGGCTGGGTCGCCCTATATATCTTTAAATGCTAGATTTGATAATCAAATTGCATTTGCCTAATGCTGTTGAAATGCAGAGCCAGTCTTGCAGACCGATGTCCACCATTGAACCAACCTTGTGTGTTTACTATGGACATCAGTAACCTTTTAATTGTTACATGTGACAATTAAATTAACAGTTGCAATTCCATCAAACACAAAACGTCGACCTATTGTTGTTTTATTGTTGAGCCTGCGTCGCAAACAATGATACACCTTTAAACCAAAAGAGAGTCAAGTCAATGTGTTTACTGGGCACACTGAATGTGATTTCATTTGAAAAATAAATATATATCTATACAAAAATACAAAAAATCCAGTGTGCAAGTGTTTTAAGTGCACAAATACAACTACTTGCGCAAGTGTGTACGTGTGCAAGTACGCATGTGCTCATGTACTTGCTCAAGTGTGTGTGTGCGCAACTACTTGCGCAAGTGTGCACGTGCGCAAGTGCTCAAGTACTTGCTCAAGTGCATAAGTGCACAATGAAATGAAATGAAATGAAAAACTTCTAATGCGCCTAAATCCTCGGTGTCCCGAGCTCAGAGGCGCTGCAAATCCGAATCAGGCTCGATTATCATTGTCCGATTGACGTTCCAATTCGTAGATCCAGCATGCCGGGACACAGAGGATCTCGGATGGAAAGGCTTGGCCGAAATATAAAGTCTTCAATTTTTTCCGAAATGACTGTGCAGATTTAGATTTTTTTAATCTCAAGAGGGATACAATTCCAGAGCTGGGGGCCGCAACCGAAAAAGCCCTTTCACCAATCTTTGAACTCACTCTGGGAACAACCTGTTGATCATCATCTGAGGAGCGGAGATTACAGGTTCTGTTTAAAGGCTTGAGCAGATTATGTAGATATACTGGCTGACAAGAATGTATTACTTTATATGTGAGCGTGCATATTTTGTGTTTTATTCTGAATTGAACAGGGAGCCAGTGTGGGGATTTTAACAAAGGTGTCACACTGCAGAATCGTGGAGAACGGGTCACAACCCCGGCCAAGCATTTATGAACACTCTGCACCTTGTTTATTTCGCGATTTGGGATGTTATAAAGGATAGAATTACAATAGTCTAGCTTGCTCGAAACAAGTGAAGTTGCTATTGTCTTAGTCACTGCCGCTGTTAAACATCTGCGCAAGCGACGCAAGTCACGTATATGATAGTAGCACGATCGACAGACTTTTGATATATGTTTCTTAAAATTTAAATCCTTGTCAAATTCTACCCCTAAATTTCGTGCCGAATCAGTTGGTGTTACATCCTGATCAAGTAATTTTGTAGGGAAATATTTCTTAAATTTGTCTCGTTGTGCTTTAGTGCCGATTAGTATAAATTCTGTCTTGTCAGGATTCAATTTGAGTTTGCTAGCTATCATCCAGTCGGAGACGGCTTGCAAGCACTGCTGGACCAGCGACAGTAACATCTCAGGATCTGTTTTGGAAAGAGAAATATAAATCTGTGTGTCATCAGCGTACAGATGGTGGCAGATGCTTTGCCTACTGATCACACTACTGAGCGGGCGTTGTATATAGAGTGAATAGGAGTGGTCCCAGGACAGAGCCTTGGGGGACACCATATTTCGTCTTGATAGGTTCCCAAGTTTATCCAGAACTTTAACCCTTTGCACCCGATTTGATAGGTAGGAACGTACCCAATTTAGAACTGTTCCAGAAATACCATACCAGCCGGACAAGAGCTCAATGATGCTGCTATATGGTCCAAGGTGTCAACACAGGCTGCGGAAAGGTCCAGCAAGACCAATGCTGTGGTCTTGCCAGTGTGCATGTTCTCACAGATGTCGTTGGTAATTTTTAGCAAGGCTGTTTCTGTAGAATGAAGAGGTTTATATGCTGATTGTTTGGGGTTTGATAGGTTGTTTTGTCTAGATGGGACCGGATACGATTTGAATTTTTTTTTTAAATTATTTTAGAAATGAAATTTAGGTTCGAAACTGGTCTATAGTTTTTCATGTCATCCTTAGACAGTGATGGTTTCTTTAATAAGGGTGTAATGTGTGATATTTTCAAAACGTCTGGGAAAGAGCCGTATTTCAAAGACAAATTGACAATGTTCGTGATGGGAATTAGCAATATATCTAGACAAGATTTCAATAATTTATAGGCAATGGGTCAAGATCACAGGACTCGTCCTGGGAAGAAAGGCTTAATTTCTTAACTTCATCTGCAGTGGCTGGTTCGAATGATGTCATTGGAAAATTAATTTCTGGTGGTGGGATATGAGGCACATTGTGGCACATTTAGGATCGCAAAATTTCATTCTTATTTTTTCTATCTTGTTTACAAAAAAAGTGGAAAAACTGTGGCAAAGTGTTGTGATATCACTTGTGGAAGGCATTGATGTATTAGAAACTCGGTGTAGTACCGAGTTGACCGCCAGGCAAAGTTTTCCAGCGTCATTCTTATTTTCATGAATGTAATTTGCAATATGTTCTCGCCTAGCTCTCTCCATCATTCTATTGCACAGGTGGGCTCGCTTAAAGGGACTGGCCCAGGCTAAAATCATAAAAAAATCGGTGATTTTATTTCGGGTTCCTAATATGACCATATGATGTAAACATATACATAGACTAGAACTGCAAATTTTTATAATTTTTGTGCTGCGCATTCACCAGTTAGGCTAGAGACAGAGACGAAACTCCCGCATTTCCTATTTTTGACATGGTTGTCAATAATTAGAAATCGGGAATTTCGTCTCTATATCTAGGCTAACTGGTGAACGCGCAGCACAAAAATTATAAAAATTTGCAGTTCTAGTCTATGTACATGTTTACATCATATGGTCATATTAAGAACCCGAAATAAAATCACCGATTTTTTGATGATTTTAGCCTGGGCCAGTCCCTTTAACATATTTTGATCTATCTGATAGAAAACGAGATTTCCGCCAGACGCGTTCAAGATATCGTCGTGTCCGTTTGGCTGCTTGAATTGCTGGTGTAATCCAAGGATTCGGCGGTTTAGGAGAAACTGATTTTGTTTTCAGAGGAGCATGAGTATTCAAAATAGATGACAATGTATCGTGGAATTGTTTATAAAGACTGTCAGCAGACAGTTTTGGATTTGTAATGAGTTGTGATTTAACAATATCTGTTTTAAAGTTGTTTATGTCAATTTGATTGATTCGTCTGTATGTTATCTGTTTCTTGGCTGTATGACAATGCAGATCGCTCTGTAGTTCAGCTATAACTGTTAAGTGGTCAGATAATCCATCAGATGGGAAAATGGAAGATAATATCTGACTAGCTGATCGAGTGATGCACAGATCCAACCAGTGGCTGTGGATGTGAGTTGGGAAATTGACGTGCTGAAGAAATCCGAAAGACGTTAAAATATCTGGAATGTCTAAATGTAAATTGAAATCACCTAAAATTATCAATTCTCCTGGGATGGATGAAAGATTTTCGAGTCGATTTTGAAATTGATCGAAAAAAAAAAAAAAAAAAGTACGCAAGTGCGCAAGTGCGTGAGTGTGCAAGTCCTTATGTGAGTGCGTTATTGTACATTTGTACAATGTAGGGCCAACGTCGAAGACTTGCTTGGGCAAGTACTTGCGCAAGTATGCAAGTGCGCAAGTACATGCGCAAGTGTGTGAGTGCGCAAGTACGGAAGTGCGCAAGTGCTTGCGAAAGTACTTGCACAAGTGCTTAAGTGTGAAAGTACTTGTGTGAGTGCGTAAGTGCGCAAGTAGTTGCGCAAGTGCTTCTCAGCAAACACAAAACATTTGTACATATAATATTTTTACAATGTATGGCCAACGTCAAGGACTTGCTTGGACAAGTACTTGCGCAAGTATGCAAGTGAGTAAGTGCGCAAGTACATGCGTGAGTGCGCAAGTACGCAAGTGTGCAGGTGCTTGCGCAAGTACTTGCACAAGTGCGTAAGTGCTGAAGTACTTGCGGAGGCACGCAAGTGCGCAAGTGGGTAAGTACTTGCGCAAGTGTGCACAATTACATGGATATGTGAAACGACTTCCATGTAGCGAAAAACACGAAAAAACATCTTTGAAAGTGGAAAAGCTGATTGACAAGTAATCAACCGTAACAACTTCATGAAGTGGGAAACATTAAAAAATCTGTAAATAAATTGGTGAAACACATGGTGCATTTCATAGATTTTTTGCCTTGAATTTGCTAATGTATGTTAATTACTGCAAATTGGATTGACCAGCGGTAATTAAAACCCAGTGAAAGGACGTCCACTGACACAAAACAGCTCGGTATGTAATTTATTTCAAACGTTAGAGCACTTTATGCATCTTAGGCCTCGAGTATGCAAATCTAGGATATTTTATGCAAATTAGACTGATATGTGGTATTGAAAATGCACTGAAACGACTCTGTTAATTTATGCAAATTAGATTAGTCAGTAGTCATTAGGCTACCCAGTAAAACAACTTCCGTGGGGTGGGAAACATTAATGTAGACACCAGAAACAACTCTATAAGCGATTGGGTTGGGACGTTAGGGCATTTTATAAATTTTATAGATAAATAAGCAAATTTAAGTTAATTTATGTAAATTGAATTAATCTGTGGCATACAGTATTCAGTATCAAGTGAAACGACTTCCATGTGTTGCCACAAGGAACAACTGGTGATTTTGTTGAAAAGAACATTTTATAGATTTCCGGCATTGAATGTGCTAATTTATGTTAATTTATGCAAATTAGATTTATCGGTGGTAATTAAAACCCAGTGAAATGACTTCCATGGGGTGAAGAAAATGGGTATAGAGACCAAAAACAAATGTGTAAATGACTTGGTTGAAAGCTTTTTGACGTAGATTTTTGACGTAGAATAATTTATGTTAATTTATGTTATATATGTGACTCTGTGGTATTCAAAATACAGTGAAGGGACTTCCATGGGTTGAAAAAGACATGTGTGGAGAAGTTAGAGCATTTTGTAGATTTTTTGCGTGGAATAATAATAACTAGAAGAGAATTGTGACTTTTCAAGTAACAATAATGTTTAGACTAGGTTTTATGAGTTTTTTCGTCGGCCATTTTGTAATGTGTTGGGTTATTTTTATTATGACAAATAGACTGGAATTTTGTTCATGAGTTTTTGGCAGCCGTTTTGAATTTAAATTTTAGATATCAGACTTCAGAATTCGGACTTTAGACATTCCAATTTTAGAAATCAGAAGTCCCCACTGAGCTTTTGTACCTTCATATAGATAAATAATTGTTTGTGAAATGGAAACATATACAGAGGGCCCAGTAAACACATCGACTTGCCTCTCTGTTGGCTGAATATTGTATCATTGCGCAGGTACTTTAGCACCTACGCACTTGCGCAAGTACTTGCACACTTGCGTAAGAACATGCCCACTTGCGCAAGTACTTACTCACTTGCGCAAGTACTTGCACACTTATGCACACTTTCGCAAGCAGTTGCGCAAGTACTTGCACACTCACACACTTGCGAACTGGGCTTTTGTACTTTTGAATAGAGAGATATTTGTTTGTCAAATGGAGCCACATTCAGAGGGCTCAGTAAACACAATGACTTGTCTCTATGTTGACTTAATCCTGTATCATTGTCTGCGACGCTGGCCCAACATTAAAACAACATTGCATCGACGTTTCGTGTTTGAATGGAATTGCAACTGTGATTTTAATTGTCGAGTGTAGTATTTAAAAAATTTCTACTGTTCATATCAAAAACCCAATGTTCAATACTGGGCCACAGTCTGCGACGCTGGTCCGACAACAATAATGGATAAATGTATTTTAATTATTATATGTAGGTGTGCTCAAAAGGTGTCTGTATGTAGTTGAGAAATTCTTAAAAAGATATACCACACCTCGATGGGTTAAAACAATAGTGTGCTAAGTGACATTTTTGGCCTTTAGAATAACAACCAGCTAAGTCACCTATAATATGTATAAAGTTTGAATTTACTCCATATTCAAATTTTAAAAACCAGATCAAGTCGACTTAGCACATTATTATTCTCGTGAAAAGGAGCACATATCAGCATAATATCTGTCCAACACAGGACCAAGTCGACTTGACACATTGTTGTTTTCTTCTGTTATGCTCATTGGCTCTGTTTCTGGGACAAAAAAGATACAAGTGCACTTAGCGCATTGTTATTCTGAGACTTGCGGGAACAACACAGGAGTAATGCCTTGACTTAGTTCATTGTTGATCTAGGAACAATCTCGGTATAGTCTGTTTTCTTAGAGTAACAATGAGCTAAGTCAACTTGGTGTCTTGTTGAGCAAAATTTTGCTTCAGTAAATTGTTCTGGAACACTCTGCTAATGTCACTTGATCTACTGTCAAATTCCAATCGCTGTGTGTTTCATCAGTGTAAATCCAAGTCTACATGCTGATAAGTGGATTTAGCAGACTGTAGTTCTAAGCAAACCAATAAAAACAATTTTGCTGTCAAGTCAACTTGACCCACTGTTGTTTTAGACCATCGACCTCCCCAATACCTAAGTATAATTGCGCCAAGATTTGAAGTTGATTAGATGAAAACCTAAATAGCATTTCAATTTTTGGACATAGCGGCATAAAAACAAGAAAGAATCAAAAGAATAAGTTTGGACACTGTCCAAACATAATTATTAATGTTTATGCTATGTCGATATGTGGTATTCAAAATGCAGTGAAACAACTTCCACGGGGTGGAAAACAAGTGTGTAGCCACCAAAGTAATTCTCTGAGTGATTTGCTTAAACATTTGGCCTTAAGTATGGCATTGAAACGACTTCCGTGAGGTGGAAAACATGGATGTAGCCACAAAAATCTTTGCGAATGATTTTATAATAATTTTTGGTAATTTATGCAAATTAGATTGATTAGTGGTAGTCATAACCCAGTAAACGACTTCCATGAGGTGGAAAACATGGATGTAGCCACAGAAACTGTAAGTGATTTCATTGAAAGGTTAGAGCATATTATAGATTTTTGTCCTCAATTATACTAATTTATGTTAATTTATGCATATCACATCGATCAGTGGTAGTTAAAGCTCAGTTAAGCGACTTCTACGGGGCTGAAAACATGGGTGTATAGCCAAACAAAACAACAATTAATTAATTAATTAAGTGATTCAATTGACAAGTTTTTAGATTCGATTGACAAGTTTGTATAGATTTCTGGCCTTGAATATGCACATTTTTGGCAATAATTGTGATAATTTATGCAAATTTATGCAATTTACGGATTTATGGAATTTTTAAATAATAAAAAAGTCCACGGAATGAAAACCTGGATGTAAACAGAAAAAATGGCATTCTGAGAAAGTGTGTCTAAATCTTAAAAACTGTGACAAAATCACTTATTTTTTCAGTGATTGCTATATATAAAATCTTTATTTGGTGTCGAAATTGTCAATTTGAAAATCGCCAGTGTCGAAATCACCGGCATCCGATTCGTGACAAGAACTCAGGTTTAAATTGCAGACTTTTTTTGTACAAGCAAAATGTAAAATGTCAAAAGTAGTTTAGACCAGGGTTATAAGACTTGGGCCTGTGACATGAGCGACATCTGGTGAATGAACATCGGGCCTTAATAATACTAGCGTCACCTGGTGAGCTTTTTACAAGACGGAAAAGTGCAGTTTTTTTTATTAAAATCACAGTTACCCAAATTATATTGTCGAAAGGCTTTTTTTTTTAGCTAGATAGTTTTACAAGAATATTGTTATTCTACAGTAATCACAAGAAGTCAAAGACGGACACATGTTATTGATGCTGGTGATTAAAGGTACCAACGTGAAAAAAAATTAAAGTGTGAGTTTCCAATTTAATTAAAATTAGTAAAATATCGAATAACGTAGTTTAATTAATGTCATTTTAATTGATACTGCAGGCCTAACAACGAGCTTGACATTTCCATTATTATATAGCAGTGAATGATTTACCATAGCAGATGTTATATAAATATTAATCAGCATACTCGCGTACCTTTATTTTACAAAGCATTGTTATCAACATGGAATGAATATCGCGACAAATTTATGCCTAGCGCAGTCGGGGCGGGGGCCCTAGGGTAGTGGTTAGCACCGCTGCCTTTCCCGCCAGAGTCCGGGTTCGGTTCCCGGTCTCGGCTGTTTGAAAGAAACAAAATTGTTTCTTCCCCATCCACGTGTGAAAGTTAGTATTGTGGGAAGACTCTGTGACCGAGAGGTAGCGTGCTCGGCCTCAGACCGCCAGGGCTCGAATTTCGAATCCTGTGTCTGGAGGACAGTGTCATCTCAATCATCTCACCATCCTCAGGAGGTTCTCCTGGCCCAGTTTAGCCTATATGTGCACAAAGATTCATTTTATTTTGCCTAGCGCAGTCGAAACGGTTAGACAAGAATGTAGTAGCCTATAAGCCTGGTTAGAATGGTTTAACTTGTGTATACATAAAACAGTGCGGTACATCTTTGTTTTTTAAAAGAATTGTATGATAGAGGCATAACACGTATGCTTGATAAATTCCAGCTATTATATTTTTCAGATTATTAGGGGAGAACGCGGCGAACAGGGACAAGAAAGAACTATGACATCTCTTTGCCAAACATTTATCTGTGGCACTTTGTTGCCTTCGCCACATGTCTTTCCAGAATCAAATTGTTTTCTGCATAAGTCAATGTGTATTTAAGCAAGTTGAATATGAACAGTACCTCATACTTACTGTGCTCGGGATATCCTTGCTACCTTCTTCAAAGGTATGTATAAGTCACATGTTGTTTACTAATTGTGATTATAGAGTAAGCGAATGTGTTTTGTCAATCTGGTAAGCATGTCAAGCATGGGGAGAACTGGGATTATATAATATATATAATGGTATGTATGGGGAGAACATGGACTCGACGTCCCACTTCTCCCCGTAAGTGTCCCAGTTCTCCGCGTACGTGTCCCAATTCTTCATAATTTATGATACTGGATATTCATTTTGTAAATGTGTTCTTAAACTGTTTCAACCCATTTACATCTCTTTACAATTTCCTTTATTTCTAGTATTGGTGGATCTGAAGAGATACACGAAGCTGTCTCACTTTACCCCGTCAGCTGTCCCACTTCTCTTTGAGATGTTCCAGTTATCCACGTTTTAAGCTTTTCACTCGGAAGGTGGATAACTGTGCTTGCTATTACATCTCACTAAAATGGTAACTAATATTATGTGATAATATCCCCAGACTACATGATGTGTACAAAAACTGTACATACAAACTTATTAAAGGCATAACATTAAAACATAAAGTAGGGTCAAATTACGACAGTGAAATGGTGCCCCAGTTCTCCTGGTCCTGGCCCTATATATTACGATGCTGTGGGTCTATAGCACATGAATGGAAACTGGTTTCGAGATATAGACCCACGTGCACTAATGGTTTCGTGTACCCAGCACATTATTGATTACAGTAGTAGGTGAATCCATGATACCACCTTCAATTTTAAAATGTAATTTTACACATATATTTGCAGTTGATTAAGAATACTCAGGCTGTTGAAGTAACATCGCAGTTGAGATGGAGAGAAATATTAGATATTACCGGCGAAATCTGTAGTATTATTTATAACCCAGCAAACACGACACATCGACCCAATGTTGGACCAACGTTGGCCCACCGTCTACGACGGCGGCCCAACATTGGTCCAACATTGCGTCAATGTGTCGTGTTTGCTGGGAAGTTTCCTATTGAATGTTATGCAGAGACAAAATAACAATCATTCCAGTTATCTATATTACACAGCTTTCTAAAACACAAACAATGACTTTTCAGAATAGGTAGTGCGAATATTATTCGGATATATGTGTTTTTTGTTATAACGTGGATACAATAATTCACAAATTTTGCATGTATTTTAATGTTAAAACATTTTGGATTAGTGGTTTTAACAAATGAAAACATAATATTTAGTTTCTATGACTCTAATGACATGTATTTGAACAAATGCATTTTACAAACTATTTTTTTTATTCACAAAGAATTACTGAATTCCAAAAGAGTTAAATATTTTACATCTTGCACTTTCGTAAAATGGACCAACACTTGAAAAGGAATACTATGTTAGAACGATTACTTTAACTTTATACATTTATATTAATTTATGCTTATTTACTCACATTTATTATTTTATTATTATCGGGGGGGGGGGGGGAAGGGGATAGGCACACCGCCTAGTTTTGGTCTTGATTGTTTAAAAGAAAAGTTTACACTTGTCTGGGGCATCTGCAATTCAAGTTGTGAATGATTTAATTATATTACTATTATAGGTGTCTAAAGTATTCTAACGAACATTTAAATAGTACAGCGGCATAGCAAAATAATTGTGCATTTTTTGAAGAGAGCACCAAATTTGGCAGACTTATAAATTATTTCATCAAGAACATTTTAAGATTTTAGGCCACTCAAAATTCACACCGTGTGGCCGCCATATTGGATTTCAAAATGGCGGCTTCAAAAAACTGTAAATTTTCTATATTTTCGGTTCTATTTTTGCTGGAGACCTGATTTTAGTTTCTTGAAGCACAAACTTGAGGCCCAAGAAGTTGAATCATTCCACTATAAAATTCCCTTGGCGCCCCCATTTTGGATTTCAAGATGGCGTCTTCTGAAAATCTACTAGATGATATTTTATTTTCGCTCCAATGATATGCTTTAATCATAATGGGTATATATACAAATAATTTAATTTGAGGTCATTCAGGAAGTGAATCGTTTTACTTAGACATTTTTAACACAATCTGATATATATAAGTAGTATAATAGGTGTATATCTATACGTACATGCACAATTAGAGAGCGAGAGAAGTAGTCAGCGACATATATTATGTTATGTCAACCTATACTCTTCTGTGATTGGTCACCATCACAGGCAAAAAATAACGTTACTGCGCCTTTGGGATTAGCATATATCACTACAACCTTTTTGCACCCACAAGAGATAATTTTATATCAGGACTTGGTAGGTTCAGGTGTTGTCCATAAGTGTTGTCCATCATTCTCCAAACACCACCAGTGACATGGTGCTGGAATAATGCCGTGTGGAACAACACATTGTCCCCAACAATGTAGCCCAATCCAATTACTGTTCCAGGGCTTAAAGTTTTCCTTCGAGGGATCGGGCACAATTGAGCAAAATATACATCTAAGTTTCACCGGTACTTCTCACAAGAATGTTAATTATACTAAATTACTAGCAATACTGCACTAATTTTTATTTGGGGGTTTGAACATTATCAATTGACGTCACAGCGATGTGCCATGTACTTGTTGATGTCAACAACACTCACCAGCCCATAACACTGTAGGCCTAGACAAGTGTCCATAACAGTGATGTTTATTGTAGAAGACTGCTAATGTTTTCTGCTTATCCAGTTTGGCATACGTGTGCTAAAAATATGCAGAAAGCCTAATCCATTCATTCGTTCATTTATTCATCTTTCACCACAACAGTTGGATATAGGAGATCAAAAATAGTACTCCTCCTATAAAAAAAAATTGATAAGAGTGCACTAATAATGCTAATTATAGCAAAAATATTAACAAATTATTGTGTGAATCAATATTGTGTGAGTCAATCGCTTCCCCGATCTAAAATATGTACATCTCGAGGTCACAATCAATTATATAGCTAATATAAAACTAAAACGATTGATAATTGAAAAAAATTCGGGCCCCCATTTTGAAATCCAAACTGGCGGCCACCTGGTGTGAATTTTACGTGGCTCCTAATCTCAAGAGGTAGTCACTGTAATAATATATTATTGTACCAAGTTTGGTACAAGTAAAGGTCACACTCAATTTTCTAGCTGGTCTAAAACTGGAACGATTGAAAATTTCCATTCTTAGGGTATCCATTTTGAGATCCAATATGGCGGCCATCTGGGGGGTATTTCAAGTGGCTCAAAATCGAAAAAGATGGTCAATGGAATAATATATCATTGTGCAAAATTTGGTGCTTTCTTCACGAAACGCACAATTCCTCCCAATAAGCTTGCTATGCCGCTGCACTAAAACTGCATTGCTTGTCTATAACCCTCTGAACGTTTGAATGAATAAATGATGGCCATGATTAAACTTGGTATAATGGGCTACTATCTTTAATTATTGATTGTTACATACATTTAAATGAAAGTATGATTTGGTGTCAGAGAGTATACTTGTGTTGATGCTTACGTCGTCTGTGGTGAATATCCGCTGTTAATTTAAATTTAATGTAATCGATGTGTTGAATAATATGTGATGTGAATAAAAAAAATCGAGAATTTCTATGAGAAAGTAGCTATTAGACCATATAATATTGTAGTACGAACGAGACTAAATACACTGTTTGCACGATTTTGCGCATAAGCAGGACTCCCAACTAAATAGTTCCGTTTTAATCACTGTGTGGCGTGTTGTAATAGAAAAGTGTGTGACAGGACTCCCAACTAAATAGTTCAGCTTTTAGTCACTGTGTGGGGTGTTGCTATTGGGAAAGGGTATAGGCCAAGTTTTCACGCCATAACCCCGACATCATGTGTTCACGACATAACCCCCACATCATGTCTCCAAAACTGATAAATCGTCATAGTGGATCCCCCTGGTACACTCATGCACAGTGAGGTGATATCTGTGAAAAAGATTACGACCAGTGCGGCATCTGGCGAATGAACAGTTAAAGACTAACTTTACTACATGACCTGGTGGTAAACAGTACAATCATGATAGGCTACATACCATGACATGATCATGCATTTCTGTAATTCCAGTCAACGATATTACACATCGCGCATCGGTATTGAGATGGGCAATCTTAGCGATGTTTGTTTGATATCATTAATCCTAAATCTATGGCGCCAAAAATGTGTTGTTGTCCAATACATCGAAATAGATTTCTGATTCTGAAATTGTGTCCGCCAAATGTAGGCCTATGATACCCACAAACGTTCAGAACGTGTGCTGCTTTATATAATTTTCATTTGTGTGATGCCCTGCTTTATTATTTTGGCGCAAAATGGTTTTGATGTCTATTTTATACTATTTTGGGGATGTTTACCATGACTGTTCAATCGATTGACATAGTCTATAGAAATATTTGATTCTGATCTTGATGCTTTTTCATATACATTTGTTCACATTTTCTACTAATTGATGATAAAAGCGGTAAATAGTTTGATATTATATATTTAAGTTATTTAAACGTACATATGTATGGTTTAGTGGGATATGTATTTTGCTGGGATTGGAATGTTCATTTTTGGTAAAAGCGCTAAAAGTGGTCAGTAAGATGTCCTCTTTCAGAATAAATTTGAAAAAAGATAAATCAGAGCTAATCATGAGTTAATCTTTGTTTTATGACCTCTCAAAATCCTAATACGTGACACTAAATAATCGCAGGTCATTGTGGGGTCATTTAAGGTCATCTGAGGTCATTAAAACAAATTATCATACCTAGATATGTTTTTGTATCCCTATGTATTGTATGTATTGTGCCCCTAATGTGTTTTCAGTGTGAGGCACCAAAATGTTAAAGGATGAAGAAGGATGGCCAACACTCATTTTGAAAGCTTAATTCGTTGCCTCGGAGCTAAAGGATCCTATCTGACACTCGTCAGAGTGGCAGATAGGATCCTTTAGCTCCGAGACGACGAATTGGAGAACTGTATATTCACAATTATAAACATCCTGTCCAGATACATCAAGATTACGAGTTTTCAGCCGACCAGAATGAACTATCGCAGAAGAGCACACACATAATCTGGCTCGGAGTTAGGATACATTATAATATTCATGATATTAGCCATTGTACCAAGTTCTGACTTGAGTGATGGATTCTTTTGGGGTTATAATTGTTCACTTATTGTTGCGTTTTCTTCAGGATGCTATGGGCTCCTGTTTTTTCACTTAAGTCATTTTTTTAATAAAATATTTTGTGAAGCTCCTTTTATTAAGTGAAACAACACTTGTTTGAAAAAAATACGATCGCCCCGTCTACGTACGGTCAAGTAATTAATAAATGGAACCTTATTATTTCTAGACCGCCTGATACAGGCTTTGACATCAGACACAACACCTTCTACTCGGTTTTACTGTGGACTCATACGATGATTGTGCTTATTGCCGGTACCCCAAAGTGTACAGAGGCCAGGAGTGTGCAGTGATGTCTTTCTCGCAATATCAATAAAATGTCTATACAGCGTAATAAAATAAAAAGTCCGTGCAATTGTGATAAATATACTACACTGTTTCATCTAAAATCAATTATTTTCATAATCGACACCAGCCCGACATCAAATGGTTTCACATTATGTAAAACGTGATGCAATGAAACAAAAGGGAATCATGACCAAAATTGATAATTATGCTTACAAATTATTGAAAAAAGCAGCAACTTTTTACTTTCAGAAGACGCTGATGAATTCTAACAGTTGTTTTCGCATGATCTATATCGATATTAGACAATAGACATTTAGATAAACCCCGCACTGTAAAACAGAAGATTGAATGCTATACACGGGGCGGCTTGTATCCTTTTCCAGCTTCCCATAGTAAAGACCACCAAACAGCTACAAACTAGTGAGAGTGTAGTGACAAAGCGATATCCGGGCAAGTTGCTACTACAACTACATTACCTCTAAAAGATGTAAAATATAAGCGAGTCCTCGACAAAATAGGTTTTTTTCTCTGATAGCCAAGACAAAATTGTACCAGTACATCAGCGATAAGAAAGTTATCTATCATCACACCACATGTTATCAACAAAAGTGACACCTTTGGGTGGAGGGATGCTACTTAGTGCATCGGACACCCAATCAATATCAGAAGTGCAGGACTACTTGATAACAGTCAGTTCAGTTACGTAGCAGACTGGGTGAAATCTATATAATAATAGCCATCAAAGGTAATTTTGCACGAATCGTGTCATACTGTGGCCAATATGGCACTCAGAGAAGGCATCGTGTTGATGCTTTTGATTAATATATCTGTGTTGTGTGTTTCAACTGAGAACTTGGAAACATCTCCTCTTGAGCCATATAACTTCATGGTGTCTAACGTCTTCAAATCATTGAGGGAAAACCCGGCGACATTCCAAAGTTTGATAGCACGACTAGATAATGTAAACTTTGATCAAAAGCTGAAAGAAGAAATTAAAAAGGAGGATGAATTATGTGATACATGTCAGGTATGTTTACTTTTTGCTTCAATATCTTACCATCTGGTTGTTATTTGAATGAAAAAAGTTTGAACCGATGTTTGATAGCTTTCAGGCCATCTCGAAGTGGGACCGATACTTTGGTCTATTTTCGGCACGAGATGTGCATGGATCCACACACGAGTTGCTATTCCCTTTAAAGATGAAGCGACACAATAGAGTAACGTTTTATTTCGTGTCGGTTTGCCTCTCAAGTGGGGCGAGGGTTCTGGTGCAGTGGTTGAAGCTGCCTGCTTAGAAAGTCGGAGATCGCGGGTGCGAACCTCGCTCTGGCATTCAAGTTGAAAAAAAGTTTCTTCTCCTCCCACTTGTAAAGATTCAATATTGTAGGGAGCCTCCGTGACCGAGAGGTAGCGTGCTCGGCCTCAGACCGCCAGGGCTAGAATTTTCGAATTCTGTGTCTGGAGGGCAGTGTCATCTCATTCATCTTATCATCCTCATGAGGTTCGCTTGGCCCGGCTTAGCCTACAACATGTGCACAAAGATGGCCTAAAACCCCGTCCATTCAATTTTTTGCCTCTCAAGTTTTTAGATCGTTTTGTTCTGTTGCAGACCGTTGTAGGTATCATGACACTTTTTAGCTGGGATGTAGTACGTGATATAGTGATAGGTATCTGCACAGAAGCGTTTGAAGCTGAAGGTTATTCCAAGGCAGAGCCCATGTGTACAGGTGTACTGGACATACAAGGCCCACATGTAAGTATTATATATACATACAGTGTAACAAAATAAACAGCAACAGCTTATGCAATTATTATTAACAAATGGTTAACAAATGGTGAATTAAAGGTCTCCCGAAATTTATGGCAGCCAGATCCATTGTGGTACATAGTGGAGAAATCGAAAATAGTAATGATGTTTAGTCGTTGAATATTACTTTTATTTTGAGTCAGATCATTGTTTCAAGCTGGAAACTGAAGTTCATACCTATTCAAATATATTTGGTTGAATTGTCAAATGCAAAATTTACATTGTAATGGTAAAAATGTTTAGAATAGAATTGTAGGTGCATGTTATAATATTACTACATCTAGTCATTTCTACCCGGCATTTCGATAGCTACAGCTCGTGGGATATCCTTTTTGACTGTGAATCATTGTATGTTTACTTCAATTTACTATCCAGAATATATAGTGTAGGCCCTATGTCTTTTGAAAAAATACAATATTTTAATACAATATTTATTGTCGTTAGAGTGGGTTCATACAATGCCTAAAAATGAACGATTGTCATGTAGGTAATCTGGTAATGTTCATATTGTATCCGTATCTATTTATTATTATTTAGGTCTTCAATGTATTGCATCAGCTTAACACTGGCCCTGGCTCTCAACCAAAACCTAATGCGGAATCTTTTTGCGAAAACATAAACTTTTGTTTTCCTCCATCATCTATGCAAACGAGGGCAATACGCTCAAAGCCGAAGAAAACGCAGAAAACAGGGATGAATAATGTTTTGAAACCATTGGAACAGTACCATCCGAAGAATTTGGAGAGAGAGGAGTATTTGACTGCATCAGATGGAAATGTAGAATCCAGACTAGAGGACAGTTTCCGTGTACTCCAGATAACTGATATCCATCTGGATCCATTGTATTCAGAGGTAAAGTATACACACTAGCTTTTGTTCCGCATTGAAACAATTGCCGGTACCCCAAAGTGTACAGAGGCCAGGAGTGTGCAGTGATGTCTCTCTCGCAATATCAATAAAATGTCTATACAGCGTAATAAAAAAAAAGTCCGTGCAATTGTGATAAATATACTACACTGTTTCATCTAAAATCAATTATTTTCATAATCGACACCAGCCCGACATCAAATGGTTTCACATTATGTAAAACGTGATGCAATGAAACAAAAGGGAATCATGACCAAAATTGATAATTATGCTTACAAATTATTGAAAAAAGCAGCAATTTTTTACTTTCAGAAGACGCTGATGAATTCTAACAGTTGTTTTCGCATGATCTATATCGATATTAGACATTAGACATTTAGATAAACCCCGCACTGTAAAACAGAAGATTGAATGCTATACACGGGGCGGCTTGTATCCTTTTCCAGCTTCCCATAGTAAAGACCACCAAACAGCTACAAACTAGTGAGAGAGTAGTGACAAAGCGATATCCGGGCAAGTTGCTACTACAACTACATTACCTCTGAAAGATGTAAAATATAAGCGAGTCCTCGACAAAATAGGTTTTTTTCTCTGATAGCCAAGACAAAATTGTACCAGTACATCAGCGATAAGAAAGTTATCTATCATCACACCACATGTTATCAACAAAAGTGACACCTTTGGGTGGAGGGATGCTACTTAGTGCATCGGACACCCAATCAATATCAGAAGTGCAGGACTACTTGATAACAGTCAGTTCAGTTACGTAGCAGACTGGGTGAAATCTATATAATAATAGCCATCAAAGGTAATTTTGCACGAATCGTGTCATACTGTGGCCAATATGGCACTCAGAGAAGGCATCGTGTTGATGCTTTTGATTAATATATCTGTGTTGTGTGTTTCAACTGAGAACTTGGAAACATCTCCTCTTGAGCCATATAACTTCATGGTGTCTAACGTCTTCAAATCATTGAGGGAAAACCCGGCGACATTCCAAAGTTTGATAGCACGACTAGATAATGTAAACTTTGATCAAAAGCTGAAAGAAGAAATTAAAAAGGAGGATGAATTATGTGATACATGTCAGGTATGTTTACTTTTTGCTTCAATATCTTACCATCTGGTTGTTATTTGAATGAAAAAAGTTTGAACCAATGTTTGATAGCTTTCAGGCCATCTCGAAGTGGGACCGATACTTTGGTCTATTTTCGGCACGAGATGTGCATGGATCCACACACGAGTTGCTATTCCCTTTAAAGATGAAGCGACACAATAGAGTAACGTTTTATTTCGTGTCGGTTTGCCTCTCAAGTGGGGCGAGGGTTCTGGTGCAGTGGTTGAAGCTGCCTGCTTAGAAAGTCGGAGATTGCGGGTGCGAACCTCGCTCTGGCATTCAAGTTGAAAAAAAGTTTCTTCTCCTCCCACTTGTAAAGATTCAATATTGTAGGGAGCCTCCGTGACCGAGAGGTAGCGTGCTCGGCCTCAGACCGCCAGGGCTAGAATTTTCGAATTCTGTGTCTGGAGGGCAGTGTCATCTCATTCATCTTATCATCCTCATGAGGTTCGCTTGGCCCGGCTTAGCCTACAACATGTGCACAAAGATGGCCTAAAACCCCGTCCATTCAATTTTTTGCCTCTCAAGTTTTTAGATCGTTTTGTTCTGTTGCAGACCGTTGTAGGTATCATGACACTTTTTAGCTGGGATGTAGTACGTGATATAGTGATAGGTATCTGCACAGAAGCGTTTGAAGCTGAAGGTTATTCCAAGGCAGAGCCCATGTGTACAGGTGTACTGGACATACAAGGCCCACATGTAAGTATTATATATACATACAGTGTAACAAAATAAACAGCAACAGCTTTTGCAATTATTATTAACAAATGGTTAACAAATGGTGAATTAAAGGTCTCCCGAAATTTATGGCAGCCAGATCCATTGTGGTACATAGTGGAGAAATCGAAAATAGTAATGATGTTTAGTCGTTGAATATTACTTTTATTTTGAGTCAGATCATTGTTTCAAGCTGGAAACTGAAGTTCATACCTATTCAAATATATTTGGTTGAATTGTCAAATGCAAAATTTACATTGTAATGGTAAAAATGTTTAGAATAAAATTGTAGGTGCATGTTATAATATTACTACATCTAGTCATTTCTACCCGGCATTTCGATAGCTACAGCTCGTGGGATATCCTTTTTGACTGTGAATCATTGTATGTTTACTTCAATTTACTATCCAGAATATATAGTGTAGGCCCTATGTCTTTTGAAAAAATACAATATTTCAATACAATATTTATTGTCGTTAGAGTGGGTTCATACAATGCCTAAAAATGAACGATTGTCATGTAGGTAATCTGGTAATGTTCATATTGTATCCGTATCTATTTATTATTATTTAGGTCTTCAATGTATTGCATCAGCTTAACACTGGCTCTCAACCAAAACCTAATGCGGAATCTTTTTGCGAAAACATAAACTTTTGTTTTCCTCCATCATCTATGCAAACGAGGGCAATACGCTCAAAGCCGAAGAAAACGCAGAAAACAGGGATGAATAATGTTTTGAAACCATTGGAACAGTACCATCCGAAGAATTTGGAGAGAGAGGAGTATTTGACTGCATCAGATGGAAATGTAGAATCCAGACTAGGGGACAGTTTCCGTGTACTCCAGATAACTGATATCCATCTGGATCCATTGTATTCAGAGGTAAAGTATACACACTAGCTTTTGTTCCGCATTGAAACAAAGGTGCGCGGTAGACTGCATGTCATCGTACATTTTACAGTTAGGCCTATCACCATGACTACTCTCAGTTATACCGAGGAAATTTAATCGTGATTGAATTTCTTTGTTAAATTCGCGCTTGATAAATAGGGGCCTACGGTGGGTCGTAAATTAAATGGCGAGCTGTTGTTAATCAGCGTTAAAGGCCCATATCCAGGCTAAAATCATTAAAAAATTGGTGATTTAATTTTGGCTTCTTAATATGACAATTTGATGTAAACATGTCCATAGACCAGAACTGCATTTTTTTTACTTTTTTGTGCTGCGCATTTGCCAGTTGGGCTAGATATACAGGCGAAATTCCCATATTTCTTATATTTGACATGGTTGTCCAAAATATGAAATCAGGAATTTCGTCTCTATATCTAGATTAACTGGTGAATGCGCAGTCTATGGACATGTTTACATCATATGGTCATATTAGGAAGCCAAAATTAAATCACCAATTTTTTGATGATTTTAGCCTGGATATGGGCCTTTAATACTGAATTTGATTCACTCTCAAACAACGACAAATTTATATACATTATGTCATCTACACATCGACCGTTATTAATATGCTTAGCAAAACACACCTACACCTGTTTTCAAACCTTAAGCATGCCACATATCGGCTCATAATAAACGGTTGTTATTACGTTACATTGTTATCTGGAACAATTATTATAAGTCACCTGTTTCTATATCATCCATATTTCATGATCTGACTTAGCGTATTGCCACATATCAAGACGGCTGTTGCTCTCGGATCTTATTATTTGGCTTTTTAGGGCCGGCTAGGGACGTTTCCGTCGCCTTTGTTATCAAACGAGGTGTTGCTAAGTCAACTGATTTTCTCTATGAGGTCGGGAATGTTTTTCTTCGATTGTTACACCGCGTATGTGGTACTAACTAGGTCGTGATTGAAATGGTATGAACTAAACAATATAGTGAATTAAAATAAGATGTATTGTTCTTGTGCGAGGGCCAATATTGTAGATAATAAATCACTGGTTAATTAAATAAACTTTAATGCTATTGTGTGAGTGCCATATCCTGCGTGAATGGCACACATAATTATTATCCGTAATTTGTATTGTTATTGCATCACTAAGTCTGCAACACTCGATAATATCAAGGAATCTCCGGGCACATAGCGACTGTGTGTGCATGGTCACATGGCTCGGAGTTACTTGTTTCGCGGACTTCCACATTTATTACATTTACCTGAGATTATGTTTCATTTTTAAAGTACTATATAATCCTTAACGTCGTTTTACTACATCACTGTACATACTCCAGTACCATAATGCATTTGTATATATCTTTAGGTTTCTACGCTTTCCAGCTTTTGTCTTTTTTGCTGTCATATATGATTTGTGGATCATACATAGTAGCTATTTTATCTCTGGTTTTGGTGCGGGAAACAAAATGATAAACCCCCCACGTTCACATATATTGAAGTAATCAATTATCTGTTATTTTATCGCAATATCCAGTGTTTTACTATGGCAATGCCTTTTAACATGATTTTAACTCAGTATGTGATACCATGCAAATTGTCGTGTGATTTTAGCAAATTAACCATATTGTTCCATATTGTTCCATATTCATTGAAATATCGCGAGATCCAAATGTATAACTTAATTGTTCAATCAAAACATTGGCGACGCTAGCCCATGCTCACCTTCACTGGTAAGCTATACATACAAGCATTATATCGGCGTACATCGCCTGCATGGATGAGCGAGGATGAACTAGAGCGACTACAATAAAGCCTTTATGTAATTTCGTGGGATTTTTTGCTGAATTATTTTTACAATGTATTTCCTATTATTCATTGTGTCAGGAAGTAAACAAGCATATTTTCATCATTTTTGGCGGCCATTTTGTACCATTGGCGGTCCAGAATCCAAAGAGGCCGCCAAACGTCATAGCGAAAACTTAACTTTTGAACTTTTCATAGTCTAGTGTAATACCTCATGCTCACATGATTTTTACTACTGATAAAGCTGTTTATGAAGTTATTTTTTATATTTTGATGTAGGCTATCCTTCATGCAAAATATGCGAGATATTAGGAGCACCATATAATCTACATTCGGCGAATATAGATTATATGGTGCTCCTAAGGCAATCATGCGTTCACCCTACGAGTTTATTGCTGCGTTCGTATTCAGAAATACCACCGAAAGCGTTGGTACGGTTTTCGTACGGGTCTTTGTGACCAGGCTTTTACAGAATCAAACCAGCGCTCAATAATAACACTATTGTTTCTACGGTGATCGTAAGAATGCCGCAATGATCCATTAAGTTGTTATAACGGACATATTCCGACGTTTGTGCGAACGTATACGAATAATTACATTCATACGACGCTCTTATCGACGCCTCGAGGTGTGGGTATGGTGGTTGTGAGATGACAGCTGAACATTAACCCTTTAACCGCCAAATTATTTAATTTGAATTTTCACCCACTTGAAGTTGTGTCTCGCTGACGCGATCCACAACTTAAAGTGAGTGAAAATTGTTCAAATTTGACAAAATGGAGGTCAACTCTTTTCAAATCTTGCTGGTTGATGTCAGATTTTATCTTAAACATATTTAAAATATGGTAATTAATGTGCTAATAAAAATTGAAAACTCGAATATATGCGACACCGGCGGTTACAGGGTTAAGCGGTTACTTTCCCAATTGTGTAGGCCCCTAAGTTTGTTTTGCGAAAGTATGTGACCGCGTATGAACGCTAAACTACGATGCTCGCAGATTTGTTCACATAGTTTACTTTTATTTCCCAATAACAACTTGAGACGCATTTAAGAAGAGTTTTAACCATTTCCCAAACTTTGAGAGAACGTTCGACGAACACGGAGAACGTTTGGCGAAAGAGGAGAACGTTTGGGAAACTTGGGGAATGTTCGGGGAAGATTTAGGGAATTTCACAAATTTAGCATTAATTTAATCGCCGATGTTGCAAAATAGTCGCCAGCCCAACTTAATGTAGGCCGAATTTGCGAGCATCACTCACAAGAACAAATGATTCGTGCAAATCCCTTGCTCCGGTGTGAACGGACTAGGCCTACTAATATTTTACAGCAGTTGATCTACTTTTGTTGAACCCGGCGAATAGGCTGTCACAACTTGGTGAATATTTGGGGAAAACAGCAACAGTTACTGTTTGGGTATTTTAGGTTGACATGTCAGGTACCCGAATAGTCGAGGGAATTTTTACCAATTTCAAAACTTCGCGAGAACTTTCGGCGAAATAGGAGAACGTTTGGCGAAATAGGCGAACGTTCAGGGAAACTGATTGCTTTACTTTTTTTAACCATGCAGACGGATAAGTATAATAATTGAGGTCACCACGACTGTTTTCAACTTGAAAATTTCTAAATATTTAACTGATATCTCAGATTTTATCATAGGGGCTAAGTTATGTTCTAAGATAAGGGATGTTACATAACAGTATAGTTTTGGAGTCACCGTACTTTAAGTATTATAAACTTGCCCCAATCTTTTTCTATAACTCTGATAAGCTAGCATAACAACCGTTTCATTACATGAAATATTGGACATTGAGGCTCCCCATAGTATCAAATGTTCACGAGTGGCCATAGAATAAGCTTTTTGTTTCTTTGAAACGTGGATACCGACAGCGAAAAACGAGCTTGGAACCGGAGCGTGAGAGGCGGAAGTGTTAACCACTACAACAGGGGCTCCTCCCGACATGTAGCATCCACTTGTCAGCACCAGGGGTATAAATTAAGTACACCTACAGAGATAGAGCCATATCAATCACAAACCTAAAGCTTTGGTCGTACGACCAATAGATACGTATGCGAATCTGCATTTCCTAATTTTTTTATCGTTTGTACGGCGTCATAAATTTTAAAAATTGGTAAATTTACTATTTAATTCGTTGTCTATGAGTTATGAACACCTTTTATACTGCCGCCTCACGACTACCTCACTCACACCTTGGGACGTTGGTACGTGAGCGCCACACTACTGTGTGCCGCATTGTGAGTACGGTAGTTAATTATCCCATCCTGCTGAATTATCCTTGCAGCTCCTCACCTTGGCAAACGAATTGTTTTCAACCACTCATGATTGACTACGAGTGATAAGAATACAAGCAAAAACAGTGTGATTTGTTTCATCTGCTCATACGGACCCGATGCTTTGTCTGATAAAGCTGATTCTGTCTGAGATCAATTTTGAAGCTATTTATCATTTACAATGTAGATTACAAATTACATGTTGGTGTAGCCTAATTTGAATTATGTTTTACATAGTCATGAGAAAGTGTCTTGGTAATAAATTTGCATCTAATCTTTTTCAATATAATTATATGGCCTCGTATCTAATATAACCATAGTTGAAAACCTCATATGAATGGTGTATTCAATTTATCAGTGTTTATCATACGTATATACCCTGTGTAAATCGGTATTTTCGGCCACACACCCAAATAAATTCAACAAAAGTGCATTGTTTGTCGTACGATATTTCGTGTATCTATTTGACTTTAGGTACATAGGCCTACCAGATCCATTTCAATTCCTACATGTGTCTTCAAGGTGGTACGAGTTATTCATAGAATATCTAAGAAAACAATAAAATACTTTTAGCATACTTAAATAATTATGCGAAAACTGTGAATATGTGTCATATGCGCTTGTTGACGGCTAAACAATTATACGACACCATGCTAGAAAGAGTATCACGCATGACACTAAAGCAAGAGTATCTGCATGACAATTCTACATAGGGTGTTGTTGGTGATTTAGTACAATACTAGTATAATTATCTAATGACCCCCCCCCCCCCTCTTCCACCGTCGCACAGGCGTTAAATGTATTTTTTTTACAACTAGCTTTAACCCGTTTAACTTTAATATGGGTTTTTACAGGGACAAGCCACTGACTGCGGGTTGTTTGTCTGTTGCCGGGACGACTACTCTGGTGAGGTGAGTAACTAGTACACTAACTTCAAGTGTCATAGATATATCGTCCCCTTGGATATGAATTGGTGTATTTTCATATTCAAGGTGACGATCTGTTTGTAATGAATTACACTTAGATTTGTATGCATGTGTAAGGAACAAAGTAAACATCAAAAATTATTTACACACATAATAGACCTATTATAAAAAGTTCCATCATAATAATTATTGCTGCAATATATTTTTTGAGTGGACCTTTAATGCTTCAGATGCTATACATAGATAGTATTATATGTATGTGATGTCATTTAAATCTTGTAGATGTCCTGGATACGTTGAAAAGTCTAGCGTTCCACATAGTATGCCAGGGTTAAATCTGTAATAAATATTCTGCTTTGATCACTCACACTGCATGGCACGGGGAAGATTACTAATTTGATTAATGTCTCAATATGCTTGAGATCTGATTACTTTATCGGTTGTAAATAACTGGTTGTAAATTTATGGTTTATATCGAGTTATTTACTGTCACGGGATGGTGAACGACGCAGAACATGGCCTGTAGGGCATGCCCGATATTGAACTAATGTTGTAAGCGTAGGCCTATGTGACGTTGGCCGACAACAGACAAACACCATACACAAAACGTTGAATCAATAACGTTAACGTTGGTCCACCGTCGTCCTGTGTCTGCTGAGCAGGCACCATTTATCAGCGATTTATCAGTGGCTTCAATACAACAATGTACTGTGTGTCATTAACCCTTTAACCGCCGGTGCCGCATATATTCGGGTTTTCATTTTTTATTAGCACATTAAGTACCACATTTTAAATATGCTGAAGATAACATATGACATCAACTAGCAAAATTTGAAAAGAGTTGACCTCCATTTTGTCAAATCTAAATGATTTTCACTCACTTGAAGTTGTGGATCGCGTCAGCGAGACACAACTTCAAGTGGGTGAAAATTCAAATTGAATAATTTGGCGGTTAAAGGGTTACACTGCACGTCCATTTTAGATGTATGTTTGCTTTATTATGATAGTTAGTTCTAAAAGACTACAGGTCAGTCGTTTCGCTTCATTGATTCAAAATATTGACTTCCGACAGACCCCACTCCTTCGAACGTTGACCATGCTGCGCATGCAGGTGGGCCAACACGTGCCCTTGCTCAGCGGATTGTTACTGTCCACCTACTTTAAGTTGCATACGAACTGCAATGTACTCTGAAAAAAATTAGTCGAGTAAACACCGACACTTGGCGTCGCTAGTAATCTAACCACTTGCTGCGCAACACAAGACATTTTAGAAGTCTACTACCAGTAACGTAAGTCTACAGACATCAGATTCGGAGGTCTAAAGTCGATACCCGCGCTGTAAGAGTTAAATATTGAAAAATAAGTTTTAAGTGATGTCTCTCAATGAGAGATTATTACATGATCACCACAATATGTCACATTTTTTCTATCGTCATTTCAGTTTTGTCATTTTACTGGAATACAATTGTATTTACAAACTGTTAATTTTAACCTCGCCAGAAGGCAATGAAATGTACGAATATATGAATATTAGTAACTAGACATTATATTATATACTATTAATGGGAGTATACTGCTATTTTTTAACAGGGTGAAGCAAACAAGTGGGGTGAATATAGTTGTGGAACACCTATGACAACGGTTGAGCTTTTTCTGGAGAAAGCCGCTGACCTACATCCGGATTTCATAATTTATTCCGGTAAATAATTAAAAAAATAATAATAATATTTTTTGTTTCTAAATTTCACTATTATGCAGTCATCAATTGCCCATGTGACTGAGGATAACTGGTATGGTTCATACGAGTGTAGACCTACACATGCATAAATAAATATAAACTCCCTTCTGGTCAGTTGTGCTTAAAATGGTTAACTGGACCTAGTTGTGATGTTAGATCACAAATTGCAATAGTAAGCCAGCCCGCTCTGAGTGCCGCTAAAGCTGCTTTCTTTCTTATGTGTTATTTCAATATGTAAAAAATATGAAAAAACCCCTAAAATATTGTTATGTTTTGGATTCCAGTGCCATACAGATGCATAGTGGGATTTTTGTCATGTGGTTTGCTGTTTTAAACATGTTAAATGAATTTTTGTAGTATTTGTGTTTTATATTTATGCACTGATCCTCATTTCGAATCGTTATTTTGAAAATGTAATATCAAATTCAAATTAAATATTTTTTTTCGATAAATAGAAATCAGACTTTTTTATGCCAGTAGAGTGAAATCAGATATTATGTTTGTTGAAAGGAGCACTCCTATTGTGTCGAAAGTAAAAAAACTATTGTGTCGAAAGTACAAAACGTTTTTAACAACCCCCGCTCCTCTCTAAATATCACATAGAAGGCTAGTACGATTAAAATGCTAAATTACCTTAAAACAACAAAACATGGACTTACTCACTCTTGAGGAATCCATATTGAATAGTCTAACGCTAGCGTTTAAAAGTCGATCAAGTTTCTCACAATTGAACTTTGGCTATTATGTAGGATATTGATTTATAATGTCTTTAAATATTGTTATCCCAACAAAAGTTACGTGTGTCGACATTTGTTTCCTTTCCGTATTGTTGCTAAAACATAGAAAAAATGCTCGCTAGGTTTAAACGGCCGTTCAGCATCTTAGGTAATTTGTTGATTACGCTTCAGTTACAGTAGACAATTATAATTACAAAAAAAATAAAGTGGTATAGGACGGTGTTGCACCCAGCCCATTCATTGAAGCAAATACTAGTAACTATTTTTTCTTCTTTTGTCACCATGTTTTGAAAAACGTCGTCTTGTCTGACAGTTGACATGTTCGAGCGGTGTTGATTTGTGAGAGGGCCTTCACAAGAGCTGTCTCACAATTGAATCACACAATATGAACACGATATGAGCCAGCGTGCCACTGTGCCGAGGTAAAGCTGGGTCAGCGTCGCAGACGGTGGCCCAGCTTGGATCAATGCTGGATCATAGAAGCTGCTATGTGACGATCACCCACAAGTTATAATACAGATACCGCCATATTATCCACCTATTTAACTTTTCTCGTCTTCTCTTGCAGACAAAATTATTATATAGTCCTGGGGCTGATTCTGAGAACTAGTCTAAATCCAGAGTTTGCTGCACCCCCCAAAGAACATAGGTTTCTCACTTTTTTTCTTTATTTGGTATGTATGTAACTAGTTTCAAAACATTACCCCTCTAAGAATGTGTCCGAAACGAAAAAAAGTCGCCTCCTAAATTTTTTTCTGATTTCTCATTTTTTTTCAGAAAAAAAGTTTAAATTTCCATTTATGCCTAGGTAAACACCAATTACTACACTGCAATATTTTATATATATATAAGTATACTGTTAAATACGTACTGGGTGAAATTTGAAATAATTGTTTTGGTTTTTGTCAGCTACAAGTGCACAAATGGCAATATTCACATTTTCATCAGAGCACTATGACCGACTGCAGGAAATGGTCCTCAAAGGGTCTTTCGGACACATTTTGAAAGGGGTAATTTTTTTAAAATGGAAGCTGGTGAACCAAAGAAACAAAATATACCATAAAACCTATATTGGGCCGACATCGAAGACGGTGGGCCACTATTAAAACAACATTAGGTCAACGCATCATGTTTACTGTGTAGCGATATTGAAAACCTACATTTTTTATTTGTGTCGCACCGTGGTGAAGTAGACACGGACAATTTATTATAGGAAAATCTCTTGAGTATGCGATATTAGCGGTTAAAATTTGCTGACACATATTCCGCTGGTTTATCGCAATTTTCGACCCAGTTATTTTCACATCACTTATTTTCTTATCTCACTTGGCTACCAGGGGAATTCAATGTGGCCGCAGCGAAATAAATCTATACTATTTCTACCAACATCAGGATAAGAAAACCAAATAATTCACTATAACAAGGTGCAATAACAATAATGTGAAATCCTCAGGGATCTTATTCTGAGTGTACATATAATGTGAATTCACCAGGGGATCTTATTCTGAGTGTACATATAATGTGAAATGCTCAGGGGATCTTATTCTGAGTGTACATATAATGTGAAATCCCCAGGGGATCTTATTCTGAGTGTACGTATAATGTGAAATCCCCAGGGGATCTTATTCTGAGTGTACATATAATGTGAAATCCTCGGGGGATCTTATTTTGAGTGTACATATAATGTGAAATCCTCAGGGAATCTTATTCTGAGTGTACGTATTATGTGAAATCTTCAAGGGATCTCGTTCAGCGTGTACATATAATGTGAAATCCTCAGGGGATCTTATTTTGAGTGTACATATAATGTGAAATCCTCAGGGGATCTTATTTTGAATGTCCATATATTGTGAAATCCACAGGGGATCTTATTTTGAGTGTACATATTATGTGAAATCCACACAACAAAATGATAGTTAAAGGTAAATAATGCTTATGGTGTCCCTCCAATCTTCACATTGTGTTGGTTTGACAAGCCAATACATAGATTAACAAGAGGCCTCACATTTACTAAGATATCTAGTTAATTGTTGGTGTAATCGTTTAAAGGGACCCCGTAGGAAGAGACATTTTCAATTTTGTCAATTTTGAAAATTTAATTTATGTGAAGCTATATAGCTTACTGATCTTAACTAAAAATACAAAATAGTCAAAAAACAACTTTAAAGCACCGAAAAAGAGTGAAATAGTTATATTTCCAGGTCGTATATTGCCATGTAAAGAAAACAAGTCAGCAATATACAGCATTTTACACACATATTCCCACGTCTTGGACGGTGAGATCAAAGCAATCGCCGCTAATTGGTGTCTTATAGTGTGGGGGGGGGGGGGGTACACCTGCAGCACTGATTGTCTGTTCAACGCTGGGCCGACGGCATCAACATTTGGCCAAATGCTGTAGGAACATTTAGCAAGTGTTTAGGTATACAAAAAGTTTGTTTGGGTTTTAAGCGGATTCATAGAAATGTTGATAGAAATAAAAACTCTGAAAAAAATAAAATCATGATCTGGGGGATACACTACTTCTTTACAAAACTAAAAAAGAAAATTGATGTCATCCCATGGAGCTGCTTTAATACATCCATACATAGGCTTATCATTGGCTCAACGCCCCGTGTTTGCTGAGTCATGTTTATTTATATTTGTTTCTGTTCGTGACAGGGGACACACCCCCACACAGCATGTGGAAGGAAACTTTAGACACCCAGCTACACTGTACCAGCTTACTGATTGAGGCGTTACACAGCCAGCTCTCTGGACATGAAATCTACCCTAATATTGGCAATCACGGTGAGAGTTGAACCAGCTCGAACTAATAATCTAAGTCTGAGGCCCATCCTACTAAGAATCTTTTCTCATCTCCATTAGAAAAGTTAAGAAAAATCTTAACTTTTCCAATGGAAATGAGAGAAAGTTAAGATAAGCCTAACTAAGAATATTCCTACTAAGAATCCTAAAATTAGAATCATCTTAAATTTATCTTACTTCCATCAGGAAAGTAAAGATAAATCTTAACTTTTTTAATGAAAATGAGATAAAGTTAAGTTGATCTTAGTGGGATGGGCCCCTGAGCCTGATAGCCATCGGCCGAGCACACGACGTTGTTGACGTTGATTCAACGTAGCAACAACGTCATGTGGCAAGCATGCCCATTGCCCAGTGGGTAAGAGTTCCTACACTCGTACCGAGAAATTCTCCACGTGATTACCTGAGAAGGTTGTAAAGACGAAGCGTCCAATGCCAAGAGTGGCGATTGGGTTTTGTAATGGTAACCCAGGGAAATATTTAACAAATAATTCGGCACGTGCACAAAAATGCTAGTGTGCATTAATTGTCTATGTACCAGTCTACTGTAAAGAAAATATTGGTTTGAAAAGAGTGTAATCAAGAATGTACATGTATATATAAAGTTATATATATATATTAAGATGATTTGGACGAAGATCATCGAGTAGTAGTAGATATAGTATAGTGAATTATTAAGACATCCATGTCGAAAACATGGCTCATTGGTAGATCGTATGTCAGGGCAGTCATACAACACATGGGTCCAAAGGTCATTCAGATAACTATGTGACTCCCACTCAATGTAAATAAGCGATCACGTTGATGATGGCTTCGTCAAATTAAGTGTATCCGCGTTAATCGCGCACTCCTTAGAAAGATACGTACTAGTCTTTGTCTTTTAAACTCGACTACCCCATCATCCCTCGTCTATATGTGTTTTTTTGGCTCTAAGCGCCATGTAACGGAATGTCATATAAATATATTTAATAAAATACCATTCCCATTACTTCATTACTTTACATTACTTATAAAAATGATATACAACCAACTGTATTCAATTTTGGTAATAGAATTCAACTCCTAAAATACATGTAACTCAGTTTGTTTGCTTATAGATATGTTTCCGACTAATCTCTACTATCATCCTATGAATGTGACGGCCGTGAGTATTATGTCATTATAATTATATTATAATGTGTAAATGCATATGGGGATTATGTATTCTTCATTTGATCAATTAGCAATAACATGTATATTTTCCCCATGACAAAATATGGTACTTTCTTCAATGAAATATATAGCTTTTGGATTATTTTGCAAATTATGTTAATGGTAACAATCATGTTTTGACAATCATAATTGACGAAACAAGCGCAAGACATATGTCGCTATATTCGAAAATTGCGGTCTTGGTATGAAGTGAAAAATGATTTATTGCCCTGACATGGACAGAGATAATAGTATCAGTGTGCCTGTCAAATATACTACTCCCTTTACTGAAATACATACATTTTGTCCTATTTTGTGGATAATGGTAATTTTCCTGTTAACATAATTGTCGAAACAAGCGAAAGACCTATGTCACTATATATGAAAATCGCAGTCTTGGATGAAGTAAAACACGATTTTACTGCCAAGACAAGGACATAGATACTATAGTATAACTGTGTCTGTCAAATATTATTTTAAGACTAAGTATTCGAGGATTAAGGGAGAGTGCTAAATGGTCAGAGAGATTGGCTATCAGACTTCCCCTGACATTGAAATGAGATCTTTTTAGAACGAAAATAAGAGGGAATAACTGGGAGTTATGAAGGTTGTTGACCCGATGTTGCGCTAATGTTGGGCCAGCGTTGGAGACGATGGCCCAGCATTAGACCAATCTGTGTTGGCGAGAAGCTGACCAGACAAGGCGGTACGGTACCCAGCAAAGTTAAAGACGAAACGTTTTTAAAACCATTAGTGGTTTAATGTTGGGCCAGCGTCGCAGACGGTGTTCTCACATTGAGCCAATGTGGGTATTGTACCCAAAGTTTCGGGAATGTTAGCCCGATATTGAATGAGCGTGTTGCTAATTTCCTCACCTCGGGCATACATCCTGGGGCTTATAAATATGGCTTCGGCTAAAGCAAACCAGCAAAGGATGCAGCACATGTATGATCCCAAATAATAGAGAAAAACTCTCTAATATAGCCTAGTCAAGTATACATTTATCAAATGAGCATGAAAATTTGAAAGTGAAAAAATATGTAGGCCTAATTTTATTGATAAACTACTTAACAATCTACATGTATCATTATTACGCAGAGCAGAGGACACGGCCTCGGCATCAGTGGGCCTAAATGTGGGCACAAATTTAAGAGAAAACTTGGGAACGGATAATTTAAACGACACAAAATAAATTCAATTTGATGAACCAATCTACCGACTGTAGAAAAAGTATCCGAATTATCCGGCTAGTGATGAGTAAATTGTCATGCTGAAACAGCTAGATAGACAATTACATGGCCACTTAACATTTAAGTACTGACATCCATTCTATTTGTTTGTTCTGAGAACTTCAGATATTTGCTGTTCTGTAGATATCACTCATTTTGTTGTATTAAATTTGAAAAGCGTGTACAATAAGAGGGATGGAAACATAGTTGAACTACAAGAATAATTGTCAACCATATGAATGTCAAATGGGGGAGCTTTAGTCTGGTAGCACGTCAAAAGTTAACTTCGTCATCGCCTGTGTGTACAGAAGTCGGCAATGACTACGTGCCTGTTTTAGGAGATGAGCGCCGAGTTCGCGGAGCTCTGGAAACCGTTCGCCAATTTCTCGGACAAACAGGTAGAGCAGATGTCGAGCGCGGGATTCTACACGCAGACTGTGAGGGAGGGAGGGTCCGGTAATCCCGGGCTAAGAATAGTCTCCATCAACACCAACTACTGGTAAGCTTACATGCACCCCCCACCCCTCCCCCGAGCTCACACAAAACGTTGAAGCAATGTTGGTTTAACGTTGGCCCAACGTCGTGGACGGTGAACCAACGTTAAACCAACATTGATTCAACGTCTTGTGTCTGCTGGGGGCCATCACTAATTAAGTTGTTTAAAAGTAACGCACAAAATATGTGGATAAGTTGAGACACTTTTCAGCTGTTACATTGCCATTTTTTTCAATTCTAATATTTCAACCTGAATTATTTTCGTCAAGTTGATGCTGGAAAATAATGAAAAATTGCTAACCCTTGTGCTTCCTAATCATTTGTTTGTATTTTTTTATACATATGAAATTAAAATTGCTAATTATTGCTAATTGAATTATTTGATTAACGGAGCATGTACCATCAAATATTATAATGATTTATTAACATTTCATTTGGTTTGAATCTAGGTTGAAAATGCAAATATAGGGGTCTGTCAAGACAAAGGTTAATTGTCAAAACACTATGTCTAAATTATATATATAAATAATGAGATATTAATGCTTCCCAGCAAATAAACGTTTTCTGTCAGACATTTCAGGTAAACTGTTTCGTAAGTGAAACCGACCATGCACATTTATTGTAGTTTTGTTTCATTTAATTGTAAAGGTATACTCTCAACTTCTATAACACTCTGAACGAAGTGGAGCCTGGAAGCTTAGCCGTGGAGAAGATGTGGAAGGACATGGAAGAGGAGCTGAGTGATGCGCAGCTACACGGTGACAAGGTAAACTGGCTACAAGTTGGTCCTACATATCACAGTGAACACATATATGACAAAAGAGCACACTTAACGGCTTTGTCATAAAATTATATAATATATGTCATATCATATTCTATATGTCTGACAATATTTTTCATTTTTTTATCATTGCGTAATAATACCAAGTATAATACAAAGTAGGCTATGTTAACTCCTGATATATTAACCTCACTAGTTGGACTTGAATACATTGATTTGGTCTACTCACATTCGTTATTGAAAGTATTTCTAATCCCCATTATTGATGAGACTTTCTATTGCAGGTGGTGATAATTTGTCATCACCCTCCTGGCACACCGGAAGCTATTATATCTCACACAAGAAGATTCAGTGATCTCATGCTGGACTACCAGGACGTGGTTATCCTACAGGTGGCAGGACACAGTCACAACGACGAATTCCGCCTGGTAAGTAGAAAATCACCCGATCAATTCACTTAAATAATTACACAATAAAATAGAAATAGTTGTTCAAAACGAGCATTGAAGCAGTCACGATCTGTTACCAGTTTATCATTGTGTATTCTCACACTCATGCTAACAGGCTTTCACTAAGAGACGTATGGTGAGATCAGCTAATCTCACACTCTCTCCTATACGCTTCACTGCTCAGTTTGCTTTTGCCGTTCCAGATGTATATTCGTACGATAAAATACAATATTGCATCGTTGGATACTATGCAGCGAGATGGGCTGATCTCAGCAGCACTCGTCACCACACAAAGGCTCAGGTTGGATGTGGTGACTTGCGCTGAGATGAGCCCATATCTTCTCGGTCACCAGAATGATTAAACATTGCTGATTGTATTTTGAGGTGTGTTTTGTTCAAGGTAACATTTAATTTCATATCCAAAATACAATGATTGATTATGAAGAAATAAAACTTTTCTGTTACTAACAGAAATTGGAAAATCTGTTAAATATTGTACTTTTTTGACGCGCTTATAATTTATTATTTACGATCCCAATCCCCCTTCATATACAATTCGGGTACATGTTTCACGTCCCTATTTTCTATCACAAATGATAATATCAAATTTCCTCTCGTATTTCCACTTAGATCACAGACAATGCGGACGGTGTGGCCAAGCAGCTTATGTTGGTACCTCCGTCTATTGCACCCATCAACACCATCAACCCGACGGCCAGGATGTATCATTTTAACAAGACAACATACGAGCTCTTAGATTATGAACAATATTATTTTGACTTGAAAGATGTATTGGGTGAGTTGGGATTACTAAAAATTATATATTACCAATAATAATTTGATCTCTCAAATTATTTAGAATTATCATTTTGCATCATTAGATTAGATGTCTTATCTATAAAAATATTTCTCACACGATTTGTTCACAATAAAATAAAGTAATTGACCTACACAATTTAGTTTCCATTTGTATTTGTGTTTGTCAAAATCTTAATATTTTTTGGCCGATCATAACCACAAACTAAATAATACCATTGTCTTAGGACATTTATTTATACAGGGTTAATTATGTCGGATTAGATACAACGGTTCATTTTATTCACCATCAATTTGTATATAAATAATTAAGATTTAACTTGTATTTGAACACAGAGGGTGGCACTGATCCTGTGATCAAGTTGATGTACAGAGCCACTGAGGAATATGACTTGCCTGATATGTCTCCAACATCTTACCAGGAACTGGCGGAAAGGTCATTATATAATACATTATCTATGTCATCACTGAAAAAATACCCGACTTTCAGTCAAAGTGAGTTGGTTGTTGGGCCAGCATCGTAGACATTATGCCAACATAGGATCAACGTCTCGTGTTTGCTTGGAAATATCGGACATTAAATTGAAGGGACAGCATCACAGGCTACATGAGATGGGGTAAAGGCACTGCTATAGTTTCTATGAAGTATGAATCTCGAGAGTGTACAATGGTACACTCTCGATATTCATACTTCAAAGAAAGGTCCACAATAACCCGTATGTACATTCCTTGCTTCCTTCTTTGCTTCCTTCCCTCCTTCCCTCCTTCCCTCCTTCTCTCCCTCCCTCCCTCCCTCCCTCCCTCCCTCCCTCCCTCCCTCCTTCCTTCCTTCCTTCCTTCCTTCCTTCCTTCCTTCCTTCCTTCCTTCCTCCCTCCCTCCCCCCTCTTTTCCTTCCTTCCTTCCTTCCTTCCTTCCTTCCTTCCTTCCTTCCTTCCTTCCTTTTTTCCTTCCTTCCTTCCTTCCTTCCTTCCTTCCTTCCTTCCTTCCTTCCTTCCTTCCTTCCTTCCTTCCTTCCTTCCTTCCTTCCTTCCTTCCTTCCTTCCTTCCTTCCTTCCTTCCTTCCTTCCTTCCTTCCTTCCTTCCTTCCTTCCTTCCTTCCTTCCTTCCTTCCTTCCTTCCTTCCTTCCTTCCCTCCCTCCCTCCCTCCTTCCCTCCCTCCCTCCTTCCTTCCTTCCTTCCTTCCTTCCTTCCTTCCTTCCTTCCTTCCTTCCTTCCTTCCTTCCTTCCTTCCTTCCTTCCTTCCTTCCTTCCTTCCTTCCTTCCTTCCTTCCTTCCTTCCTTCCTTCCTTCCTTCCTTCCTTCCTTCCTTCCTTCCTTCCTTCCTTCCTTCCTTCCTTCCTTCCTTCCTTCCTTCCTTCCTTCCTTCCTTCCTTCCTTCCTTCCTTCCTTCCTTCCTTCCTTCCTTCCTTCCTTCCTTCCTTCCTTCCTTCCTTCCTCCCTCGCTTCCTTCCTTCCTCCCTCGCTTCCTTCCTCCCTCCCTCCCTCGCTTCCTTTCTTCCCTCCTTCCTTCCATTACCCTCCTACATCATCG
>OZ024905.1:59263174-59395674 GCA_964017125.1 Flabesymbios commensalis
CCTACATCATCGTAGAAAACAGTGGGACAATACAAAAAAAATACATTTATTTATTGTCTAATCCTTGATGGTGATATTTCTACGCTATATCATATAAAATGGAGTTGGAAAATCGCTCACTAGGTAATAGAAATGGGTGATACTGTCACGAATGTGCAGTGTTAATATGTCCTATTTCCTGTTGTACTTGACAGGATGGAGAGAGAAGATGATGTGATTCAGACTTATCACCAGAATTACTACAGCCGCTCTGACAGATCAGGGGAACACTGTAATGACGAGTGTCAACGAGATCATGTGTGCCGTGCTAGACATGCCAACTATGACGAGTATGTAACATGTGTGAACAACTGGGTGATCGCAACAACAACAACAACAACAGAACCAGCGACAGCAACAGCAACAGAATCAACAACAACAACTACAACGTCAACAGCAACAACGCCTACAGGCGACATGAGCGTTGACGGGTCAATAATCCAAAGTGTACCCGACACCAGTCTTTTAATAGCTCTGTCTATCATAACATTCTGCTTTACATGAGACAAAAATAATAAATAGCGATGTATCACTGTCTGCCTGCGGTTGAAAATACCGAAAAACTTTATTTTCATTTATTTCACTTCACAATCGCGTTTTATTAGAAAGTTATATTTCAGATCAAGTCCTGTGATGTTGAACCGCTGCATGGAGCGATAAAACAAAATATAACAGCCTACAATACCTCTAAATTTGTGTCGTAGATCTTACTTTTTCTGTGGGCTATATATAAATATGGAGGTTATCACTATTAAAGCTTATTCCTCGATATACTATCGATAATTTAAATTTTCTTGACCTCATTATTAATGGATATATCTATCACATCACTAAAGGCCTCGTACGACTAATCGATTCGCACGAATCTTCATTTTCTAATTTTTCAACGCTCGTACGGCGTCACAGTTTCTCAAAACCTTCTTACGAAATTGTTAAGAAGTAACCGTTTAATTTGTGTTATAAACACCTTATTATCGCCTCACGACCACCCTTCCCACAACTGCAGGCGTTATAGTAAGAGCGTCGTGCGAATTTCTTCATTCGTAGAAACGCCAGAAGAGGCCCGTAAACTTGACGAATCTTGCGGCATACTTACGATCGCAGTAGATATAATGGTGATATTATTTTGCTCTGTAGTTTTAAAAGCCTGGTCAAAATGACCCGTGCGAACGCCATACCAACGATTTAGAGAACATTTGTTTACTAATATTCCACGGCCGAAAATTTAAAGGTTTTTCTCCGTAATTTTCATCCATTCTTGGGACATTCGTAGAGTTACTAGACATATCCAAAGCCTGTCTAAGAACTTGAGAATGTTATATCAAGTGGGCTTTTTCTTGCTACCTTGAGCAGCCTTTAAGAAATGGCCCCAGAATGGTTGGTACGGCTGTCGTACGCATCATTGTTTTGTGTGACTCGAGGCTAGAGTGGCTGATATGTTCCATTACCAATTACTATTCTGAATTGATGATCTTATGATTATCAAACATGCCTAAATTATCACCAATCAGGTCAGCTCCACATGTGGAGCCGCCGCGGGCCATCGCCCGACTCGGGGGCCCTGCTACAATCAGATATGTATTCACACATATCTAAACTATCTTGGCGAATTTGATTAATTTACCGTATTATGACACAACAGTGATATGCTCCTATCTTTGCAGAGAAGAGAATTCGCATAAATCACGTGCTTTACTGCATAATAAAACGTGATATTTGATATCGGACATTTAACACTGTCTAACAGAATCAACTTGCACTATCCGCAACTGCGATGAAAGGGAGTAACTCTAACGAAATTACTTCCATAAAGACACAAAACAATATACACATATTACATTATCTGCCTGCAAGCAGAAAAGGCGAACAGCAATTACTGCAAGCAGTTAACCCTTATACTGCTAAGTAAATTTATTTAAATTTTCAATCACCCGAGGTTGTGGCTCGCTACCGCGATCCACAACCTCAGGTGATTGAAAATTACTCCTATTTATTTAATTTGAGACCAAGCATTTACACATTTTGATGGTTAAACAGTCATTTCATTCCCAATAACAGTGATCGCCGCCTTATCGTCTTATAAAATGGATTTAAAATGGTTTTTTTTGTCGTGATTAGCAGGCAAACGGTTAACGTTGTTTGACACATACATGTATCACGTTTTTTTATATGAAATGCATAAGGCTTTGTTTTTGTAAATGGTAATGTTTAATGGTAATGTCCAGATTATTTCTCATACTTGTATAGGACTATATTAGCTGCGTTGCCTCTTATCTTGATTTGTCTGCGCACTTTTTGTATTGTTTTCAATAAAAACACTTTCCACTGACATATTTTATATAAAATCATATTTTATATTGTAATTGCTATAAATTTGTTGTTTTGATTGGATCACGTAGTCTAGACCAGCGAATACTATTTTATATCTGATGATAAATGTTTCAAATATATTTTTGAAGATAAAAAAAATGTTCATTTTTGCTTTATTTTCACAAAAGGCAATGCAAGTCTCAATTTTTTTTCCCTAGACAACTGATTTGGCTTGTGTATAATAAATAGTGGGCAGTCTCTGGGTGCAAGGAATCTTTTGCTATGATTGTGTACAACTGATATGACCCTCTTAAAAAATTCTAATCAATACATATGATTCTAACAGTATTTTTAACAAAGTTGTGGGCGGCAATGTGATGAATGAAAGTGCATTTAACTTGACGGACGCTAACTAGTCACATAAATGTGATTGTCCTCTTCTTGGTCGAGATAATTATCTTGACAGATAAAAAATCTACATCATCTGATATTGCTTGTAGAAAGGAAGCGCATATTCCTCCGTTCACCTATTGTGATTATTTGATTTATTAAATAGAAGATAGACCAGACATGACCCCAATTGGCTGCCATTATTAACAGTAAAAGATGTACGGATGCAGCTTTCTTTGACCGATGATCTTCATTTCCTGTGATCTATTATCTCTCTGATAATCCAACTACTGCACGTAGGTTGATTTCATTTCCGCCGGGGCTTGTTGGTGACCTGTCTGTGTGTGGACATGGCACATGATCACGCAGCTGCCACAAAACGCTCACACAATTTTTTTTCAGTCACTTGAAGTTGTGTCTCGCTACCGCGATCCACAACTTCAAGTGACTAAAATGCTAGTCATGTTTAACCCTTACAACGCTGACATATGTTTGTATAAATAATGGAGACTGAAGGGTTTTTCAATTTGAAATTTTCATAAAAGTCTTTCTGCTTCATTTGGGTTTTAGGCCACCTTTGTGCACATGTAGGATATAAACTGGGTCATGAGAACCTCCTGAGAATGGTGAGATGAATAAGATGACACTGCCCTTCAGTCACAATATTCGAAATTCGCGCCCTGGCGGTCTGAGGCCGAGCACGCTACCTATCGGTCACGGAGTCTCGAGTATGGCTCGAGCCCGCAATCTCCGACATTCCAAGCTGGCAGTTTTAACCACTGCGCCTGGGGCCCCCGCCCTTAGACGTCAGGATTCTGGCGTTTAAGGTCGATCCCCAAGCTGTAAGGATTCAGACGCTGGATCACAGACAAACCAATGTTAAACCATAATACAATTTGTTTCATAGATGGCAATAGGTTTGATCACTGTCTACTAATTTGACAGATAGACATATGAAGATCCGGGATTTGCGCACTTGTGTCAATTCCTAAACCAAGGATCGTGTTTTGGTATTAAAGCGTCGGATATGCCACTTCGTGAAGTAGCAGATACGACAATTTAATACCATAATGGCCACACATTTCTATTGTCTGATACTTGATTGAGTTATAAATTAGCTCGTTTTCTAATTAATGGTACACATTTTATGTCAATAGCAGAGAAATGAACAATCATTATATTAAATTATATTTTTTCTTAGAATATATTCAAACAAAATTTCACTTTGTTTTTTTAAGATGCATGTGATAATTGAAGAGCGAAGAATCTCTGGTCATATGAAAAGGGGAACTAACTGTCCCTTTGATCTTTCATTAAGACTAATAGTCCAAATATATTTTGAAAATGGTAAACAAACACACAGGAGTGTCAGCGTATTGGTTTCAATGGTTATCGTTCATCGTTATCTAACACAGCTACACAAGCCTGACCCGGCAAAAAAAAGAGATATTACCCCAGTGTTGGTTCATTGTTGGGGCAGCGTTGCAGATGATGGCTCAATTTTGAATAGACATTGGATTAATGTCTCGTATCTGCTGTAGATCTAGGCGAGCTTTAATTGTTTGCGCGATTACCTCTTATGAAACCATATAATTGCAATGATCATCTATGTTCCTGTTTCCCAAAGTACTGTTCGATCGATAATATTGTAATCTGAACATGTTGAAAGCATCACAATTATATTTAAATAGGTCTGGGAATGCTAAAATTATTACAAACACGACGCATAATAAAAAATATAATTTTAATTGCAGAAATCTTAGAGTTAGAAGGGTTAGGTATCACATTGACCAGGCGATCATTCTTTTAAATTTAGGGCTAGATTTATTGTTTTAAGTTTCGCCTGTGTTATTGGACCGGGTGGGACCCTACGGAAATCGCTGCTTTGTCAACTGACTCTTTGAGGTCTGGGAGGTTTACGCCACCAGTGTAAATGCTGAGTATGTGGCAATGTCCATGTCGTGATTGATAAAAGTTAAAACCGACCCACTCACTGACACAGCCAGCCGGACTGCTGGTGCCGTGTGTGTGTGGAAAAAAGCAACTTATCGTCTGTCCGCAACGATCTTGCCCTCATTGTATATGATATAATAACATTATCAGTCTCATTGTGTATGATATAATAACATTATCAGCCATACACTGAATACATCAGGATGCTAAAATTCCACGATTTTACCCTGTCGTGTTGGCTAGGGGGCCAACCATTCTATTAAAACTATTACTCCAAATGACGCTGAAGCAGGTACATTGACAGACGTTGTGTTTGCCGACGTAATAACCGAGATTGAAAGGTAACACCAAGAAATCCTACTATTTTCAGAGCAATGAGACATTATGACAAACTCGACAACTTTTAGCATTTATCAGAGGTATAGATCGTAATAAAAGAAATATCCATTAAATGCTAACAGTTGATGAAAAAAATGCTGAATTAACTACTTTTTACAAGCTGGACGACGAGCAACAACGGACAACGGATGACAATATCTGAGTAAAAGTAGTTATATATTAAACCCAAACATGTAATGGTTGGCTGTATGGGTACTAGTATTTATGGTAAACCCAGATTGTCTTAACACTACTCTCAGAGCCTTTGGTGCTATGGCTCCATCAATCAATGAATAGGCCCATACTATAGTCTGGGAGGATGGTGAAAGTTTAATGTCTCCAGGAAAAAAACAACCTCAAACAATATTTTTGCTGTAATTCAAGAGACCTTGAAATAATCCAAAATCGTTTTTTGCGCAAAAATTCATATCCGCAAAATTAAAAAAAATATTACAGTAAATCAAACATAAAATACAAAATATGCCTCTAGCATTTGGTTAAAATCTGTATGTATTTGCTGTATATTAATTAAACAGAGAGCGTTGAATAGATGGTGTGTAATGCGTAAACATGGCGTAACTCAATTATGTACTGGTAATTAGTGTTAAACAATTGCCTGATGCACAGCCGGCTGTTTATCTGAGAGTAGGCCTAACGGTGCTGATAGTTGAATCAACATATTTCATAATTGATTTTGTTAGTATGAGTATATGATATAGTTACTAATACTATTACATACTGACAAACGTATGGGCCTATATAAATATTTCCTTGTCTGATTATAAGAGGTTGTGCATAGTGTCAAAAAGTGTGTCATACGCCCAATTATTGTAACGTGAATCAGTTAGCGGAAATGAGAAGTGGAGACCATTGAGGCTCAAGAGGGGACGTAACAGTGGACAATGCCGTGGATCTGGTAATTTTCGCGTACTTACATTTTCATTTTTCTTTAGTAGCACTATTATAATAATAACTTTCGAGAGATTCTTGAATTCGCGAATTTGTACTCCTCGCGAAAATTACAACTTTGCGAATATTACCAGATCTACAGTAAGAATAAATTACTTTGATTTTGCTAACTCAAAATTCATGCAAATAAAAGTAAATGTTGAACGTCGCCAAACTGGTCGGACTTGGGTGGGGGTGGGGCGAGCTGGTATATATTTGTTGCGAGTTAGCATAAATGTGGGACGAGTTGGTATAATTGTGGGCGAGGTAAATGAAATGAAATGAATCGGGCTTTAGGCCACCTTTGTGCACATATAGGCTAAACTGGGCCAGGAGAACCTCCTGAGGATGGTGAGATGATTGAGATGACACTGTCCTCCAGACACAGGATTCGAAATTCGAGCCCTGGCGGTCTGAGGCCGAGCACGCTACCTCTCGGTCACGGAGGCTCCCCACAATACTAACTTTCACACGTGGATGGGGAAGAAACAATTCTGTTTCTTTCAAACCGCCGAGACCGGGAACCGAACCCCGGACTCTGGCGTGAAAGGCAGCGGTGCTAACCACTACCCTAGGGCCCCCGCCCTGTGGGCGAGGTGGTTGGGGCGAGTTGGCATAAATATGGGGCGAGTCGGTTGGAGCGAGTTGGTTTTGGGCGAATCGACTGGCACCCTACAGCAGAATGCACTATTAGGCAGGTGGTGGGTGATGATATTAGTGACGATATCAATGGGAGAGATACAAAACACGTCTGGTCTAATGTACGTAACGTGACGAAATAAAACATCCTGTGCACTAGCATTATTATGTACAACAAGGCATATTAGATATGTACGTAATTAAAATAATTACATATATATCAGAATGTATTGCCAGAATAAATTTGATGAAATTTAAGAATTGGCTCATAAACTTAAATTTCGCTTATATAACGTAATACTGAGGATCTGGTAATTTTCGCGTGTTTAAATTTTTTGCGAACTTATGATTTTGGAACTTTTTGTGGATTCTGGAATTCGCGAGTTTTCAATTTTGATTTTTTTTCTGTTGTAATCAGATCTATCATTTAATCACCGAGCTGTGAAATGTCACTTTTGAATTGCGCTTACTCAGCCGTGAAATCAACGACCCCCTCGTCCATCGTCATCACAAGTTATCGTAGGCGTAGTCCTACTACTTTTTACAGACGTATTCTGTAGCACACCTAAGCAAGCAATAATGGGAGAAATAGGAAAATACCCTGTAGCATTGTATTATTATTCTTGCTGTATTAAATATTGGTTTAAAATCATATGTATGCCTGATCACAGATACCCCGAGGTTTGTTATTCGATGTTGAAAGTTTTGGATGAGAGGGGTAGAATAAAATTGGCGTCTCATATTAGATGTCTGCTGGAAAGATATGGTTTTAGTTATGTGTGGATTAGTCAAGGTGTTGGTGATGTAGATGTATTTATGGATTTTTTGTTAAACAAAGCTATAGGAAAATTTTAAAAATACATGGTTTACCGACGTTAGAAATACAAGTAAATTAACAAAGAGAATTTGAACCAGAAAGGTATTCGAATTTTACAATTATTAAGTCACCAAGACAGGCATTATCTAGGTTAAGATGTTCCAGTCATATGTTATAATTGAGGCAGGGCGACATAAAACATGTTAATGGCAGCTAGATTGTGCGTTTTCTGTAAATAATTAGATAATATTAATTTAGAATATGAAAATCATTTCTTAATGTTATGTCCTGCCTATACAGATTTGCGATCGAACTATTTATTTATACATAATACATCTTACAACAATTTTATAGAAACACTAAGAGAAGCTGACGAAAATAAAATAAAGAAATTATCAACACTTGTATATCATGCAGAGAAACTCAGAAGTATTAACTTAACAAATATGTATTGATGTATTGATTTGTCCTACACAAATGTGTAATGTAAATTATTTTAAATATGTTATGCATTTATGTATGTATTGTTTTGTACTATGGGCCCAAGGCCTTGACAAAAACAAAATAAAATACTACTACTACTAGTCCACCGTCACCAGTCCCCACACCCTGATCTTAAAAGTATTTTGACGACTAAGGGAGGCGACTCTGGACAGTCGCTCTATTCTGTTTTATGGATGGTCCACCTCGTTCGATCATGGCCCAGTATTGAATCAGCATGGGGTCGGTGTCTGGTGCTAGCTGGCCGTTCATCTTGTTCATCACCTTGTGATAATTGTGTACTAGCTTTTACCCTGGAATACAGCTTTGGGAATCAGTTCTGAAATGTTTGCTTCTTGATAGTGCCATGCAAACAAGAGTCTGACGACCCACGCCTGACCATGAAAACTATGTCAAGTTTGAGGTTTTCTTGTTCCAATAAAAACGTAGTTTACATAATTATGGTTGTCATTATAGGCTTAAGCCCTGTTCGATTCACACTGCTCTTAAAATAGCTTAGTGATCCGGTTTGCTTCGGTTTGTATGCCTGAAATGAAATGAGTTGATAGCAATTCAATTTTTCCGCCAATCTAGAAATAGTTTGAGCCCCAAAAAACATCCGGTTTGGCAATCCGAATCCAGATCCAAATTTACAATCTAAAAACAAATTTGCCAAAAAAACGTATGCATGTTTGGCAAGCCAGTACAAAATCCAAACGACCGATACTTCACGCAGGCATGTTTGGTAGTTGGGTCAATCCGATTCTAGTTTGGACTGATCTGGTGAGAATCAAACGCTCTGGATTGGTAAACTGGTATAAGATCGGCACGAATCGAACGGGGCCTTAGTATCTTAGTATTATTATGCCCAGTACATGCAATCAACCTGTGTTGTAGCATAGTTGGCCTATGCATTACAATGTCGACCCTAAAACCCACATTGGATCTGCATGCATTTTTTTTTATTTGTGTTATTGTAGATTTCCGAGGCAACATTGGGGCAGTGTATCTTGTTTACTCCGGTAGGCCTAATAATGTTGATTTGATATATAAGTCCACCTAGCTCAACATAAATTCAACATTGTGCTTTCAATACACTTTAACTATACTTGGGCCCTGTTTGATTCGCACCGATCTCAAAATAGCTTAGTGATCCGGTTTGCTTTGGTTTGTATGCCCGAAACGAACGCCCTGAATTGCTAGCAGCACAGTTGCCGCTTGCCCGGCGAGCCCGGTCAATTTCATTTATGGCCGGGTCGAGGCTCTTAGTCACGTGACTTTCATGCCTGTGCTATTGAGGCCGGTAAATAATTTTCCGGGTCAGGTCATAGGAAATGCGTCAGAGGGGAAATACAATACTGTGAACAACTCTTCATTCGGGGACGTGACCTTTCAAAAATGCCTGAATTCGGGGACTATCCTATTTTCATCTAAAAATAGCAACAAGTCACAAACATTCGCCACTGGGGCATACCAGAGGCTACATGAAGCTCGGCCACGCCGCGTAGTGTGGCTCTGGGCAGCAGAGTAAGTTGCCAATCTAGAAATAGTTTGAGGCAAAGGGACCATCTGGTTTTGGCAATGTGATTCCAAATCCAAATTTACAGCCAATCTAAAAGCAGTTTGAGCCAAATAAACGTAGGCCTATGGATTTGCAAACCGGTTCAAGATATGACGACCAAACCTTCACGCAGGCGGGTTTGGTGGTTTGGTCTATCCGATTCTAGTTTAGACAGATCTGGTGCGAATCAAACGTTCTGGGTTTGTAAGCAGGCTTAAGATCGGTACGGATTGAACGGGGCCTTAGATAGTCAATACATAGGCCTATACAGCTGTATATCTCACCAGACAATACTGACAGGAGCTCAGAATCTCAGGCCTAAATATTCACAGAATGTCTTGCCTAAATAACCATGTTAGATAAGAAACATAGCATTATAAGTTTAGTGATGTAGTCAGACCTCTCTCTAAATTTCACCACCCTCTTATGAAAGTAGCTGAATTAAAAAGTTAAAGGTCTAGTCAACTGACAAAATACGCGCGGACATGGGATCCCCAGAAAGCAACAGTGGCCTACTGGACATTCCACAATGACATATCACCCCACATCCACATATAATAATACAGTATGCGTTTCATACCCATCGCCGCATTAACAACAAGCTCCCAAATCATATAAAATCTACATACTTGAGCGGCATCTATGAGTAACTAATTCCCCAATTCTCTCATGTGGGCTTTGTGTTAAACACAAACGGTTATGTTACCGTGGGGATCTAAAAACAGTTGACCCCCACGCAAATTGACAGTGAGAGCTTTCCCAGCAAACACAGCACACTCGCCAAATGTTGGTTTAATGTTGGCCAACATCGCAGACGTTAGTCTAACATTAAAACACCATTGGGTCAATGTCTCGTTGGAGTAGTATCTTGTAATCAGTTCAGTCGCTGAAAATAATGCTGTCAACCTGTGCTCTATAGGCTGCTGTAGGCCTACAATCGACCGTCCCATGTATGTTCATTTCGCAGCTCTATGGATATAAATTCCATAACAAATTTCAGGTGTCCATGTCCGGACCATGTGGCTAAGAATGTCAAGGACATCATTTTTGTAAGGCATTGCCATATTGTCTAAAAAAAAATGAGTTCAAATTTATAAATATTCCTGAATAACAAATTCTACAGTGCAATCAATTTATTATTTCAGGTTACATTTTGTGGCTTTGTAGTTGTATGTTTCCTGAATAAAATTTATTTACACGAAAAATCGGCCTACCTGAAGCGTAGTTTAAGTCGAAGACTTTGGGCTGACGTTGTACAAATGTTATACAAATGTTTTGTGTTTGCTGGGTTATTTTACTCAGAAAAATGAACACACTGGTTATAAATATCACATAACCACAAACATGAAATAAATGAAATGAATGGGGTTTTAGACCTTCTTTGTGGACGTATAGGCTAAACTGGGCCAGGAGAACCTACTGAGAATAGTGTGATGAATGAGATGACACAGCCCTCCAGACACAGGATTTGCAATTCGAGCCCTGGCTGTCTGAGACCGAGCACGCTACCTCTCGGTCGCGGAGGCTCCCACAATATTGAATCTTTACGAGTGAGCGGTGAAGAAACAGTTTGTTTCTTTGAAACTTGAAGGCCAGAGTGGGGATCGAACCCGCAATCTCCGACTTTCCGAGCAGGCAGATTTAACAACTGCTGAAAATTACAAATGTTAGATACATGTACTTATATAAAAAAAAATGTTTTAAAACAATGACCGGGTTCCAAAACGAAAGGCACATTCATATTTTTAATTTTTAATTAAAGAAATACATTCTTTAAAATCACGGATACGATAATCGTAATTGTCACAAGAAGGCGTGGTTCAGTTAGCAGTTACGTACCGCTTTATTGATGTGTGATCGAACAGGTGGTCATCCGGGGCGAGCCTTGACTATTACATAACATTCACACCATCCTGTATATTCTAGGATATATCAGAGAGTCTAGAACAATGCGTTGTTCTAGACTCTTTGCTTATATTAGCAGCTATTAAAAAACGTCGAATGCTAAAAATAAAACAAAGCGTTGTGCCCAGGTGACCCCCATTCCTATTTTGGTCTGAGGAGGGTATGACATTATTCAACAACACCCACGGGCCAACACCCATTTTCGTTTAGACGCATTGCTCGTTAGCTTGATTTAAGGGCTGTTATTATAGTTTCATGTGTGGCCAAGATTTTGTTCCATATTTTGATGACTCTATAAACGTTTAGTAAACAATGTCTAGTTACACACACACAATATCATAAATTATTACATTTATATTTTTTTGCAGTGAAGAATCAGAAGATTAATGACACTTGTTTGGGAATATACATTTAGCTAAACAAGCCGTAGATCATAATCATCCTTAATCTACTAGAAGGGGAGAATGCCTAGCCGTTGTCATGAATGCTTACACCTAGAACGTAAACATTTCACATTTCACGAATGTGTTCTTTAAAAGGTTTTAAACGAAGATAAGAAAGACATTAACACTGTATTTGTCTTCTATCTTATTGACTGGTCGTCATTTAAATCACGCTTTATTCAATTAGTATAGTGCTTGTTCTAACCAATCAGATTTTATACTCCGATTAAGGCACTAGCTCAACAATCTGAAAATTAAAAAAAATGTTCGTGATTTAATTATTTTCTAGAGGCAAGTCCAGAGTCACATATGTTGATGTTGTTAATGTGCGTGTGTTTGTCAGAGTTGTTTTAGCGGCGTCGTTTTACCTCTATTCGAATAAATTCACGATAATTTAGGTCACTTTTGTGCACATACAGGCTAAACTGGGCCAGAACTACTCCATGGGGATGGTGAGATAGAGCATGCCCTCGAGCCTTGGTGGTCTGAGGCTTTCCAAAATACTGACTTTTTTAATATGGACGGAGTAGAAACCTTGTTACTATTGTGCAGAGTAGGTTTGATTTCACGGCACCTGTTTTTTACACGACAATCCACTAACTACAAACAAAATAGCATAATATAATGTTCCGAGACATACCTTGGCCTACCATAAGGCAGGTGTACATATTTTTTACATCATTCTCAGATCTTAGTTGTCTGTTTTTTTATTGTTTATGTAATGGCCATCCTCATTATATCATGCCGCCCTGTCGACAATAGGGTGTGTAACTGTAAGGTCCTCGTAAAAACTGTCAACTAAAGGAGCAAAAAAGAAGATACATTGGTGGTGTACTGGCCGAGTCTCCGATGCTAGTCTCACGTAGAATTACCTTAGTTTCCAGCACACACTATACGCTGAACAGATATTGGCTTACAGTTACAGACGGTGGTGCAATAATAATTCAACATTGGCTCGACATTTCTATGTGTAGGCCAAAAAACACAAAACATTTTTTATAACATGTGTACAATGTCGGCCCAACGTCTTCGACGTTGGTCCAACATTGTACACACGTTATAAAAAAATGTTGTGTTTACTGGGTGTACATCTCCTTGAGAAAGCCATATTTCTTCTGGTTGAATCCAGGTGTGGTTTGTGAAGGGAGTTGGTCGGGTGTCATTGAAAATCAGGTCATGTTATCTGATGGTGGTGTAGCGTGGAGGGATACCTCATTTCACATATAGTTGCTGTTTGTGGCTGTCCTGTCCAGCTGATAAGTGGATTATCCATCTCTGGCTACCGGTTAATCAGCGCTAAATAACGGAGACACCGCGGCAAATACGCGGCACGGATCCGGCGCGAATTCGCAGCTGGATCAGCGTCATCGCCGCTAATTTAACACCGCACAAATGCTTGGCATCGGCTGGGGGATTCCTTTCATGGGACGAGACAGAGGCCAAACAGACACACCTAAGCCTATTATCCGTGTGGCTGAGGGGGTGGGGATCCTAGAATTTGTGAATGGCTCAGCCGGGAGACCACGTGTCCGTTGCTAGCCTCTTGCTATTTACATAAGAAGGTGGGAATGACACCGGCAACTCAGAATGGCACCACACATCAGTCGACTCTGATCTTCATCATCACAATCTCTGACAGCGAGGACTTACTCTGCAATTGGGTGAGTTAATATATAAACATATATATATGTTATATTTTTAATTTTGTTATGTCCATGCATGTGGTAAAATAATATAGACAAACCATATGGTCAGCATCCTTATTAATATTCATCTATGATCAAGCTGCATTAACTTTATTCCTTTTCCATCCGATGTGATAATCCCAGTCTACGTTTTTCTACTGTGGTATATATGATGCAGTAATAATAACAAAAAGGTTTTATCGCGTAGATACATTTAATAACTTTGTGCTGGACAAAAGAAACATATATCAGGAGATTGACACAATTATTGAACGTCACAAGAATGATAATTAACAAAATAGTTGCTGTGACAAGTCGACATCCCAGCAAGCACAAAATATTTGTATAACATCTATACAACGTCGCCCCCCCCCCCAACGTCTTCGACGTTGGTCCAACATTGTATAAATGGTATACAGATGTTTTGTGTTTGCTGGGCTGTGCATGCTGCCATCGATACTGTGATCGCTGCTCTCAGAGTGATTAATAGCTTAACCCTTTAACCGCCAAATTATTCAATTTGAATTTTCACCCACCTGAAGTTGTGTCTCGCTGACGCGATCCACAACTTCAAGTGAGTGAAAATTATTCAGATTTGGCAAAATGGAGGTCAACTGTTTTCAAATATTGCTGATTGATGTCACATTTTATCTTTGTCACATGTTTAAAAGGTGGTACTCAATGTGCTAATAAAAAAATGAAAACCCGAATATATGCGACACCGGCGGTTAAAGGGTTGAAGTCAAATTACACAGCTTGCCGAGGTCCCAACTGAACAAAACAGATACAATTTAGCTTTTCTTCCGCTTTTTGGAAGGTGTCTCTGTTGCATGATATAATCCATAATCAGTTATATTATTTGAAAACAACGAAACAGTACACTGACAATAATGTTATTGTAACACTCGTCACCTCAAATGATAAAGGCTTGACCGTCAAAGTGAGTGAATATTGCTTTACATAGCTTTCTGTACAATCATGGCATTCTCGCGACAAAAGGAAGCCTGATGTCGGGACTATGTCATACTCTTATCAAATTACTTCATGGGTTCTTTATAGTGTGTAGTGCCATAGACGGCACTGCACACTCCAGGCCGTTGAACAATTTGGAGCACTGTATATGCACAACCTCGATGTGAAATATCCGACACGGCTGAGCCCAGAACACAAGCCAAGCCAGAGTGTCAAGCCACAACCGGATCGAATCAATTCCATCCTATCAAAACCGTTTAAAGCGTCACAACAACAAAAACATTGTCAGTAAGCATGGGAAGAGTATTAGAATATTTTTTAAAATCTTCTATCACTTTTCTATTTATAGGCTGCGAGCATTATTAGTAGGCCAATGATATAAAAATGATACAGCTGTTTCACAATCTTCTTAAGAATTTTTAGGTCGATCGCATCTTTGCCATAACGTCAAATATCATTTGGACCAAAAGATTGTGTGTTACATATTTTCAAGAAGTAGTGACATCAATATTATACTATAATATGTTCATATGCATAAGTAAAACTTCCGAGACGTCAAAATATAAAAGTATGCAACAAATATACCAGATACTTGTATTTATATTTTTCGGAAACAACTTTCCATCTAAACATTAATTTGAAAGCCGCCAATGTTTTGTATGAGTATATAATAAATAAATAAAATAATGTAATCAGTTTTTGTTTCATGTTCATTCACCGTTACATGGGAAATTCTGAAAAATAGGTAGGGCCCACAACCCTCTAAAACATGAAAAATGCATACGATCTTTTGGTTTATAAGGCTCGATATGTGAAACTTTTTTGCTTTTTATTTTGAAAAAAATAGCATAGCTGTTATTATGACAATTAAATGTTCTCGGGGCCCTACATGAATTTGATAATTATACGAACAAATAATCAATGTAATTTGTTTATGTTTAAAATTTCACAAACAAACGATCAATTAAAAAAACATATTCTCCCATAATGGGAAAATGGCTTATGTCTACTAGCTTACTTTGAACACGGGTGGACAGCAGCTTAGGTGAAGTGATTTAGCAAAATAAAGAATTTTTATGTCACAATGACCAGTTCTGTGAATTATTATATAACTGTAGTCTAGTGATTATTATATATCAGCAAAAAAAACAATGGAACTATACACTCTTTCTGGGCTGGGTGTAGTTTTGCATACAACGCCCAGTATTAAACATCAATTATTTTAGCCAAATATACATGTAGTGGAAGTTATCGTTCAAATGTCTGTGGCGCAGGCCCAACATTGAAGCAGTATAGTGGACGGGTTAAATTACATTTGACTTGAAATCGTGATGCAAACGATTCCTTTGGTATAGACTTACCTTAGGCTCATGTAAACATATCTATCCGAAGACACAAGTTAGATCGTGCCTCTTATTTAAAATATTAACATTTTGCAAAATGGCCGCCAAAGAACAGGCCTACATCTCTTTGCTAAAGTTGTAGATATAAGTATGCTTTTGTGTGTCCATTTATGAGGTCAAGGAATGCAATAGGATAGTTTGTAAAACTAAAATAGTAATACATTTTCCGTTTATCACAGCTATCATAGGCTGAAAGGTAACGTGATTGGTATCCGATCACCTAAATCCGGATCCAGATCATTTATCCGGAGTTTACGGCATGCTATTATAGCTTGTCATCCAGGGATTCTTATCTGCACATATTTAGAGTCCTTTATTGTATGGAAAAAGAACCACGTGGTAAATACATCTCAAATTAATCAAGAATACGCAAATAATAATGTTTTTTTAAGGGACACCGTGGGATGACACCAAATTTTTGTTTGTTTTGTTTGAAGCAGTGTATCCCTCATATCATGATTTCATTTGTTTCATTTATTTTAGATTTTGATCAATATTTAAAAGAATCCAGAGAAAATTCAAACATGCTAAAGGATGGTTGAATGTAAGCACAGCATTGGGCCATAGGTTGATGCCGTTGGACTAGCGTTGGGCACTGCAGACAATCAGTGCTGAATGTTAATCCTCTGGGGGGAAGTAGTGTGGTGTGATTGAATAATTAATTAATTACACACGTCTGCTGATTAGGTAGACAGTGCAATGATCAGATTCTATCTGGACGTGAAATCCGATCATTGGACTGTCTACCATAGCAAACGTGTGTAATTAATTAATTGTTCAATCAAACCAAACTACTTCCCCCCCAGTGGGTTAATCCTCCCATGTCCTCACTACATGCACTATAAGACACCAATTAAGGGCGGCGTCTTTCGTGTGGTTGATAGGAAACGTAGGTATTTGTGGTACCGTACAATGTGTTGTATAATGCACTCACTTTTTTACATGGTCGTATACAACATGGTAATAAAACTAGTTTAGTCTTATTCAGTGATTTTAAAGAAATCGCCTTGTTTGTATTTTTAGTTAAGATCGTTAGGCTATATAACTTCATATAATTTTTTCAAAATTGACATGTCAACATAAGCAGCTGCTTTTAAGTTGTAGATACATGTACGTGAACTCCCAATGAATAGCTAGCGGGTACATTTGATTGTGGTCGTCATAAACACAACATCTATATGCATAAAAAATATGATGATTTGTTTGTCTTTTTTCCGAATATTAGTTTGATGTATGTGATTAAGATTAGTAGACTTACCTTGACATTTCTGAAAGAGTAAAGCTGCCATCATGGATATGCATAACCGTACTTCATGTTTTATTTTCTCAATAGAAGTAATAATAAAACATTAGACCCATCGGCATTATAAAACGTTGTGACAAAAATGAAAGTCTCTATCATGTTTATGCACGTTGCAAAGACATAAAATATAATAATAGGCAGCTAAAATAATCAGATTGATGACCTCATCATGAGTTACCTGATTCCACAATTGTAGCCAACATTTGTTGTGGTGTTACTATTTCATGTAGTCTTAAGGCCTTTTTTTATGGAGAATATTATGTTATCGTAGAGAGATTGACAATGTGTTTCTGTTATGCCCTCAGAAAACTGTAGTCGAAATGAAAATCCACTATTTTCAGCATAGATTTTTCTTTACAGTAACAACTTTTGATGCTGATATCTGTTTCACGCATGCTCCATTATTAATAAACCATTCATCTCTCAAGGCGTAGTTACAAGAAAAAACTCGTTCCACAGGTTTGTATGGTGAGCACATTTGCTTAAGTTCTGACCGAAGCAAGGAAACGCGGACAGGCGTGATAGACGTCATGGGGACGACAATAGCCTTCAGCCACATTGGCTGAGGGTTAAAACGTGTTCCACGTCAAATAAGACTATATGGTTGCACTTGAGCTGCACCTTCAAACTGGCAGTGTATCTTTAATCACCTGATTACTGCAAGTCAAGTATATGCCAGTCTTATGTGTGACATACAACCGGATGATAATATTCACTTCACATAGATCAGATTCAGTAATCAAGCACTGGGAGCAGACAGGTGTTGTAGTTCATCTTCAGGCCATCAGGAGGTTTTCACAGCAGGAGGTTTTAATAATATTGCGCAATCCTATCATAATCCATAACAACATCTGCCCTCTGTAAACATGCAGCGGCATTCATAAATAGTTATATTCTGACGACCAACAATTTCATAATTGCATTGACATCCTAAATCCAGTGGGAATAAACCAACCAGACAAATGTGAAATATATCCCTTTGTCTGCAAAGAAGTATGGATTCAGAATGAGATATCCTTGTCAAATGATTACGTTTTGTATATTTATTTCTTGGCAGTCATTTTATGATCCATTGTAGGCTACCAGCATGCTACATGCATCATTGTTTAAACCGGCTACAGTGTAAACTTGTAACGAAAAACACCCTGGTCCTATTATAATCATTTTTTTTTGCTATATATAATGCTGACATAACAGAGCTTGCTGAATTCCCACCATCTAGGTCATACAATCATGCAATTAATTACAGCCTAACTAATGCTTGGCAATGTTATGCAGTGTCTAGCTATTTCGCTGGCCAAAAATGATGATTTCCTCAGACAGGCTTTTCTTTCGTAGTGATACTTGAGACAATGCTCACAAAAAAATGTTATGGACAGCTCTCACTACTCACTTAGATTCAAAGCTTATTATTACATTGTTGTTCACACACATCTGAAGAATACTGATGTAACGGTTCTTTATATTTTGATGAAAACAGCCTATGATCAGTATTTTGGAAAGCTATACTGACGAACCAACTTACAATATTATGTATGTTATAGATCAAAGAACAGCTATGCGTAGCAAAATCCCAAGTAAATTATTGGCTCAAATCTAGAAAGCTGGACTCATACATTATTAAAACAAGATATATATTACATAATTACCAATTTGCATAGTTATTGGTGAAGATATCTGATTTTTAGCATAATAGCTGGTGTATATAGCGGCCATCTTGAATTTCGCTATTCTGCAAATAAGGAAACATGTAAACCAATGTCAGCCACCCAGGTAATGTTCTTTGACAATTACTAAACACATTTCTGAAGTTAGTTTGCTTGTAACAAAGATATGCAATGACTCCATTTTTTCATCACATTATGTACCCCTGGATGGCTGACTATTCGTCAATTTAGCGAATTTGCTTGGGACTTTTCAGGATTGCTAGCTGGGACCTATATCTACCATAATACATCGAAATACCTTTGTTAGCAATTTGTCCAGCTTTTCGTCGATTTAGTGCCAGAATGACTACACTATAAAGCATACCGACGAAGGACTATCGCCATAAAAACAATTGTAGAATGGAGAATTACTCTGTATAGCTGTGTGAACTTCACCTGATTCAGAGGAGAAGTTCAAATTAATACTAGGTTCAAACAAAATTTAAAATATAATCCGTATTTAAAGCTGATATAAACCTGGTCTAAATTCCGTGAATTTTCGTAAAAAAATTAGACAATTTTGCTTCAAATTGGTAACAATTTCGGGAGCGTTTGGTGGCTCATTTGCGGAATTCTGCGAAAGTCATTAGCATAAACCTGCAATCTAGCAATCTAATACAATTAACTAACAATCTAATACAATGAAGTGTGGAGCAGGGGGACATATAATTATAGCATTATTTTTGCCGAGTTTAGCCATTCAAAAGGGTTTCCGGTGACGTCACTGCGTTTCACAGAATATTAATTAACGTAATAATCGCAACATTCGTCATTTTTTCCCCAAACAGCTGCCAAATACTCTTCTATTTGTCGATTGAAAGTTCGCCAACTGGTCGCCAAATGTTTGCCAAATGATCTCAAAGAATCACCTTTCCATCGTCAAATGGTCGAAGAATTCGCCTATTTCCGCCTATTCTGTTGATTTTTTTCATCAAATGGTCGCTATTTTTTTGTCTCCGAAATGCACCACTTTCTCGAATTGATCACCGTTTGGTGACATCCCTAGAATATACTCAATACTACAATACTACAATACTCATACTCAATTATTGACTATGAATGATGTGCAGAGTATAAGTTCAAAACAACTACCACTTCATTTTCTTGTCTTTTTTGTTTTTCAATTTATTTAACCCTTTAACCGCCAAATTATTCAATTTGAATTTTCACCCACTTGAAGTTGTGTCTCGCTCACGCGATCCACAACTTCAAGTGAGTGACAATTATTCAGATTTGACAAAATGGAGGTCAACTGTTTTCAAATATTGCTGATTGATGTCACATTTTATCTTAACCATTTTCAAACGGTGGTACATAATGTGCTAATAAAAAAATGAAAACCCGAATATATGCGGCACCGGCGGTTAAAGGGTTAATGACCACACCAATTAGCTTCACAAGATAGGCCTATACTTCTCCGCCACTCACCTATTACTTTGTTTTGGTTTATCACTCATGCTACTGGATGAGCTACCCCAGAAAACACGAAACATTGAACAAATGTTGATTTAATGTTGATCTATCGTCTACGATGTTTGACCCAGCATTAAAACAATATTGGTCAATGTATCATGTTTGCCGGGACTTGTCTTTACCATACTGCCGATTGACATTGAAAAAGTAGTCTTGCATTGTTTGGACTGTGAAGACATGACTAAATTGTTTTTTTCAACCGTGGCCTGGTTGAAACCACGGATCATACAACCCTCTGAATACGAATTGTTTTAAACCACTGGTTTTGTTCAAACCAGATTTCAATTTAACCACACTAAAGAAGTCTAAATCATAGTCTAAATTTAAACATGTCTTCTGAATACGGAATAAAGGAATGCACTACCTTTTTGAGCGGCGGATACGCATGCGGTGTTAGTTATTGTAATACAATATAGAAACAATAACAAAACGCAGAGTAGCCAAGCTAGAGCTCACCCTAATCTATTAATTAAGCATCTGATGCATACACACTGTAAATAATGAGAATTTTGCGCGACAAAAATGAAGCACAAGCCTCAAAATAGAATGTCCTGTAAAATTATAGTTTTGTCCTTCTTAAGCCTTTGCTGTAAAATAATATAATATATATATATATAAAACAGGAATATTTAAAATATAATCACGTGGGTTGATATAGGTGTCTTTGAAAAAAAGATTTTATCGGATATAAGTTTGCCTAATTTGGTCTCACCACTCAAATTCATTCGCGCATATCATTATAAATTTTAAGAATTAGAAAATTAGTCTTTTTTTTAATTGTGGCTCTTTGTAGCAGCTACGGTGGGGAATATTACAGATATATCATTTTGATACCAATTTAAATCGATTATGTAATGTTTTGCTGTTGCAAAAGCATCGAAATTAAGAAAGATAAAGATAAAAGGAAGTCCTTGTGCTGGCTGTGAAAAGGCTCTTCTAAAAAAGAGGTCAATTTTGTATAGGTCGCTCAGGGGAAAGTTGGGGGAGAGCTTATTCTTGGCTAAAAGTTTATTACCAGAAAAGCAAGCAGGATTATATTACTTTTTTATTTTGTATAATGAAAGAGAACAGACGGATGGTTGAAATGATATAATGGTTATTCACATTTTCTCCTCTGTGAGAGTACAGGGAGGCCTGAGCATAAAATGGGTTATAATACATGTAAGTCAAAGGGACGGGTATTATGTGTGGGAATCAGTGATTTGGGCTATATAATTATGTCACCTTTGTGGACAAAGAGGCTAAACTGATGCAGGATAACATCATGCGGTGGTGAGATGAATCGGGTGACACCGCCCTCCAGACAGATGGCTCGAGTCATGGCGGTCTGACACCGAGCATGATACCTCTCGGTCACGAAACTGAATCGTTACGAGTGGGTGGAGAAGAAAGATGTTGTTTCTTTTAAATTTGAATACCAGAGCGGGGGACAAAGCCGCGAGCACCGGCACGATATGTAAGATACGCCCTCGCTTATTTGGAGATTCATGGTCAAATGTCTAGGCCTACAACCCTGTCCCACAGGTCAATCAGTGTTAGTGCCGTTAATTTGCCTTTGTCAATCATCAAATTTCATTCGGTACATTGTATGGAGTCTATTATTTGAAATTGTATTTTATGTAAGCTGACTAAGAAGATTTAGTAAGATCATTCTCTTGATGTGGGATGTAAAGCAGCTTGCTACTCTGCACCAAAAACCTGCTTCAAAGATTTTTCTATTGGAAGGATATTTGACATACAGGAATAAATTATCCTCACTCAAATCCCCCCTCCCCCCCCCCCCCCACTCCCCTAACCATTGACCACCACCCCGAATATCCCATTTCTCTGAAGAAAATTTATTATCATTTTTTCGGCAACTGAGAAAGTGAATTATCACAATGTGTGCTACATTAATTCAAGCAATCGATGTCATGGCCTGCTACCACAAACGACTGATGAGCACGGCCTAAATAGTCCCATTTATAAGCGTCCTGAAGTAGAGCATTTGTTTCTGGAGAACTAGGCCAGGAAATTGTTCTTCCGCAGCCGTGCAAACCGGGACTGCAAGCCAGATCCACATCAAGGACAGCACATGCGGGGGAAACGAAAATGAAAAATGCGCCCATCCAGTTTGATACACTGATTGGGAATGACGTCATCAGAACCGGGAGTGAACGGGAAGGGCATCAGTCACTGCGGGTTTCGCCTGAGGAAGATGTTGACACTTACCGCCCTCTCATTTACACTGCACACAGTCACATCCACCCACGCTTGCCGAGCAAATTAACCGCGGTATTCTGTAGAAAAAAACTAAAACGTCCTTCAGTTTGCTGGTGAAAGCGATGTCGATTCAATCTGCCACACCTCTCGAGAAAGGTGAATGGGACAATATGACAAAGACCACAAGGACCGCACCCTGGTACAAAGCTATGGCTATGTCATACACTTTGGTGGCTGACGTTGTTTGTTAATTAACAATGATGTCACACTCGACACTCACATTGTGTCAGGCGAGATATCAATGGCCAAGTCAGACCCCATGTAAGGTCACAAGTCATGTTTGGCATCTCTATACCATTAGAATGACACCGCTTCCATTTAAAACTATAAATGAGCATGTAGCAGGAAAGATCACATTCGAGATCTTTGAGAGCTCTAGTAATCTTCATTTGGAAGGCTGGGGGATAAAGTGATCCAAGTCCGCATTCTACCATTTTTCTACACAATTTTTTTTCAATGGAAAAAATTATGTATATTGTGTTTTTAATTAACATTTATTATATCGACAATTAGAAGCGCATGGGAAGTTATGTTTGTCTATTTATTATCCAGCTCCACTATAATAGGTAGAATGTTATTGATGTCGCCAAACCCATTTCTGTAATTTTAATTTTATTTTATCAATAGGCCTACATTTCTAAAATTTCGACAGATTAATTTGAAAGACACAAACTAACGCATTCAGTATCCTATTAAATTAAAATATAATTTTAGCTGGGTGCAGCACAAGGAGGTGTAAAAAGCACCCCCCCCTGTTTTAATAACTAGTGTATGTCTGCTGACATGTATTGCGAAAAAATATTTATTTTCTTTCACCGAATATCTATGTCAGAGTTATTAACGAGAAATACGATTAAACCTCATTTGTTTGAATTCTTAATTTGCCAACAAATACACCATGCTTAACCATATTTTCCACTTAATTAAACACATCAAATAAGAAGTAATGCTGCTGAATATAATATTATTATCCAACTTTGAAATAATTAACTAGTGGATATACAATTATTAAAATGTTATTAATGTGTTTAGTGCTGAAATAGTTTGGTGTCGTTATTTCAAATGATAAGAAAAAATCTGCGTATATATTTTCCGAGTTTTTGTCCATTTATTTGATCTGAATGGGTATTTATTGCGGTTGACACTTGAATATAATCATGCTAATAGCTCGCCGCACTGAAAGTGTTAATGAAGGCGTGATCCTTAATGCAGCTGTTAATTGCTTTCACAAGCGCCCGGTCAATCTGACACTTAAACCTTCTAACCCTAAGATATCTGTAATTAACATTTTATTTTTATTATGCTGTAATAATTCTAGAACAAAAGGCGACAATAGAAGTTTCCCAGACAAATTAAAATATAACTGTAATGTTTTCATGTTACAGTATCGATTGAACAGTACTTTTCGAAACTTGAACATGAAATGAAATGAAAAATCAGAGGGACAATATTCAGCACACCGAAAACAAGAAGGTGTCATAACGCTTTGCATAGATACATCTAGATAAACTAAAAAAAATTGCACTGAATAAATGAAAAGTAAATTATGCTATATATTTTTTGAATAAAACGAGATGTACTTGCAATGTAGTTGTTAATGTATTTGGGTACAAGTACATTAATCTCAACTACAAAATACAAGCAAGTACCCCAAAAAATGTACTTAAGTACACTTAAGTACAAATACCGATGTACTTGGTCCCAGCCCTGATAGACGGGTTGTTAAGTAACATGCACTCGACTCATCAATAACTGTTCAAGTATCACTTCCTTGTGTACAATATTATGTTGCTTTTGTTCAAGAATAGATCGTCATTTTTTATGATTCTTATTGCGTCTCTGGCTCTGCTGGGAAAGTTATCTCAGCAGACACAAGACGTTGAATCAATGTTGGTTTAACGTTGGTCCAACGTTAAACCAACTTTGCTTCAACGTCTTGTGTCTGCTGAGATGGAAATAAATATAAGCCTGGGGATGATTTCTAGGAGAACAAATTTGTTGTGTCGGCTAGTTGTCCAATATTAGGGTATGGTGGGATAAAACGTCATATAAATGTGGTGATCATACATGGTGTTTGATTATTTTACGTCATTTTAATACACTCTACGTTGGAATTAACATTTGCTGGTATGTGACAATGGAAACATGGGAAGTTGATAGAAAAGGTGATAATTGTTCAAAATAGACTATTTTATGTACTTTTCAAAATGCCAAATCGAAGCTACTGAGCTTGACTGATGAACATCACCAGCAGGAAATTATCTAGACATTTTATGATATGTACACACAGCATGCTTACAACAGAAAATATTAAAACATGAGTGGTGACAGGGAAAGTGGTGAGAGGTACTTTTTGTAAAAAAAACCCCATGGTCATGTGGGACATGTACGTGGGAACAGACAGCCACATGTCAAGATAAGATCATTTTATTATGCAGGGGTGTACCATCAACTAGAGAGATCCAGCCAATTAGGGCATCACTGGACGGGATGAGCAGGGGACAAGTGATCTGGATCCGTTGACATCAAGTCATTATTTAGGAACACAGTTTATGACATACATGTGTAGGGCAGTGACAAGAGTGTCCCTGAGGACACCGGGAGCAGTGGTAGCTTTCATCCAAATAGCTATGTGATGCTGGCCGTATAAAGCCATCAGTGACCACTAAGTGACCAACTAACAAAATGGAGGTCAACAAATTTCAAATGTTGCTGATTATTTTCACTTTTTATCTTTAATATGTTATACAACTGATATGTAATGTGCTAATAAAAAATCTAAAAAGCGAATATGGACGGCACCGGTGGTTAAAGGGTTAAAGTCCCTATAACTACTCTGCACGAAGTAATTGACCATTTTAATTTAAATACAATTTTAATAACGAAAGTGCTTCATCGATACGTTTTGTCTCGCATTAGAAATATTTTTACTCTGACAGTGCGGGGATCGACTTTAGACCTCAGAATCTGACGTCTACATCAAACCAATATTGGTTCAACGCCTCGTGCCTGCTGGAGAAGCAACGGCAATCTTTTTAAAAACACAGTATTCGTCAAGCCAATTTCACTAGAATTTTGAATTACCCCTCCATCATTTATTTATCAGATAGGTTGCAAAATCAAGCAGAATAGATGCAGAATTTAACAGAATAAATTTGTTTTAATTATTAACTTAGTGAAAAATCAGAAATCTTTATGGATACAATTACGAGGTAGGCTGTGTGGAGGTTGTTATGGTCATGAAGGTTAAAAAGGATATGTTTCAGCAGGTTTTGCTAGACATAAAATATGTTTTCTTTCCGCCACTCGTTTAAACACAGAACAACATAAATCGCTGATACACAAGCGGACTGATCTCAATATATAATAGAATATATGAAGCAATTTTGCGAGATACAATGAAGTGAAGGAGAAATGTTTCTTAATCATACATTAGATTAATGCGATTCTTCGTCTAGTTGATTTTTATGTAAGCTTATATAACTGTTTTTTATTATTCTTTGATCATGTACTTTTAGAAATCGAGTATTAATGATGATAAGTTATTCATCATTTTTAAGTTCAATTAAATTACAATGATATATAATGGTTTGAACAATCAATTAATAATAACATTACTGAATAATAATATATAATCATTACTGCATCACATTTAATAGTTGTAGTAGTAGTAGTAGTAGTAGTAGTAGTAGTAGTAGTAGTAGTAGTAGTAGTAGTAGTAGTAGTAGTAGTAGTGGTAGTAGTAGTAGTAGTAGTAGTAGTAGTAGTAGTAGTAGTAGTAGTAGTAGTAGTAGTAGTAGTAGTAGTAGTAGTAGTAGTAGTAGTAGTAGTGGTAGTGGTAGTAGTAGTAGTAGTAGTAGTAGTAGTAGTAGTAGTAGTAGTAGTAGTAGTAGTAGTAGTAGTAGTAGTAGTAGTAGTGGTAGTAGTAGTAGTAGTAGTAGTAGTAGTAGTAGTAGTAGTAGTAGTAGTAGTAGTAGTAGTAGTAGTAGTAGTAGTAGTAGTAGTAGTAGTAGTAGTAGTAGTGGTAGTAGTAGTAGTAGTAGTAGTAGTAGTAGTAGTAGTAGTAGTAGTAGTAGTAGTAGTAGTAGTAGTAGTAGTAGTAGTAGTAGTAGTAGCAGTAGCAGTAGCTGTAGCAGTTTCATTTTAATTACCACTGTACTTTCTTTTACAGGAAGAGACAACATGTCAAAACGCGTGCTTCTACTGAGCGTCTATCTGTTCGTGGTCCTCTACATCACATTGACATCAGGTGACTTTATTTGTCATTATTATCCCTAGATGTTTTTAATAAAAAATGTAAAGGATTGTATACTTACAGCTCGATGCCATTGCAGCGATCACGCCTTTTCTCTTATATGCACATATAGCTGGGCGAATGTTTATTATATATATTAAATAAAAACGTACTATGTCCTACTGTATCATAGTTGTTTATTTAAAGGCCCATACCCAGGCAAATTGCATGTTTTCGTTTTAGCTCTGTTATATCTTTTTGAGTGTTTGAATGAATGAAGGCAACATTCCGATAGATTACAACTTTTGGAAACATCCGTTGGCAACGTAATCAGGTTTCGAAAAAGACAAAGTATGACAAAATGTCGGTCATTACATTTTTGTCTTTTAGATTCACTCATTTTTTAATGCCCTCGCCATGTTTGACAGTGTTATCGAGTCAACGATTTGAATATTTCCTTCTAAAGATAGTATTTTTTAAATTTACTAGCCGTAATCTATAATAAAAAGTTCTTAGCTCGTATTGGGAGAAGTATGTAAGGGCTCAGATGTATCACATCGTCAAAGACTTTGCTAGTTTAATTACAATGTCATCGTAAAACCACAGCTTAACGGCGCTTTCCCAACGGGTCTCACATTTCTAAACACGAAGGGCAAACTCGGCCAATTGACATGTTTTACATCTTTGCGGGACATCGTGAACATCGCCAAAATACACAGGTGATATTCATGAGATGTTCGTGGCTGGTGTAGTCACAAAAGGAAGGGATTTTTCTCAGTGTTGATCTTTTCAGAGAAACAAAAAATCAACACCGGACCCTTCATCTAGACCTTCAGCGGCTTGGTCAAATCCATTATAACTATTGGGATGGTTGTTATTAATTGTATGAACATTCCGAAATACACACTTATCGGGTACATCTCTTTCAAATGGAGGGTGGAGAAAGATAACTTAGATTTACGATAATATAAGCTTATATAACACAATTTTAAACTTTGAAACATTTTAAGGTCAAGGGACTTGGGTATGGGACTTTATATATAATTATATTCAAAAGTAATCAATGATAAACCATCTTCAAAGAAGGATTATGGACTTCGTGATCAATTGGGTGACAGTATGCTATTACATAAACGATGACTATTAAAACAACTAGTGGTCTGTTTATAATAAGAACAAGCAAAATGAGTGCTTGGGTTGAATTACCCTTTATACGTGTATCCCTTCTGCTATGCGGGCTGCCTTTGTTTTTCACAGAAAATCTTGACTAATATTCAGTGAAATTTATGAAATAAAATTTATGTTTATATCTGAATTTTGTCTGGGCAGTCGTTTAAACCAGTTATGTCCAGGTGATATAGTACTAGTTTAAACATTATTAATAGTAGCCTATCTTTTGAACATTAACCCTCTCATCGCGGGGACCGTCTTTAGACGTCATAATCTGACGTCTGAAGACAATCCCCACACGAAAAGAATTAAAATATTTATAATGGACGTAGGCCCATAACAGAGGTATTCAAATGAAGCCGAAAGAGCTATTACATTTATGATGATTTTGAATTGAGAAAAACGTTTTGATATCCATGGTTTATAAGAAAATTTTTCAGCGTTGTAAGGATTAATCTTGTATATACACTACTACACTGGGCCGGTATTCTCATACAAGTTACGATAAATCGTAAGCTTCTGATTGGTCGAGATGGCCATCTCAACCAATCAGAAGCCTACGATTTATCGTAACTTGTACGAGAATACCGGCCCTGAGCTGAGAAATAACGTAAAACGAATCAATAAGTATTCTATTCTGTGAAACTCAATAGCCTTGACCTCCATTGTTGTCACCGAGCTAGCTAATACAATGATGTATGGGGGAGGGGTGTTATATAACTTTATTTTCACCGAGTTCCCATTTAATGCGTCATTGCGTTTCACAGAATTCATGTTATTTTATTGATTTTGCATTGGTTTCCACCAACGCCATGGGCTAAATAGGTGTTTTATATTCAGTAATCATTGTTAATAAATACTGGAGATTACGGGCATAACTGTAATCAACTGTATCTATAGTCTGGTCGTCCCATTTTCTTGCGTTTCTCTTGGTCACTCCTATAAATCAGAGAAAGGGTGTGCATACTAAACTACAGCTCTGCTCTGCAAAGCCAAAAGGCAGTATATGCCTTTTGGCTTTGCAGAGCGGAGCGCCTGCTCCAGAAGATCCTGTCCACTTAGCAAAGTGATAGTAAACGAGACGCTATCATAAGTGAATTAGGATAGCTGGATTAAATTTTGTTGTCCCAGGCAATCCGTCTCGGCCAGTGCAATCATGCCAACAGTGTACAACTTCGTCACCTGGGTAGGCTACAATTAAACTTGTTAATCGAATACTTGAAAATGACGTCACGAATACATACAGCCACTCATTCAAATGTGATTCATTATTCAGATTGTTCGCCTTGGCCTGTGCTCCACTGCGTTGGCATCAAAGTGTGTCATTTGCATTCCCTGGCCGTGGTATGGTTATGGTTTTCCAGGTCCTGATAGGAATGCAGTAAATATGTTTGGGAAAATAAAAAAAACTACAGGCTTTATCCACTAAGTGGTAACATTTTTTTGTTTGTTTTAGTACTGTTACTATTATTAATCAACAATTCGACGTCAATACTATTCAGCCAATATGTATCCGATTTTCGCGAAACATTCTCAGCACATTATCTGGTTAAATTAGAATACTAAATAAGTTGCATACCCTAGCTGCCACCACAACGATTCGTTAGCAATGTAGCATAGTGCTACGGTAAGTCGATCGCCAATATTCTGATCATCACGGACATTATCTGCCTGATCAAGCTGATTGAGCTCCTAGATTGGCCAAGCTACATCCCAGCAAACACAAGATATTTGTATAACATTTATACAATGTTGGACCAACGTCGAAGACGTTGGGCCGACATTGTATAAATTTTATATAATTTTTTGGTTTGTTCTGGGATAATATCCAAGATATCTTCCACATCACAGCATATTGTTTTCTTCCGCATACATTCAATAATTATTTAAACTTTTTTTTCTGGAGCAGAGACAATTTATTATGATGATCAACCTATATTTAAGCCAATAAACAATACGTCACGCAAGGTACAATTAGTGAAAAATATAAATAAAAACCATAACGTTAATCGGCAATGTATGTCTTAATACCAGAAATGTCCAAACAGAACATTCAATTCCATTTCAAATTCTTCCTAATGATGGAATCAAGAAAATTAAAATTGTAAACTTTTCAATTTCAACCACATTTATTGTTAGTGCTCGATAAATCATTGATTTTCTAATCTGATGGGAGAACATACATTTGAAATGTTTAATGAAAGTTTATTAAGTCAAAGTCACAATAAATGTTTGATCCAATGATTGTAGCATCATCAGCAAAACGGAATACAGTTTTTTTATATGTACAATAGCATTAATACAGTACCTTCGCACGTACAGTGTCACCCCCGACCGATGTATGCACCCCCCCCCCCACGCCAAATTGGGTGGTGTTTTTTCCTGGCTTAAAGACATACACTGGGAGGAACCTCTTACCGTGTGTCCTCCAAACTTTAACACGCCCATCGTTGTAAGACACCAATGACTAATTTCTATGTCCTTATTACTTTGAAAGTTCTTGTTACACTTGAAACATTTCGGGATGTTTAATTTAATTATGTTTAATTTAAAATAAAATTATAAAGTTTTTTATTTATGCGCATAGTACCTAAAAAAGTTGATGTAATAAAACTCTTTATTACTTTCAGGATACCCACTTGACGATTACATTTACGAGGACGTGTTTCGGGCTGTCAAGCGAATGGATCCTTCTCCCATAACACACCAGAAATTCCTCTGCATCTTCTGTACAAAATATTCGCACGTATGTGACCCATTTCGTGTCTGTGCAAAATGATCTGCTGCCTCTACCACACGAGCTGTGTCCGTGGTGGAGATATGACATAACAAAGCCATATTTACCTCTCAAAAGACCCGGAATGGTTAAAATTGACAAAAAGATGCAATGCATGTCTGAAGAGTCAAGCTTAATCTCAGAATCAAATTGATATACTTATTCAGTGTTTTATTTGTATTGACGCGACTTGAATAGTTTATAAAAAAACAAATCTAATCGATTGATGGATGAATGTCATATATATATTTTTCATGTGATGAAATTTAAATAAAATGCGGTTTTTAACTTCATTAGTAATTCGAATTTATCGCAGACTGTCATGGCGGCACTCACCTTGGCAGTAAACTTGTGAATATACCCCCGTTACCTTGGTATTAACGAGTTGTATCTGTCACTTCGTAAGGTAGCAGATATGTCACGTTAACCCTTTAACCGCCGGTGCCGCATGTATTCGGGTTTTCATTTATTATCGGCACATTAAGTACCACCTTTTAAACATGTTAAAAATAAAATGTGACATCAATCAGCACTATTTGAAAACAGTTGACCTCCATTTTATCAAATCTGAATAATTTTCACTCACTTGAAGTTGTGGATCGTGAAGTTGTGGATCGCGTCAGCGAGACACAACTTCAAGTGGGTGAAAATTCAGATTGAATAATTTGGCGGTTAAAGGGTTAGGCCACTATGGTTTTTCTATGTTTTAGATGAGAAAAAATCCAGTATCTAATGAGGGAGGGCGAAAAAAAACATTGAAAAAAAACATTGAGCCTATTTCTGGAAAAGTTAATACGTGGGACCAAAAAACATTGAGCAATTTGACCTATTTTGAAAAAAATAATAAAAAACAAGCAGAAAAACATAGCTGGATAAATGTTTTCTCTATCTCCTGAAATTAACTGGTTTCTTTCGGGAATCGGCAATAATCCAATGCGCCCGCTGGACAGAAAAAAAATGTTGTTTTTTTGGTAATGTGCGCGCTCATCTAAAACAGAGATAAAACCATAGTGGAAGACGATGAGGCAGCATTAAATCAACATTGTGTCAACGTCTTTTCTTCGTTGGTCTATTATTTGTCGTTGTGATATAAAGATGGGACTGACTATCAGCTAGGATTCGATGGCATAATGTTGGCTCGATATAGTTCTATTGTTGAGACGTTGAACCTACCCACTGGGCACACGACGTTTGTGGCTACTTTGAATCAACGTCGTTGACGTTGATTAAACGTCGCAACAACGTCGTGTGCCCAGTGGGTATATTGGTGCAGTATTGACCAAGCACTTGGTGTTTGTTGGGGATGTGTTCTACATAAAATCGTACTCTTTTGCAGACATTAATGTACGGACAGCTTGATTTTAGTATCAATAATGTTTCATAATTTATGCCACAGAATTCTCAAAGGTGGGCCTGAATAAAAAATTATAGAAGATTTTTGAGAAGTAAATATGCTGGTTGCTATTGTGATTTGTTTTCATTTATAACATTATTCACATGAATATAATAGTGGACTATTCAGTATTAAATTTGTCACCATCGCTCAATCATTGACATACAAACTTTTCAAACCTACCCTGATTTCTGAATAAATCTACAAGCGTCCTACAATTTAAATTACAATGTTACAATACAACAACAGTTATAGCGGGGGCATATTTTTTATATTTTTAGCGTGACTATCACACCCCGTTCACTCGGCTATATTATGCACAGATTGCATTCTAACGCAAACAAAAATAATTTTGACCACTCTTAACAACAATCTAGTAATTTGAGAACGTCTTGAGATAAGGTTTTGATTATAAATAAAGAAATGTATCTCAGCCAAAAATAAAAAAAACATTCCGGTTATTGAACTGCAATTATTGTTATTGTTATGGATTTTGAGCAGTCAACAAGGGCCGTCTATTATAGTGGTATAAAGATGGGACTGACTATCAGCTAGTATTCAATGGCATAATGTTGGCTCGATAGAGTTCTATTGTTGAGACGTTAAACCTACCCACTGGGCACACGACGTTGTGGCTACTTTGAATCAACGTCGTTGATTTAACGTCGGACAGCTTGATTTTAGTATCAATAATGTTTTATAATTTATGCCACAGAATTCTCAAAGGTAAGCCTGTATAAAAAATTATATAAGATTTTTGAGAAGTAAATATGCTGGTTGCTATTGTGATTTGTTTTCATTTATAACATTATTCACATGAATATAATAGTGGACTATTCAGTATTAAATTTGTCACCATCGATCAATCATTGACATACAAACTTTTTAAACCTACCCTGATTTCTGAATAAATCTACAAGCGTCCTACAATTTAAATTACAATCTCGCAATACAACAAACAGTCATAGCGGGGGCATTTTTTTTAAATATTTTTACTCGGCTATATCATGAGCAGATTGCATTCTAACGCAAAAAAAAAAAAATTTTGACCACTCTTAACAACAATCTAGTAATTTGAGAACGTTTTGAGATAAGGTTTTGATTATTAATAAAGAAAATAAAAAAAACACTCCGGTTATTGAACTGCAATTATTGTTATTGTTATGGATTTTGAGCAGTCAACAAGGGCCGTCTATTATAGTAATCAATAGTACCGATCAGCAATCTATTTTTTCTAAAATATGTGTTTCAATGTGTTTTATTATTTCAATCTTTGCTAGTGATGTTGGAATTCAGTGTTTTTTTATGACAAGTTCCCCCAGCTAATAACCTCTGCGAATAATTTAAAAAAAGAAGAAATATATTAGAAATTGTATTCCATATTTGGTGATCGGTCTCGCCTATTTAAATCAATGAAACAATCACAAAAAATATATTAAACACTAAACTTAGGCATTGCTATTTCGTTTGTACATAATTTTTCATATCATGTGGGAATTATTTTCGCTAGCATTACATTTTGACGGGACTCACCTAATCATCTCTTTGAGTACCGCATTCATTATTTAACAATATTGTGCAAGCACTCAAACACCCTGATATAGTAGTGACGCAAAATGGCCACACATTTGACACAGCTGCTGCTAAAACGCTAAGCCAATACTCAAAGACTACAAAAACGTTTATATATATTATATATATAATATATACATATATATCTTTATTACACATCGCATTTCTATATTTCTATAGAGAAACAATTAACAGAGAAAAATCACAAAGCAATGTCTGTGTCAAAACAAATACAGTAGTAATTAGTATGTATGTATGTAGTAGTATGTAGTAGTAAATAATACTTAACGTCATTTTCCGACAAGAGAAAGTATATAAGAAAGGACACTGTAGGACATACACGATAGAAACATCAATACACATGAAAATAGTTATACGATAAAAAAAATACAAAGTTACAAAGAAATCACAGAAGAAAATCATAGCAAATTATGGACAGACTTACAGTGCCCCCCACAGGAGCACCACAGAGCGATCACGAACCATGATAGCACTGCTGATGTGAGAACCACAAGCTAATTATATGGCAATGGTTTCTTTCGGCCATCACGCAACGCTACCAGATGCCGAAGAGAAACCACTGAAATCTCAATAATTTAGAAACAATGCAGAATACAAAAGACTAGAACTTACTAAGCAAAGAAGCAATACATAAGAAAACAACCTGCTTGAAGGGAGATCGACAAATCTACATACATATAAGAACATACAATACAAAATAGCACAAAATAAATATAACTATGCGTGCGTCTGTCAAAATGACTTCGGTGTTCTTGGCCTACTATGAAGTTGCCCAGGTAAGGGGGGGGGGACCACGAGGAGGTGACACTCACCGACCCCAACGGAAAATCTGATGCTATCTTAAAATGGATAAAATCAAGATAGCTTCGTTTTCGTTCGCACATGAAAACGGACAATGCCACTAGACTCGCGGACCCCGATTGATTATTCGTGGAAAATGTAATCATCTCATATCTATACTCATGGATAACCGCACATAAAAACATAGGAAGATCCAATCATTATTTTTATTTTTCAGGATATCGCGTTAACAAGGAATAATTATTAGAAAATTGACAGATAGCCTCGTTCTCTATGGCACATGAAAACGAGCAATGCCAATAGACCAATAAAGCAAAAATAGGTCGGAAGACATTATTAGATGTTGGATATTGTGCCAACACTGCGCCGTGTTGGGCACTAGCTTCTGAAGGACCTGCCCTGTCTCGCTGTCATGCGGACCTTGAGCCAGCGATGGAACAATGCTGGTTCTTGGTCCACTGGTGGTGCAGCTTGATAGGCTAGAATTGTATTTGTTTTTCATTGCCGAGGATTGGTCGTGCTCAGTATCGCCAAGTACAGCATAATAATAATGAAGATATGCATGGTATGTATGCATGTTTCATTATTGTTGGCTTGGTAGTAAAGAAAATATTGGAGAACAACATGAACGAACAAGTAAACTACTTAGTAGCTTGTTTGTTCATGTTGTTCTTCATTGTTAGTACAAAACCCAGAATGATGAAGCCTAGCATATGTCTAATAGTACTGCACATATCGGGAATGTGGCTATTATGAGCATACTGTACACTAATAATTGTCCATTTCATTTATGCCACCATACACTGTTCGGTATGCACATGGTGCATCTCTACCCATGTTGTAGGAAACAACATATTTGTTTACCGAAAATCATCTTTCGACATCTGCCATACCATGGGAAAACAAACAGAACCATCTTGACCACTGAGGACAGTAAATGTTGCTTTGTAATTGAGCAGCTCAAAGTAGAAATAGTCCTGTCTCTGGCTTACAGTAGCAAAACTCTTAACTTCATTTTTGTTGTATTTCTCCAGTTCTTTGAGAAAGGATGCGAATTGCTGCCTCGCTATATCACATTCTCCATCACTGAATCTGTGAAGTGCGAGCAGTTTTGACAACAGCCTCTGAAACTTATCATCTGCAGTTTTCCATTAATCTTGGGTCAAGAGCAGACAGGATACTTTATTGGGCCTTTCAACCACCTTCTTTTGAGGTCACCATATCTTCCTGTTTTGTAAAGATAAGATCAAATTGTACCAGCTTTGCTCCATTAGCCCCATCTAGGATATCGTTCTTCATGAACTTGTTCACCACTGTCTGAATAATATGTTGTAATTCTTCAGCAAATGAATCAGTTAGTTGCTACCAGTGATTGTCACATAATCTTCGGCCCTTGCAGGTGCGTAATGAAATACATAGTTAAGAAAGCGCCAAAAGTTATCAACGTCCCACTCCGTGTCATCTGTGAGTCTCTCTTAAATACACGATGGATGACACGGATGTCACAACTGCACATGTTTAGTAACATGGGTATATCTACTGAATTTCCCTGCTGTACAAGCTTATCATAAAATCGCCAATTGGTAGATTGTCCATCCATTGCCACTTGAACCATATTTGGCTGATCTAATGACCCCAGGCCTTTGAGGAACTTTTTCAGCAAATCTGAAGCTCTCGTGTGGCCTAGGAATTCAGATAGAAAGTATCTTATTCGACTAACGACACACTTCTTTTCCTTGTTCCAAAACCTTAATATCACGTCCATTTGTTCCTTTTCTAGCGCTTTATTAAACGACTCATCAAAGGAGACGGAGTAGAGGCATTTTGGCCGGTACACGGCTGAGACGACCCGACGGTGAAGTATGGTACATGTCCGAATTTGATAGGCACACTTTGTTTTACCACACGTGTACTGCTCTGGAATATGTGAGTCGTGAAAATCTTGTGGAAGGAGATGGTTGCTGTTCTCACAATGTTCCATCATAGTTTGTATTGCCAACATGATTTCTGCTTGAAGACTGTATCCTTCGCAAGAAATACAAAATGCCCTAGATTGCATGAGAAAACCTTTAAAAATCAAAAAACTTCCTTTACAGTAAAATGGTTTTTTTTTATCAATTTTTACCCTCCCCCCCTCACTGAAAAGCTAGATCCGCCCCTGATCTGGTAACAAAATGTAATAATTTAATTATCCACCATGTTTATCAATTGATCAATGAGAGTCTGAGATTCACTTTTAACTAAATCTTTCTTTTTGATATCGGTAGAAAATAAATAGATGAACAAGTCATATTTACCTTTCTCAAGATAAACCTTCACCAAACACTCAGACAGTGTTTCAACATGTTAAAGTAATACAAGTGTAAACTATTACACAGCGGTGGAGAAAAGATATTGAGAGCTCGAGTAAGCTGCGCACATATTCATTAGTAAAAAAATATTTCTGTGTCGAGCCATATATCTTAGGGGGAACCACCTCATAACAGCAATGGCGAGATATCGAATGCGCTCACATGATCTAAATATAGAAAGAGGACGATTGAATAATCCAATCAGCGAAGTTGACGACGAAATTCATATTTTTCTCCACTGTAGCGCTATGAATAATGAGCGCGAAATCTTGTTTCATTCTGTAGCCGCAATTATCAATATACAGTCGACAAATGAGATGTTTCTACAAATTATGACATCTAGAGACATAACAGTGGGGGCGGGGGCCCTAGGGTGGTGGTTAGAACCGCTGCCTTTTACGCGAGAGTTCGGAGTTCGGTTCCCGGTCTCGGCTGTTTGGAAGAAACAAAAAATGTTTCTTCCCCATCCACGTGTGAAAATCAGTATTTTGGGGAGCCTCCGTGACCGAGAGGTAGCGTACTCGGCCTCAGACCGCCAGTGCGCGAATTTCGAATCCTGTGTCTGGAAAACATTGTCATATCAATCATCTCACCATCCTCAAGAGGTTCTCCTTACCCAGTTTAGCCTATATGTTCACAAAGGTGCCTAAAGCCCGACTCATTTCATTTGCATAACAGTGGTGAAGTCACTAGCGCAATTTATTTATGGTTGTTTTAAACAAATTAAAGGTTAAAAATACTGAGTATAATAAATGTGTCACCTGTAGCTATATTATTCATATTATCATGCTCTCATGATCTGACTTGGGTATTACCACATAGCATGACGGTTGTTGCTTTCGGATTTTATTATTTAGCTTTTTAGGGACGGTTAGGGACGTTTCCGTCGCCTTTGTTATCAGACGAGGTGGGGCCTTATGGAGGATTTCAGAGTTGCTAAGTCAACCGATTTTCTCTATGAGGTCGGGAATGTTTTTCTTTTTGTCTCCAACCAGTCCATCAGATCCATGCCTCCATGCGAGATCCCTTCTCTCCATGCAGCTCCTTGCCACGTCCTCACCATCTGCCTCCAGTCACTGTGTGTCCCCTTGGCGACATCACGATCCTCGGAATCAACACCATACCAGTCAATCAAGCTCCGCCAGCACGTCTTGCCGACGTCATGCACAGGCTCACCACGTCTCGTTCATACGTAATGCCGGTCCCTCTCGTTCAGCTCCCCTGAAACACTTATTTGTACCATTTAACTACTGGTGCGGCATAAGCAGAATCGGTCTGCTCAATTTCCCCTAGATTTAACATTTCTTGTACTTCTTTTTTAATTTCATTTCTGACAGTATACGGCACCGAGTAGGCCTACGGTTTGCACGCACCGGCTCGTCAGAGGTCAAATTTATTTTATGCTCCACTAAATTAGTATTGCCAGGGTTATCGGAAAAAAACATCAGAATACTCATTCAATAATGATATTTATTCGCGAGCCTGTTTTTGTTCTAGCTCAGGATTAATAGGGCATTTCATAGATTTGTCAGTTATTTTAGTAGAAGAGGCTACGGGTAGCTCTAAGAAATTCACCCTCGGATGCCTCGTCGGCTACGTCATTATTCCGACAAACTAAATGTGAAAATGGTGAGACGCCGACTCAATTTGTGGTTCGTCTTTCTATGTATCTGAGTCGCTGGTCCGAATTAGCTAAGTGTGAAAATGATTATACCAAAATGTATAAAATGATTTTAAAGAGCAATTTCTATCTACATGTGAAAAAGATTTGGTTGCTCATTTGCGTGAAAAGCCGACGCGACGATTGACGAGTTAATGCAAATAGCCGAGGCTTATTTAGAAGCTAGGAGTCGCACTCTTTTATGTACCAGAACGCCGTACGGGTGACCGGGGTAAATCATGCCATGTATGCGGTAAATCCGGGAACGGTTGGGAATGTAGCCAGCGGATATTACCTAAATTCGATTTATACTGTAAGGGCTTATCATAAAATGAACAGAGATTTAGAGTGGGCCTATTGTTTTTTAAGTTTATGACTACGTCTATGCGCTTTGTTGTAGATTTTTTAAATTTCAAAACATCAAGTATATATGCAGCAAAACATGTCCCAGTTTTAGTTTATCGTGTATGACTACTGTGAATAACAATGATATGCTTGAGACAAGATTTTCTTCTGTCAGTGTAGAAACAACCATGTGCACAAATCCTTCACTAACTGCGAACACATTAACAAAAATATCAGGGTCAGTCTGGATGAGGAGCTGTAATTCACTCAACTCCAGACCATCCGTCACTCACCAACCGTACCACCAAATACTGGGTATGTGGCCACTGGAAAATTAATTTAAAATACTTAGGGACTTCAGAACCACTTGATCTTTCGGCAGGGCAAGTTGAGATATTTCCCTAGTGTTCGGAGTAGTTACCAGTGGTTTAATACATCACTGAACAAAATCCTGAGCAACAAACGGTTTTGTTGAAGAGAAAATTGTGAACATGTACGACCAGGATATGAGTGCTGTGATATGGTAGGCCTACTGCTTAGTTCTCAACGATCTATACTTATGTTAATCTGGGTGCTGTCGCTTAAAGAATCATGCAACTGCGAAATGGGAATGCGTGGGACAGTCAGGTGTAGGCCTACATTAGCCTATACACTAGACGGCATTAATATCAGTGACTGAACTGATTACAAGATAGGCCTACTACTCCAACAAGAATGCTGCGACGTTGGCCGACATTAAACCAACATTTGGTGAGTGTGCTGTGTTGGCTTGGAAAGCTTTCACTGTCAATATGCTGGAGGTCAACTGTTTCCAGAACCCCATGGTAACACAACCGTTTGTGTCTCAACACAAAGCCCACATGACAGAAATTGGTGAATTATTTCCTCATAGATGTCGCTCAAGTATATATGATTTGGGAACTTGCTCCTAACCCCTTGAACACGAGATTATTATGCTACTGCGCTGTTTCTGAAACGAGATTATTTTATGATGTCATAGTTATCTCATGCAATCAGACATGGAGATCTCCGGGCCTCGTATCTGAATGGTCTCCCTAAATCACGGAGATCTCCGGGGCTCCTCACAAACGGGTTAATGCGGCGATGTGTATGAAATGCATAATTATAGTATTATTATTTTGGCTGAAAAAAGTGTATGTGGGGTGATATGTCATTTTGGAATGTCCAGGGGCTACTGTTGCATTTTGGGGACACCATTGTCCAGTGATTTTTGACAGTTGAGTATACTTTACCCTTACAGTACGTGGGCCGTCGCCACGACGGCCTAAATGGTGTACCCTAAGGTACGTGGGCCGTCGCCACGACGGCCTAATTATATGACGTCATACATTTGGGCCCAGTACTGGGGGAACATTACTGCCAGAAAGGGTTAACATGACGAGGCCGCCATTTACGTGATCGCCTAGTCAACAATGCTGTTTCTCTGAAAACCCCACATGGGAATAGCGGGGTTCGAAACTGGGACGCATGCATAACTGGCGAGGCAGTCAGGCGCTCTAGTAGAGGGAGCACGCAACGTGAGGGCTGACGCGAGAATATGCACTAGTTCTGGTATAGGCCTAAACCTTATAGTGCCTCTCTCTTTTCACCTGGTGAGGTGGGTGATCATGTGATTGTACAAAGCATTGGAGGGCGGAGGCCTTAGGGTAGTGGTTAGCACCGCTGCCTTTTGCGCTAGAGTTCGGGGTTCGTTTCCCAGTCTCGGCGGTTTGAAAGAAACAAAAAATGTTTTTTCCCCATCCACGTGTAAAAACTCAGTAATGGGCTTTAGGCCACCTTTGTGCACATATAGGCTTAACTGGGCCAGGAGCACCTCCTGAGGATGGTGAGATGACACTGTCCTCCAGACACAGGATTCGAAATTCGAGCCTGGCGGTCTGAGGTCGAGCACGCTACCTCTCGGTCACGGAGGCTCCCCACAATACTAACTTTCACACGTGGATGGGGAAGAAACATTTTGTGTTTCTTCCAAACCGCCGTGCCCGGCAACCGAACCCCGGCATGAGAGGCAGCGGTGCTAACCACTACCCTAGGGCCCCCGCCCATAATGATAAAGAACTCTATGCTTTAAGACCAGACTCCGCTTCCCGTAGCGCTTTTACCATTGCGGCATGTTTATATAACACCCTTTTTCGCTGTCACGTTTTTATGGTGTCTTAGCTTCGTACATCTTAAAAAAACTGTTAAAACCGTTAGAAACTCCACCCAGAAAGCCCCACCTGGTGATTAGTTTTGAACTGACAGCCACCTAGTGACTGTTACGATCCATCATGTTATATTTTATCAACATCGTCACACTGATAAATCATATTATTATGTAGGCTACTTCTTTATTGTAACTGTTACACTATAATATCTTTACAAAGTATTGTGCCAGAATTTATAATTTTGTCTCGCATTAAATTTGGACTAGGCTTATCTTGAACTGAGTTGTAATTAAAGTTAATTGGCTCTATTTCTTTAGTATTTATAACACTCTTCGTATGCCGTTATCCACGTCAAGGACCACTTATGAGAAGGTAAATAAGTATAATTAATCATCAACTTGAAATACCTACTCCTAAAATAGGTTTAGGAGCAAGCATGGGAAACCGGCCGCGTACAACTCCAATAACGTGTATAACTTCAACCATAAATTTAAATCAATCAATAAAAATGAGTTCTGTACGACGGTCCGGTATATTTAGGACAAAATGAAGTAATCTATTATGCATCTATAGGCAAAATTAACTATAAAATATGACCTATGTTCTAATTCTCTGTAAAATACAAAAACATACATTGCAGTGGGTTCAGTAGCACGTGTGTAATGGTTTCGTTCACTTGTGACTGACTTGTGATGTAAGGCCCACTTAATATGTCGAACGTGGGCCTATTCAAAATCAACCTTTGTCCATGTAAATTTATATCAAGACAGTCTTACATATTCAAGCACAGTAGGAAAACAATGTATTAGCTAATCTTTATAGGCCTATTCATGACAATACATGGCTGCAGTGTAAAAATCAAATCTGTTAAGATAACTAGGTCGTGAATGAAAAGAGAGTAAAACGATTAAATAATTCTTAAAGTTCATATCTACCATATGAAAGTGTAATGCATGTATGTATACTACCTATATGTAGACCTCAAGGACAACCACAGCTCCGGTTCGGTCGGAGAACCACAAAAGCCCCAGTCACACCTAGCTAGTTGTATGATTTCGGATGGCAAATTTACAGAAAGGCTAGCCTGATAGGATACAAAAAGTTTTTGAACACTGAGAAAGACATGGGCCAGAAAATAAAATTAGAATAATATTAATTTAGGGAAAACACGTGTGTCGCTAATAAAATACAAATTTACTGACCAGAGGTGAATCGACACATGTGCTTCCCCTAATTTAATTAGGGGAAGCACATGTATCGCTTCACCTCTGGTCGGTACTGCGCACGCTGACAGCAGACAGAGGATGCAGACATAATGCTGTCACATCAAAATACTTCAAGGTACCGGTATCAATAGTATAAAATGTTTTTTATTTTGACCAAAAGCAAAGTGTCATTCTGACTTTCGGGTCAGTACAAATTTGATTGAATACAGAGTAGTGATCTAGGGGAGATGGGGTTATATGAGCATAGTAGGTAATATGAGCACTGGCTGTAAAATTATCAATAACGATGGAAATTGAATAAAATTTGGTTTGCAATATATCCATGACACGGACATTAAATTTTCAGAATTTTTTTTGAAAAAGTAGTCCAGTTATGACAAAATAAAGTTTTTGGGCTGTTTAATTAAAAAAATCACAAGATATCATGAAAGTAATGTGGGTGAGTGCTAACCATAGGGTTTCATAGCAAGAGAATGGACGATAATAAGTTGTTTTAGTATGTTATGGGGTAATATGAGCATCCTGTTTCAATCTATTATGAGCATGGTGATCATAATACCCCCATTACAAGATATCTATTGAAAAAATAGTATGCTCATAATACCCTAAACATATTATACGGTGAAATGAGAGGAAACTATTCCAACCATTTTAATGAACAAAATATTATCTCTGCTTTAATGACATTTGGGTCATGTCAGGGTACAAGTGCCACTTGGTAAGTTACTCATAAATATAAACATTTTGGAAAATGTCCTTTTTTATGTCAAAGTGCTCATATTACCCTATTGTCAAACGTTAATTAATTACGCATGCTCATATTCCCCACAACACATGCTCATATTTGCCACACGCATGGCTAATATGAGCATGTTTTCAAAATTATGGTTTTTGAATTAATTATCTAAATATATTTAAATTAAATTATTTATTATTATGAATCACTACATAAATGTAAAAAACATTCGATCAGATAAAGTATGATTTTTTTCATTGCATCTATTTGCCCAAAATTGGTAATTAAAATTAAGGTGCTCATAATAACCCTCTTTACCTATAGGGCCCAAGGGCGGATCCAGGATTTGAAAAAAGAGGGGGCGCAGTGGCTTCGGGGGCCCGCTCCCAAGACTTTTTTAGTCAAATCAGGGGACTTTTTAAATAATTTGGGGCAAAAAGGGGTGGGCGTGCGCCCCCCTGCGCCCCCCTCTGAATCCGCGCATGTAGGCCTATTTACAGTACAAATACCTTCTAGATATATATTGCTTGCATTAAAATATAATTGGAGATATTACAATGGAAATATTACAAATTATATATAACAATTTTGAATGACTTTGTCACAGAACCATTTTTGATAAGAGTGATGAAATCATTGGATAAATAATCTAAGAAGCATTAAATATTCACAAATGGGATGTTTTTCAGCATTCTTTGTTACCGATCCCTTAGTTTAATCCCATTAAATGTAAATCTAGCGAGTGCTTGGATGACTGCAGCTTTTTCAGTTGGAAATAAAGCTATAAATTGCTCTTCTATTGTCATATTTAAAAAAATGAGAATAATCATGTACATGTATGTAGGCTACATGCATTAATATTTAAATATACCAAATTTATTAAATATTTTAAAACTAATATATAGCGGAATAATTTTACATTAATATCAATTACAACACTGTACATAAAACTCTCAAATTGATATATTTTGGATCTATTTTGACAAATATAGACGTGAAAACGTTTTTTCTCGGATTTGATAGGGTTGGACATACTAAGAGAAAATGAAAATAATCGCCCATTTTACAATTATTCACAATTTCTTGATAAATCTTGGTCGGCTACTATACCGTCTAAGTTCAAGTGAACAATTTTATACGTTGTGGTAAAATATTTTTCAAATACAAACTGACGTTCGAAAGTCTTGTATAATACACACTGCACACACAGTGGACATAAGTTTGTTCACCCTCAAACAATAATTATTCATGCACAAACCACTGTTTTATCACTACTGGGCGGCCAGCTCGTCAACTGTACTGACATGATTGTAAATCTTTTAAGTTGTATCGCATGATATACACATATGTTTTACACATTCTCATGAAAAATAATGTCTGTGCATTGTAATTATGGGTCCCAGTCGTGACATTGATAGTGGGAATCACGTTCAAATTATAAAGCTCGAACATAATGGGATTTAAAATCATGTAATTGCAGCACAGTTCATCTGCAATAAAAAACAGTACAAAAAAATTGAGCAAGGTACAGACTATCAGGCAGAAGTGGAAAAAAACGTCAGCATGGTTGTCTAAAGCAGACGCCAGCTCCTGAAGGCAGATGTCGGAAGATGCTGTCAAGGTTTGTACCTTTGAAGACTGCCTCTGAGTTGTCCTTTGACTGGAGGGCGTTTTTGTGGTACACATTTCTAATAAAAAACTGTAAGGAGACGGCTACATACATGCAGGTGACATATATTCAGCCTAGTCACAAGAAAAAACCCCTTCATGGTTCATACCAAAACTGGCAGAATCATATCAGGTGGGCCAAGATAATTCAGCACTGGACCACCAATGGTAAATGGGCCTTTGTGGTGCTCTCTGCTGCGTGTACGTTTATTTGGTGATGGACGTGAAGGATGGACGTGAATGGATAGACTATGAATCCAGACGCAATGCGATTTCGGCTACGTAACGTAGAAACGTTTCTGTCATGGTTTGAGGATGCATCAGTATTCATGGCGTTGGCAGTTGGGTAGTCTTTGATGAAAATCTCAATCAGCATTCTTACGTTGACCTCATGACTGGAAATTTGCTGGAGCCAGTAGAGCAAATGTTTAGGGTCCAGTAACACCCATTTGTGTTCCAGTAAGACAATGCTCTTTGCCACAGGGCCATGGCGGTGTTGGCATGGTTCGAAAACAATGATAGACGCAAGATGCTATGTCCTCCGCGGTCTCCAGATATAAATCTTATCAAAAACATCTGGAGTTGGATAAAGAAAGGACACACAAGAGGTCAAACCAGCCACACGTGAAGAAATTAAAGCAGCATCATTCAAAAGTTTTTACATAATTCGTCCCATTCTCCACACATAGATGTCGCTCAGGTCACCCACCACTGAAATAATCCCTGAGGTCAGAAGGAATTCGTCCCCCAAAGATCAACATCAACATCATCATCATCATCATCATCATCATCATCATCATCATCATCATCATCATCATCATCATCATCATCATCATCATCATCATCATCATCATCATCATCATCATCATCATCATCATCATCATCATCATCATCATCATCATCATCATCATCATCATCATCATCATCATCATCATCATCATCATCATCATCATCATCATCATCATCATCATCATCGTCGTCGTCGTCGTTGTCGTTTTCGCTGTTGTTGTTGTTGTTGTTGTTGTTGTTGATGATGTTGTTGTTGATGATGTTGTAGTTGTTGTTGTTGTTGGTGTTGTTATCATCATTATTATTAGAACAATTCTGAACCTACAATAAACACCTCATCGTTGGTCACATGCTCACATAGTTTTCAACATCCATGTCAAGCTCAATATCACTGGTTGAATATTGCTTTGATACCACATCCAATGCTACAGTCCATAGCTGTCGCATTTTACTCTAAATTATCAAATTATAATAAAAAGACAACATTATATTCAATAAAAATTAAGCTAGAAAAAACCCTTTACATTTGACCTTCAATTATCTTGTGCAATAATATGCTATTCACCGCACACATATTCAATACAACTAATAATATTATGTTTTGTTCAATAATACTTCTTTCTAAAAATCACTTTCGTAATATACTACGAAAGTTGATAATACATGCCATAATACAATTTAAAATGTTTTCATAATGTGTGAGCATAATAATTTTTAGATCCACTTTCATATTGTGGTTACTCGATTTAGTGTGGGTGAAAATCGGAATGAAACAATTCGGCACAAATACTGGGACAACACGAGTGAATTCACCTACTGGTCATGTGTGGTTATATACATGGTGATACCATATCAGTGACCATTAGTGAAAACTGTGTGTTTGGTCCATATTTACGATCACGTCGGCCAGTGATTCAAGTACCAAAGATCACCACGACTTGACTTTAAAACAAGATCAGCTGACGGTATGGATTGTCATTAGATTGTAGAAGTAGTCTAGTTTCAGAATCAGTGATTTTTCACACTTATCACCATGTCTTTTCGATCTCAAAACCCGTGTTGTTGGAGATCTCTGTTACTTTTGGTGTTGATCTCATATTACGCGCATGGCAAGGTGACACTGGATCATCTAGCAAATGAATACATACCCATCACTTACGATCCGGAATCTTATGAGTACTGTGTAGATGCGGCAGAACAATCAGCGTATGACGAGACTGGGTATTACATATATACTGTTGGTAAGTACTAATTAGTCATTTTGAACGTTTCATATATTTTGCTGTGCTAAAATGTTACCATTGACAGGATTGTGATTGTCATTGAATATTACAAAGTAATTATTGACAGGATAATCGAATATGAAGCACTCTGAAATATTCGCATCTTAAAAATACTGCTTTATTTTTGTTTAAAATAATAAACGCAGGGGCGGATCCAAGGGGAGGATGGGGTGTTTAACTCCCCCTCCCCCATCGGAAAAAAATATCATCTTATTTAAAGGCTTCCTTGTGTCGAACTGGTGATAATACTGAGGGACAAACAGTGCCCAATATGCCTCAGCGATTGCAGGAGAAAGCCTTTGAAAATAAAAAAAATCTCCGGGGCGGCCACCCCCGACCCCCTTACAGTAAAATATTCCTTTGTCAAGTTTTAACCCCCCTCCCCCACCGTCAGTGAAAAGATAGATACGCCTCTGAAGCGGCATTCACATTTATGAAATTCCAATTATTATAAAGTCATATCTCAAATCTCAAAACACAGGATCGGCACAAGTCACTTTTTATTAGAAGAACTTAAAAGAAAACAATCGGGGCACCATACAGTAACCCAGTCAACACAAAACATTTGTATATCTCTTATTAACGTTGTATAAAAGTTATACACATATATTTTGTGTTTACTTGGCCTTAGTATTTTATTATTTCGCGATGTATTCACATCTAGGCCTACAGCTGACCATGCTGACCATGATGTTTTTCAGTAGCACGTTAGTTAAATTAAATCAAAAACAACAAAAATATTATTATCATCATTATTTTTAATGCACTTATTAGCCATTTTTACTTGATGGAGGGAGATTACGATTGTCAATATAACTGTCATAACGTTAGCTCAATTGTGTTACAAAGGTGTGAATTTGCTGCACGTGACAGACTACAGCGATGTGGCAAACAGAAACTTGGATCGTGTCTGGCACTACGAGTTCCCGGCTGGTACAGAGGCCACGGATGTGGAGGCGTGCCAAGGCTACGTCGCTGTTAGTGTTGATGACCTGAACAACTATGCCGATGGAAAAGTGTACATTTTCACCGCCTACGATGGTAACCAGATGACGCTCCTACATACAGTATCCAGTGAGTCTATAAAGTCCCGGTCACACCTTTACCTGAAAAACGGTGCCGAGCCTGAGAACCGTCCGAGCAAACACGATACATTGAGCCAATGTTGGTTTAATGTTGGCCCAGCGTCGCAGACGGTGATCAACATAAAACCAACATTGGATCAATGTCTCACGTTTGTTGGAGTACTGACCCTAATACTTTTCACAGAGGCCCAAGTTACGTACAAACTTCACTCGGATTGGTCCAGAAATTTCCCAGGTTTGGTCCACAGGTCTGGGAGCAATCACGACGACATCAGAAAATCAATCCTAGAAATTTTTATGGGCTTTTCGTTATCAACGCGTTATCGACTGACCAACGGCTACAGGAATAGCAATTGCTCTAATCAGGGACGGTCGCAACTTCGGACGGTCTTGGTACTTTAGGACGGTAATTTCGGACTGTGAGGATAGTTTCAGGAGGTAAATTCGAATGGTCAATGTCAATAAATGTATGTTTGGACGCTAGTTCACTTGGTAAGTGTGGGCAGTAGTGTCGGCTGGTTGTGGTAACTTTGGACTTTAACTTGGTATCGGGACTCGCCCGGTAATCTCGCTAATTGCAAATTTTCAAAATTGCTGATAAATATTTATTGTCTGATTTTATGCTGTTATTTATTAAACAAAATATAAATATTGATCTCACATTACCAGCTGGGGCCTATATTAATGCTAAATAAACGCTTAGAGATGTAGGCCTTAGTCTATTATCGTGTTTTCCACTTTATTCTAATTTGATATTATAGGGCCTAATCTTAGTGATTATAGGCATATTCTCGCGGAAAATGTTTGGATTCAATACTACACATGAAGTTATAGTAGGACACATCATAATGCTGGAAGCTAGGTGGGTTGTGAAGAACATTAACCCTTTCCATGCCCAATAATTCAGCCCCTGCCAATTTCTACAATGCCTAATTTCTCCAGCATAATGATTATTTTGGCTAAAAAAAACCGAATTATAATTCATCAGTAGGCCTACAGAACATCATTCATAGTGAACTCTAATATTTGTAACTAGATATGTATGGTGGAACGGGTTGGGGTTGCACTTTACTGGGGTTGAACGCAAAGGTCATGCCGAGGTCATGTGAAGGTCACAAGAAGGTCAATCTCCATAAAAAATACCAAAAATTGTCATTTTATGCCTTCTAACTTGATTTATGCATGAGCTAAGTGTTATATATATGACTGTAGTTAGATCATTCAGGGTCAAGCACTATTTCAGCAGGTGTCTCAAGTAGTTTTTGGCTAATAACAGTACCCTTCGGGCTTCGCTTATTCTCACCTTCGGATAAATTCACTAAATTCCCCCTGTCTCCAGGACTAAAATTGAATGCCAAAAGTGACCAAATATGTGGAGCTTCAGCTATGCCTTGAATAGCAGCAAATGTACATATATGACTGTGTGGAAAGGGTAACACGGGTTTAGAGTTCCACTGTACTGAGGAGGCGTGCAAAGGTCATGCTGAGGTTATGTCAAGGTCATATGAAGGTCAAACTCGATAAAAATACAAAAAAATACCATTTTTTACGTTCCAACTTGATTTATGCGTGAGCTAAGTGTGGTATATAATGACTGCAGTTGGATCATTTAGGATTAAGAACCATATCAGAAGGTGTCTCAAATAGTTTTAGGGTAATAACAGTACCCGAGGAGTGACATTATTCGTGCGGGACTATATTCCGAAAAGCATAGTCGTTGCGCCACCCGGGAGCTCTCATAACACATATTCAGAACAAGGGGGCAAGCCAGTGAGACAGACGCTGAATAATGAGCCTACAAACTGATAAGATTGGTCTCTCTCATTGAGGTAAAAATTACACGTCAACCAGAAATAGTGCAGCGTGGCCCAGATAGGCCTACATGTATATCACACATCATATACCGACGGGAAGCGCAACAGACACAGCCGTCGGGATAATTTGCACCAATGCTTGATTAATGTTGGTCCAACGTTGCAGACGTTAGGCCAACATTAACTCAGCATCTGTTGAACGTCTTGTGTTTGCTGCAGAGAGTGGATAAATCGCCATAGATATGAATAAGAGTGCACACACTGTTGAACTGTTGAGCTGCTGCTCGCCCAGTTTTCAATGGCATTGTGATTGTAGGTCAACTGTTTTAATTCACACCAAAACATCATCATCGCTTTCGTTTTCTGTACAGTTCTGTGGTTTTCTGAATCAACCCAACCTTATGCCTTATGCCCATACACGGCCTAACCTGCTAGCCAGAGTGTAGCAGCTCTGATAGCAAGGGTTGGTACCCGCCAAACAGTCACCAGATGGCACTGTAGTACACGCTCATAATCACCTGATAATGTTTTGATGCAAGCTGGATGCATCAGACCAAACTTGGCGACTGTTCAGCATGCAGGGGTACGTAGTGAAATAACTGTAAAGTAGCCCGGACACGGACCGGGATTTGCATTGTTATCCGTATTAAAAGAAAGGCATGGAAAGGGTTGAATTTATAAAGTATTACACCTATAAAATAGATAAACATGAATAATAATTTGAATACATTCCATTCAGGAATTAGTTTGATCTGATAGACTAGCTGACTTCATTTTTGTTTAATTTCAATACAGCATCATTCACCGTGAAATTTTAAAGTAGATCAGCACCACTTACAATAAATAAATCTGTCCTCCTGTTCATAGGCCTGTAAATCCACAAGAAAATTGGTAAAAAAGATGAGCGATAATATAACAATAACATGATTTTTCAGGGCGATATGCTGTATTATTGCCCTCCGCAGATGCCAGTAGCCCTCGGCTCCGCCTCGTACTGCTGGCATCTGCGGAGGGCAATAATACAGCATATCGCACGAAAAAATCAAGTTATTACTATTATTATCACTCTTTCAACATGACAACGAATCTTTAAATCATATTTATTCTTTGTCTACAGTTAAAACCATAGGCCTATATGTCTACTCAGAAACCACCTTGCTAAATATCACAGCTCACTTAGGCCTACGTCAGCCAGGTGTCTACCAGCATCAAAGCCCAGTGAACTGGCGACCACCCGCTCCTCCCCCCGCCCCTCTCCCGTAAGGTCTGTGCATGCCCACCATCATAGAACAGTCGTACGTCACCTGTACGTCACCAGCAGACACAAGACGTTGATTCAATGTTGGGTAAACGCTGGTCCACTGCTTACGACGCTAGTCCAATGTTTACCCAACATTGATTCAACGTCTTGTGTCTGCTGGATTCATGGCAGTTCCCGTACAGGATACTAGCAGCTGACCAGACAGACAACTGCGCGTACACACAGAAAGTCTGGTGGCCCTAGGGCGGATAGTCGAATATTACGCCCGCATAAACAGAAATATCCCACCAGTAGCGCCCTATCAAGTGGTAATAATAGGTGAATATTCACAAATTCAGCTACAGATTAAAACGTGAGACGTCATTTTAATATGAAAGGTGGTTAACACACCTTTTAAAAATCATATTGTATAAATTACAGGTGATGGAAGTGTTTTATCTAGCTCCCCATAGTATGACGTTATATCTTCAGGTGTAATATTGAATCCAGCTTTTTTGCGCGAAAATATAGGTTTAAGTGAATATTCTGTATGTTTGTTGGTCAGCAGCCCTAAACCGTTAGAACTTGCTAGCTCCATCAAATTAACGTGCAATCCAGAGTGGCAGCGTATATAACAGGTAGGCACTAAAAGATAATAGTTCAAAGTTCACCACTCACGACATCCCAGCAAACAAGGGCATTCGCCCAATGTTGGAGATTACCGTCTTCGATGCTGGCCCGACGTTTAAACAGCATTGGGTGAATGCCCCGTGTTTGCTGGGATGTCGTGAGTGGTGAGCTTTGAACTATTATCTTTTAGTGCCTACCTGTTATATTAATGAGACCTGATCTGGTGGTTAAACCTACTTTCCCGTCACGCTGGAGCTCGTCCCCCGCTGTGTTATTTATTTTGTAAATGCTCAGTATTGTTGGGAGTCTCCGTGACTGAGAGGTAGCGTGCTCACACCACCAGCTCAGCATCCTCTATAGTGGTTATCCTGGCACAGTGTGGTAAATCTGCGTCCAAAGTTATAGTTCGAAATCAAATAATAACATCCGAAGCTACCATTCAATAACATTTGTGTTACAAACAACACCATCTATATATAAAATTACCGTGAGAAGCAACAAAACTCGTCCAATGTTACCCGTTCGAAATTGGGACTGTCCGAGAATATGACCCCTCCACCTAAAAACAGACACATTTTCTTCAAATTAGTTTCCGTTCTGGTTGAGGGGTTCCGTCGTAGGTGGTTATTCTATTCCACCCAGAAGTACATGACTACGGTGGCCCACAGGTGCCACCAACATTAATGCAAGTTCAAAAACATTTATGCATCTTCAGAAACATTAATGCAAGTTCGGAAATATTAATTCAAGTTCAGAAAACATTTATGAAAGTACGATTGAAAACATTAATGCAAGTTCAGAAAACATTAATGCAAGTTCAGAAACATTAATGCAAGTTCAGAAAACATTTATGCATGTTCAGAAAACATTTATGCAAGTACGATTGGAAACATTAATGCAAGTTCGGAAAACATTAATGCAAGTTCAGAAACATTAATGCAAGTTCAGAAAACATTAATGCAAGTTCAGAAAACATTTATGCAAGTACGATTTAAAACATTTATGCAAGTTCAGAAAACATTTATGCAAGTTCAGAAGATATTTATGCAAGTACGATTGAAAACATTTATGTAAGTTCAGAAAACATTAATCCTGTCATTTTGTTTCCCCATGACCCGGGTGTATGACATATATGTATGATAGATCGGTGGTGTGTATATATTGATAATGCCCTGTATATATCATGCCTATGTGGATGTCTGCAGGTGCCGACGGATTGCATGTATCTAAAAGCCAACAGTGGGCCATGGCAGTATTCTTTCCCTCAGAATTTGACCATCTGTCGACAGATGAGATAATTACGTTCTTCTTTGTCGCTGGATAAAAGTATTCAATGATTTCCAATGTTTTCAATCGTAGTTGCATAAATGTTTTCTGAACTTGCATAAATGTTTCCTGAACATGCATAAATGTTTTCAATCGTACTTGCATAAATGTTTCCTGAACATGCATAAATGTTTTCAATTGTACATGCATAAATGTTTTCTGAACTTGCATAAATGTTTCCAATCGTACTTGCATAAATGTTTTCAATCGTAGTTGCATAAATGTTTTCTGAACTTGCATAAATATTTTCTGAACATGCATAAATGTTTTCAATCGTACTTGCATAAATGTTTTCTGAACATGCATAAATGTTTTCAATCGTACTTGCATAAATGTTTTCTGAACTTGCATTAATGTTTCTGAACTTGCATTAATGTTTCTGAACTTGCATTAATGTTTCTGAACTTGCATTAATATTTCTGAAATTGCATTAATGTTTCTGAAGATGCATAAATGTTTTTGAACTTGCATTAATGTTGGTGGCACCTGTGGGCCACCGTACATGACAAATGGACACCTAAGTAATAAAATATCGCATAGATCTGACACTTTACACATTGTAAACGTGAATTTTGATTAATTTGGTAATTCTCGAATATTGCGAACGCAAATAGCCGACCCATTTAACATAAGTATATATTAATTACTGCTGTTAACAGTTGGATCTTTACCTGACATGGTTAAATTTACAAGCACATGTGATCAGATTGTCGTCGCTGTGGAAGGATCAAGAAGAGGTAACACAGATTACGAAGGAGAAGTCGGTCTAATAGCATTCAACGACCAGAGTTACGGCGTCACGAGGTTAACTTTTCAGAAGTTCAATGACAGGTAGGCTAACCCTATTTTTTTCCTAATTTTACATAAGCGTGTTTTAATTTAAGATAAAATGTTGATGTAGCTGTTTGTGGATGTCCTTTTTTATAGTATAGGTCTATTATCACCTGGTTCAAATCTTATTCATTGCAAACATTCCCCAAGCTTCCACAAACATTCTCCTCTCCATTCGCCAAAAGTTCTCCGTGTGCGCCGAGCGTTCACACAATTCACACAAAATCTCCAAACAGTGCTCACATCAGGTGCTCCCAAATCAGGTGCTCACGTATGCGTCAGGTATCAACCGAGAGGGGCGTTTAGGCCTTTATGAATTTTAGGTAGTTGAACTATCTTGGAATAAGGGTCTGAGTGCTGGTCGCGGCTTGCGGTCGTTTTTTATAACACATTTTAAACACGGGGGTCCACCGCAAGTGCGCACGTCCACGACCGACGCGACGTCCAACGCAAAAAGATCGCGTTGCCTATCGCGCACGTCGTAGCGCTGGTAGGCTATGTTGTGCCAATGACGAAATAGTGTGTTTGAAAAACCTACGCGACGTCGCGCTGGACGTCGCGCGGGCAATCACGTTGGTGTGCTTTACGCTTAACCCTTTGAGCCCTCACGATGCAATAATGCATCATTTTACATCCCTGAAAACAGACGTAATTTTCCTACAACCAAGGGTTTTATAATGAAAATTTCTTTGAAAATGGTTTACCAATACATGGTAATTTTCTTTAATTGTTCACCCACTTCAAATCATCTTCATCCACTACAAGTCGGGAATTGCGACAGCAATTCACGGCTTGTAGTGGATGAAGATGACAATGTAAAGTCAGGATTGAAAGGGTTAAAATGACATATCTGTTCTACGCTTGCTGGAGAGAAATTACAAAACAGTAAAATATCACAACATAACACTTCATTAAAAATGTAGGGAAAAAAACAATTTTTTTATATTTTCAACTTTTTTCCATGTAAAAAATAGATTATAGTTATACACCCTCACTGAAAAGGGGAATATATATTTTCCAGAGCTGACGAGTATGTTTCTCGGGGAGTGAGATATATCTACCGGGAATCTACATTCTCACAGGACTTAGAGCCAGAATATATTCAAATCACCAAAGATGATACCATGGCATATGTTGTTCTTCAGGTCAGTTATAAAGTGGTCTTTCGTATAATTATAGACCTATATTATAAGGGTAGTTCGTATTACATATTAATTTCACGATAAAAGTTTGCACAAGCATTTGGTTCATTTATATAAACATTTTTTATTTTGCCAACATCAGTAGGACTTTTATTCTCCCAGGAATAAATCAATGGGGTTTTAGGCAACCTTTGTGCATTATAGGCTAAACGTGCCAGGAGAACCTCCTGACGATGGTGAAATGAATGAGATGACACTGCCCTCCAGACACAGGATACGAAATTCGAGCTTTGGCGGTCTGAGGCCGAGCTCGCCACCTTTCTGCCATGGAGGCTCCCCACAATACTGAATATTTACGTATGAGCGGGGAAGAAATGTTTTGTCTTTTTGAAACTTGAATGTCACCACGGGGGACAAACCGTGATCTCTGACTTTTCAAGCAGGCAGCTATAACCACCGAGCCAGGGCTCACACCCTTATTCTCCCAGGAAATCAATAAAGAAGTGTAATAGTTTGGCTATCTAGCTCGTTCCCATTATGAGTAGCTAACTCTATGCAATCACTTATTTTAATTCACGGAACACGTGAGTTAACTACTTCTCTCATTAGCGACGCTAGCCTAGCGTAAGGATTAACCCTTTAACCGCCAAATTATTCAATTTGAATTTTCACCCACTTGAAGTTGTGTCTCGCTGACGCGATCCACGACTTCAAGTGAGTGAAAATTATTCGGATTTGACAAAATGGACGTGGACTATTATCAAATCTTGCTAATTAATGTCACATTTTATCTTCAATATGTTTGAAAGTTGATATGGTACATGGTAATAAAAAATGTAAAAAACGAATATAGGCGGCACTGGCGGTTAAAGGGTTAATGGGGTTGTAGCTGGGAAGATGTGCGGCTACCACACTTCCTACCTGAAATAGGATAAATACTGACCAGTGGGTCTTTAGGCCAATTTGGGATACATAAAGGCTAAAGTGGGCCGGCAGAACATCGAGGGTATATTGCCTTCTAGATACCAGAAATTCTACCTCTCGGTCTCTTGAGATTGTCATCTTGAATTTGCAAGTTCGTAGAAGGATTATGCTACTAGCTTACAAAACTCTCCTTCTATCTCTCGGGTTTTCTTGTTAGCCGGGACAGTGATGTATATATACATATTGTGGTCCCAGTGACGCAAAACATACTGTAGAATCCATCAAATGTACAAACTCTGCCACTCACTAAGCTTAGTTAACATTTTGCTTAGCTAAGGCTGTGAAAATTTATACCACCAAGTGGATGATGAAAGAAATGAGCAAGACCAGATTTTAAATTTTAACTTACTTTGTAGGAGAACAATGCTGTTGCAACCGTAGACCTTGTGGAGAAGCAGATACTGGAAATCTATTCCTTTGGAGAGAAAGTTTGGCTGGGTCACACAATGGACGCTAGTGACAGGGACAGCGGTGAGTATATCGTCCCCTTGGATATGAAAGGGTGTATCTGCAACTTTACAAAGTGGCAGATACACCCTTTCATATCCAAGTGGACGATATCCACACAATTACCTGATTACACAGATGCGCTACTTTACCATGGGTTTTTAACCAGACAGTGACTTGTGTTGGAGACACTCTTCACCAGGGCTGATCCCTTCTGAAATAATAATCAAAGGGAACTGTATGGGCGGATCCAAGGAGGGGGCCGAAGAAGCGGGCTCCAAAAGTCCACTAACTTGGCCTAAATATACTCACAAATCTGGTTGGTTCAAACCCCGTAGCCCCTCCCCCTTCCTTCAGATCCTGGACCCCCCACTGCACTGAATTTAAAAGTGTTTCGTGTTTTCATTGTCCAAACACACGTGACTATTAATGTGACCTTTGCCATCACGTAAAAGTATGTCAATCCGACCAGTCATAGTTAGGTTAGGAAAAGCTCGCCATCCACAACGTCATCTACAACAGGTTCCGATACCTGGGTAACAAGCAATAACATTATAGCCTATAGATGCAAACGACATTTGACCACATAATATATGACAGCATAACATAACATATTTAAGAACATTTTAGGTCATTTGCAGATTCATTTTTTTTAAATTTTGCTTTTGGATTCACTTTTGCTTTTTATCAACATGAATAATGTCAGCATTAATTATTATCGTGAATGTTCAAAACATGTCTATTATCGAGAGCCGTATAGTTGGTTGGCTTACAGGGGGGTGTTGTGTGTTACTTCCAACACTGGGGATCTGAGGCTAACCGCCCTACCTCTCGGCCACTAAGGCTATATATTACCCCTAACCTTTTTGTATCTTACCTTAGGAATAGTCTTGAGAAATTGGGATATTCGTGCGTTTCATCAACCAGACGCTTTCAAGATTTTCACAATTGGTAACACCGACTATTTGGTGACTGCTAATGAGGGTGATGCTAAAGAGTATGATGACTTTGTGGAAGAAAAGAGAGGATATAATTTTGAACCCGGTGAGTGCATGACTCTGTTTTGTGCAAGCATTTTTTTCTGTTTTATCATCAGGGCAGCAATAACTATATTATAATAATTAGTAAAAATATAACATTTAGAATAATTTATTATCAAATATATCTGTGTATTTTCTATGGTGTTATTTAATAGCTCAAGACTATCTTATCTTCAAAAATTCAGCGATTGTCGGGGGCAGTTTGCACCTGCATGCCACCTCATGATGAGGTCCCGTTGGAATGGATAAATTAGTAGCATAATATGGATGTTGGCTACTGCAACATCGAGCATTTAATTTGAAGAGGACATGTTGTCTCGCTGGAACAAAATGTTCCCCAATTTAGAAGATTGCGAAGTGATTTCTAAACACTTTCTTGTTTTTATTTGTCATACATGTCAAGTGAAATATACTTGATTAAAAATTATAATATTTAAGTACCTTCTCCATAGAGTCCTTCAATAAAACCTACAAATAGCTAGCGTGAAGGCCACCCGATCATAACACATTATGACATCAATGTCTTATAGGTATTGACCCAGTATACATTTGAGGAGGACATTCCCTATATTTTATATAATTATGATTTGTATATGACATTGTGTAGTATATTAGAACTATTAGAACGATGTTATTTTTCAGAGGACATACATGACAGCGTGAGTGAAACAATGAAGGCATATCTATCAGCAGAAGACGATTTAGGTAAGACATAGGCAGGCAACATTCTCAAGGATGACAGCCTAGAGAATGGACCCCAGATTACTCATTTAGATACTAAATGTAGTCGGCTAGATATAAGCTGTTGGTTGGACTTCATACTGTAATAAAGTTCATCTGTTTATGTGTACTTAATTAAACGTTTTGGTCGACTTCCTGGCGTTAACATGGTTAACCCTTTAACCGCCGGTGCCGTCCATATTTTTTTTTATATCAGCACATTACATATCAGCTTTAAAACTTGTTAAAGATAAAACGTGATATTAATCAGCAAGATTTAAAAATTTTTGACCTCCATTTTGTCAAATCTGAATAATTTTCACTCACTTGAAGTTGTGGATCGCGTCAGCGAGACACAACTTCAAGTAGGTGAAAATTCAAATTAAATAATTTTGCGGTTAAAGGGTTAATATCATACTCATAAATCTCGATCTTCTCGATAACTGTTCCACGTACACAATTCGATCATTGCCATGCATGTATTTTACAGGCAGACTAAAGCTGAGCGCCATTGATGGACACGCAGAAGGCACAGAGCAGACGGAGACGTTTTATACGTATGGTAGTCGTGGATTCTCAGTGTACCGTGCTGATAATGTGTCGTTGGTTTGGCACAGTGGTGATTTGCTAGAGAGGGAAATCTCGAGAAATTATCCACAGGTGTTCAACGCTAACCCTAATAATAACTATGATGAACAGGTTCAGGATACTGTGGATGCACGGTCGGATGATAGGGTGAGTTTAAACTTACATAGACCGGTTATAACATTGATTTCAAATACAATAATTATATTGTCTCGGTGCAAAATAAAAAACAATATAATTTACATGTATTCAAAATAATATATGTGTACATGTATAAGGGGCCATTGTGAGTAAAGGAAAATAATAATATTAATAATTAAGTTAATTACAATATTAAAGAAAATGAACTCGTTCTATGCTGCTAGCTAAACGAAAACCTCAAACATGATAACTGTAATGTACAACAGGCATAATAAGCTCATCGGAAAGTGTCAACAGAAAAGAGAGTTTTGAATTTTGATGCATATAGTTTATTTTACTAAGTTAGTTATATACAGCTCTCATACCGTTATTCGCCAAGTTGCTTTGTTATCAAAGCCTCTGTTATCATGACTATGGAGGACAAATCCCAAATAGCTCGCCGACATCTCTGACATTATACAGGATTATCACCGAAAGTTATAGTTACCTTTAATGCACTATGGAAACGCTTGCACAGTTAAATTTATGTCATAGAATAATTATACAAGCAACAGGCAGATTTAAAGGCAATGGTGAAATTTTAGTGAAGATTTTACTATAATAGAGTATATACGGTATTGGTATATTCAGGCAGCTAGGATTTGAGTAAGAGAGATCACGTGGAAATAGTTATACAGGACATACTTGGCAGATGCAGATTCTTCACTCTAAACAACATAGGTTCTTTAGAAGGAACCTTTCAGTACTTTCACCATGCAACCCCAGGGTTCTCCTGGGGTTGCATGGTGATAGTACTGAATGGTTCTTTTTCAAGAACATACATTGTTCAGAGTGAATTGGCGCTTGTCAGCGCTGCTCAAGTAGAATGCATCTCTAGCTATCATATATCCTGTATATTTTGATAATATTATGTAGGCTTACAATGTAGACTTATATATTTTACACGGGACAATGCATAAAACAAATACAGAATTATCAGTCCTCACAAAAATTACTTGAATACACTCGAAAGAATTTTTGATTTTTTTTTTTAAATGATGTCAATAAATTATATGTCTATCTCTGTGTACAATAAATTAGTCCCGCTAAATTATATATAGGGATGTGAACCAGAGTCAGTAGATGTGGCGACACTTGATCTTGGCTACGGTGAGAAAGACATCATCTTCCTGGGAATGGAAAGGCCTGGCTTCGTGGGAATTTTCTCAATGGACAGCGAAATGAACATTGAAGTTGAAAGCTTTCACTATAACGGAGGAAGTGGTGACACATGGGGGAACCTGTGGGAGGATCGCAGTATATGGGACCTGGATGTAGAAGACATCAGGTGAGTTGTGATCACTTTATCATGCTGGCTATAGATATCTAAAAAAAAAGTTTAAAATGATATTTTAACAATTAACATAATATATGGTATTTTAAAACCACCATTGAAAATTACATTGTCTAAATCGTGGCAAAAATATAATGAACGTGTCTTAACATGCTTAAAGCAATGTGGAGTTAGTCATGGTTGATCTCTGGCCGATCAGATCATTTTTATCGGCCGTTGCCACATGTCTGTAGTGGTGGGCTCAGCACCGTAACTTATGGTCGGTAGGTGGAGAATACTATTATTAAACCTTTAATACTTCCCAATTGTGGTTACAAGTGGTGACACCAGAGATTGTTCATACGAAACAATATCTGGTAACACTGACTGCGATCACTGAAAACTTTCAAATGCAAAAATCTTGATCTACTCAGGCTTGCTAGGTCCAACGTCTTCGACGTTGGTCTAACATTGTATACATGTTATACACATGTTTAGTGTCAGTTATTATGGTTATTTATGCAACATATATTATGTACAGAAGTCTACATTTAAGCTTTACCACCTGTTTACACAGGGTTTTGCCTGCTGCAAAAAGTCCTATAGGAAAACCTTTACTGATGACAACTGGTACATGCACAGGTACCCTCACACTGTACGAGATCTACGATGACGGCGTACAGATGGCGAAGAAAGGCACGTGCTATATATAATTTATGATAATATAAAATTATTAACCCTTTGACTTCAAGGCCGGGGTGCATGCAAGGATCCAGATATACTGGTGTAGGAGTTCTATTTTTCGTCATTTGAAGCTGGAATTGCTCACGCAATTTCCAGCTTCAAATGACGAAAAATACATAAATGTAGTATATATTTGACGAAAATTTGTGTCATTTTATGGTTACGTTCATTGACGAATGACGACGGAAATTTCCGTCATGTATGGTAGTGAAGAGGTTAAATATATAATGATTGTTTGCAACATACCTTTAGAAAGATTTTTATTTAAATCTGCTGATGATAACAACAACACGCGTTAGCGTAGGTGCGTACCTCATCCGTATGGTGCGGAGGTGGTTCCCAGTCAGATTAAATTTGTATTGTTGCTATGATCGGCGACATGAAACGACGCTCACATATTGAATCTATTAAATTAAAAATTATTATGTATTACCAAATAACGGTGATTTATAAATATCGTCGCATAATTTAGTTGAAAATTGATACTGAAGATTCTCTTGATTCTCAAATACAGAAATAGACAATGTAATTTATATGAATTGAATTTAAATATATTTATCATCTATAAAGCAACATAGCTCACTCAACTGTACATGTACAGCAAATGCACGTATTAATTAGATAGATAAAAATAACATCAGGTCTTTCAGGCATAACGTAGATTATTTGTAAGTATCATGACGAATTCTTATCAATTGAGTTATAACAACTTTGTTTAATTTGTAGGTAATAATGAGTCAGAAGACGATGAAAAAATGACATCAAGAGGAATATCAACAACAGTGATTGTCAGTTTTGTTATGGCTTGCGTTGGAGTTGTGGCTATGTTAAATTACTAGGTTGTCATACTTGTGTTGTTACAATGTGGTATTCACAAGGAAAATAGAGCAGTAAAGCATTTTGTGATCATAGAAGTATGACATTGTAACTGTATGTGAATACAATTAAAGATTATGTATACTAACGTTACATTTCCTATTATATACCTGACATCCGGTCAATCCATTATTTTTTTCTGCTTTAACCCTTTAACTCCGGTGCCGAATATATTGGGTTTTTCACTCAATTATTACCACACTCAGTACCGCCTTTTAAGGGGCTGTCACACTGTCACAATCTGTCAGGTAGATCCCCGCACGTTGTCCCGTTTCCATAAATGTATCGAAACGTGAGATGGACGGGGTATCTAGCCTCGAAACAAAATTATACAACGTCTATGCCACGTTCTTACTGACCTTAGTGCGTTGTGAACTTGATGAACGTAGTGCACACCTGGCTCGTAGTGTCGCCCTTATCCCGTCCTCACAACGACCATGCGGTCTGCTACACGTCTGCTACCCGTCTGCCACACGTCCACCACGTTGCTAGTACGTTTGCCAGGCGTGCTAGCAGTTCGAAAGAAGACCATCCCTGGCAGTCAATATGTTAAAGGAAGGTCCAAGTCTGGCTTCAAACTGGAAAAGACAAAGGAAAAGCCAGTATCTCATCTTCCTTCGTCTTCTCTTTCTCCTATTTATAACGAAATGGGCCAATGCAAGATCATTCCCTGTATCATCTAAATAAAGGTGGGCTAAATTATTTAACATTCTCAATATTTCAGCAGTAACTGTGTTAGCTGTTGAAATGGCTGCAACTAAATGGGCCTGGATAGAGCTCAGCAGGTACTTATACCCTTTTGTACGTGATCGTGAGCAGGACCTCGCTACAACTATCAAGATCGGAGTGGAGACTAGATGAACGTGCAACAAACGTGTAGCAGACTACTATATCCGTGTGGGCATCTCAGCATGGACGTGACAGTCTCGGGAAGGACTTGGTCAGGACGGCTAAGGACGGGACATTACAGCAGACAATCTTGCTGGCAACGTCGTGCGAGAGTCGTGGGGGACTCTTATTCGAGGTACAGTCGCGATAATGATACGTGTATCACGTTCTCAAACCGATCCTGCCGACTACAGCCACGTCCTCCACACGACAAGGTATATAGTTGTCGTCACGCTCGTGCCTCGACCACGCTGCGTTCCCACTCCGTTCAGGGCTCCCAGTACGACCTCGCCGATTGTTTTGAACATGTTCAAAACAATCGGCGAGGTCTGCCCCTCTGTCAGGATCTTCCCGAGTCCCTCAAGTTCTATAAAGCTCCCCTCACGTTTTGACTAATATTCTGGGTCATGAGGGGATCTACCTGATAGATCGTGACAGTGTGACAGCCCCTTAAAGCATGTTAAAGCCATAATGTGACAATCAGCACGATTTGAAAAGAGTTGACCTCCATTTTGGCGGTTAAAGGGTTAAATGGCAAAAAATGAAAATTTAATGATGAATTTTAATGAATGCGGCTTCAGGCCACTTTAGTGCACATACAGTCTGAACTGAACCAGGGGAATTTTGAGATAGATCAGAGAGGACACTGCCCTCCACACACAACATCTGAATTAATACTCTGGCGGTATGAGGATGTTCACGCTACTTCTCGGTGGTGGAGGCTCCCCATAATATTAACCCCTAGAACACTGATGTCGACTACAGTAGACATTCTGTGTTTTTATTAGCATCTGTATAACCCCTGATAACAAGCTATGAATATTGAAACACTGATATGTGCTGGGACATGAATTTCACAAATCACATACATTTTCAGTCACTTGAAGTTGTGCATCGCAGTAGCGAGACACAACTTCAAGTGACTGAAAATTTAATTTGAATAGCTCAGTTCCCTAGGGGTTAAGTATACAAATGGTTAGAGAAGCAAAATCAAAGACAAAAATCTCGTAATGTGCGCGCCCATACATGTATACAGTTTTGGCATTCGTAAACCCTGCATATTGTTGCACAATAAATAGACTTACTAACGTTACATAGATAATTGTATTCAGCTGTCATATATATCTTATATTTGTTGTTACTTATACTTATTATATTATTTTCTAGATGAAATGAATAGGAGATTAGCTTATAGAAGATTTGATTTTAAGTATGTGCGAGAAATGTTCCAGGGCTTGGTTATCCTGCCTTAATCATTTTCCATTCATTTGAAGCTGGAATTGTTAATGTTATTTCTAGCTTCAAAGGAATACATTGACCCGATGTCAGAGCAATGTTGGGCCAGCGTCGTAGACAATGATCTGACAATGGGTCAATGTATCGATCGATGAAAGAAGATTAAATACATGTGTTGAACGAGAATCTCAGAAATATTACCCGTTAATTGTCAAACAATATATTCACAGCGATATTATTATTGATGTTTAGATTGATTGTATGTATGATATATTATGTCACCCATTTGAGCTCGGGTCTTGGAGATGCGTCAGCAACCTTAATTTAAATAATTTATTGCTACAAAATTATTGCTATTGAATTAAATTTTATATTAGATGATTTATCTATCATAAAGACAAGCCGTTCTAATCACCATTTGTGGTCGACATGACTAAAAACATGACATTATAATCGCATGTGAATATTATCAATAAACTTTTGCTTTTGTATGCAGACTACATTGAAGAATATAAAATAATAAAATCTAAGTTACAGATGACATTGTTCGTTACATTACAAGAATTGTTATTTTTGGATAGGGCGGAGCCCTGGTGCATTGGTTAAAGCTGTTTGCTTCGAAAGTCGGAGATCGCGGGCTCGAGCCCCACTCTGGCCTTCAGCCAAAGAACGACTTCGAGTTGAACTTGTGTGTTTTTGGAGAACAGTGTCATTTCATTAATCTCACCATCCTCAGAAGGTTCTCCTGGCCCAGTTTAGCCTATATGTGAACAAAAGTGGCCTAAAGCCCGATTTATTTTTTATTTATTTCATTTAATATGTTTTAAAATGATCTTCTTTTGCATAACAGATAATGCTATTGTTAGACAAAAGCATATTAACACATCCCTCGAATGCTACTTTTTATATATTGTTATCATGCTATAAATGTTTGTGGAATTAAACTATTGATATTTGGACAACATTTTTCTGTACCACCTACAAATGTATTTTTTTATGTTGTTATTATTATTATTCAATCCTAAGCCATAACCATTCACACTTTAGCCTGAAAATCACGACGATTAGATTACGGCACTAGTTGAAGCCCGTGGTGAACAATATATGGCGTGAGGATATAAATTGGCGCCCACGCCCTAACTCGAAATAAGCTAAAATTTATCACGCCAACACATGGAAGTGAAATATATCGCAATATAATATAATAAAGTGAATGAACATTATATAAATAGAGTAGTTATGTGAAGTAAATTGAATGGGACAAACACTTTTCAATATAAATACTCGAATAAATGAATGAATAATAATGACAAGTAATGGATAAGATGATTTGATACACAAACTTTATAGCATGGCTAGTCAACAGTATCTTGTCAAAATCTGAATCTGAAAAAGTTACATAATATTATTTTTCCTATCACCGTCACCCTAATCTGGTCGATGTCACCCTACTTTCTACATGCCTAATCATCATTACGTAACGTCATAGCAGTAAAAGTTGTCGGGGATACAAAGTACGACGGCTGATCATATGTCCCTATTAGTCCTGCCGCGTGTCAATTGTCGCGGTTATGTCTTAACGGCTAAGTACACACAATTCGGCTGTAATGTTTCAGCACAAACTTATGACAGCTAGGGTGAAGCAACAGGTGATGCCTACGCTGTTTTGGTGGTTAACACCTTCGTAACCGAGTTAATCACAAATATTCGGGATTAAAGTGTTTATTAAACATATTAACCCATCACATATTATATAAATATTAATCAAAAAGATATATTAGGGCCTACAGTGTATATGATTAGGTATATAAAATACATATCACTTCTTTATTTTGATCAATTCCTGTAAATGAAAGTTCGTAGAAGTTATGAAACAACCCGATCTCACTAATTAATCGCACTGAAATGTGGAAGTCCACGAAAGTAATATTTACTATTATAATTGAACTATAGTTTGGTACGTTAAAGCGACACAATCAGGCTAAAATCATAAAAAATCAGTATTTTTATTTTGGCTTCTTAATATGGCCATAAGATGTGAACATGTCCATAGACTAGAATTGTGGAAGTCGTTTAAATTTCGGGTTGCTGTGGCAACGTAGCAAGTCTGCCGAAAGCCCCATTTATCATATATAATAGTCCCAGATATATAATAGTCCCAGAGCTAGGGGGGGGGGGGGGTATTTGTATTAAAAGGTCCATACGATTCAAGAGTTCCACCTATAGTGAAATTTTCTCATGAATCCGAATCAGCGCGTCTTACAAAAATCATCCTGTCCAATAGTACCGTAACAACCTTTTAAACTGTAGTAATTTTCCATTTAAATAGTTTTGAAATTATTTATTATCACTCACATATGACACAGGCTTTCACATGGATGTAAAATATTTTGTGTCTGATCAATGACAAATGCACAATAAAGCTTTAAGTTGGTATTTTAACACGTAATTTCACCCATTTTTAATACTTTTTCAGTAAATAGACAAAATACTTTTCTCTCAGCCGATTTTTGTATAGTATAAATGTTTATTCTTGATTCAAACATGTTGTAGAACTATTGGTGACTTAAAAATAACCCATTTGGAATAAAATAATGAGTTATGTGAACATATTACCCGTTTTTTTGGTTGGGCGTAAAATTAGCTCGCTTTTCTTCAGGCTTGGGAAAATTGACCATATTTCACATTATTGCCCACTGAATAGTCAAATTTTTAGCTATATCAATATATATGCACAAGAGAGCTTTAAGTTGGTATTTTAACACCTAATTTGACCTTTTTTCATACTTTTTCAGTAAATAGTCAAAACACTTTTTTCCAAGTCGATTTTTGTATGGTATACATGTTTTGTTTTGATTCAAACATGTTCTAGATTTATTGTTGACTTAAAATAAACCCATTTGGAATAAAAATAATGGGTTATGGGAACATATTACATGCTATTTTGGTTAGACGTAAAATTTGCGTGCTTTTGTTTGGGCTCAGGAAAATTGTATGTATCTCACAGTTTTGCCCAATAAGTAGGCAAATTTGGGGCTATATCAATATATTACATGGATGTAAAATATTTTGTGTCTAATTTTTGACAAATGCACAAGAGAGCTTGAAGTTGGTACTTTAACCCTTAATTTCACCTATTCTTCATACTTTTTCAGTACACAGTAATTATATTTTCTCTCAACTGATTTTTTTGTATAATAGATATTTAGTTTTAATTCAAACATGTTCTAGAATCATTGTCGACTTAAAATAAACCCATATGGAAGGAACAATAATGAGCTATTTGAACATATTACACACTTTTTGGGTTGGATGTAAAATGTGGGCACTTTTCTCCCAGCCCGCGGAAATTGACAGTGTTTCACATTTTTGTCCAATGAGTACCTGGTACCCAAATAAAAAAAAATGTAACAGCATCTTTGATATTAGTTAAAAGTAACTATCAAGGGCTTCAACGTGGATACATAATATTTTATTTCTGTTAAATACGAAATGTACAACAATATTACTTTCGTGGACTTTGTATTTCATCCCTCCATTTGAACAATTTCCAACGTTTTCTTAATGAATACTAGCAAGACTTCTCGCTCATGTAACTTTATATGCTATAAATGTTAGTTATTATTTCCACATTATCTGGAGCCATTTTTCAAAAGTTACCTTGAGGACTGAAGAAGTGATCACAGCCATTTTTAAAGTTATCTCAGCCACTACAAAAGTTATCTTAGTCACTGAAGAAGTGATCATAGGAACTGCTAACGTTATCTCAGCCACTACAAAAGTGATCTTGGCCACTGATGAAGTGATCGCAGCGATTTTAAAAGTTATATCAGTCATTACAAAAGTGATCTTGGCAACTAAAGAAGTGATCACAGCAACTTGAGATAACCTTTAAAATGGCTGTGATCACTTGAAGTGATTTACTTCTTCAGTGGCCAAGATCACTTTTGTAGTGGCTGAGATAACGTTCAAAGTGGTTATGATTACTTCTTCGGTGGCCAAGATCACTTTTGTAGTGGCTGAGATAACTTTTAGAGTCGCTGTGATCACTTCTTCAAGTTAGCGCCTAATTGTTGTACATTTCGTATTTAACAGAAATAAAATATTATGTATCCACGTCGATTGTAGAGAGAAAAATATCTGGGAAAAGATGACAAAAATATTTTTGACTTGGAATGCAGTAGTATTGAATACAATTAATACACACATAATATAAAGAATTATATTTTAAGATTTTGTTTTTTTCAATTTTATTATGTTTATAATTTAACCGACGTAATTTATAATGTGCCATTGATTTATTACTTTGTTTAATATAAAGACAATTATAGTTAATTATTAGATATTACGACATAATTATGGTCACAAGTGTTATATTTTAGTTTAATTATAGCATTATCCTGGTGAACTTGATGTCATATGATCGGCTCGCAATCAAATGTATCAATCGATCTAATTATGGATTTTGTTATCGTTAAATAAAAAAACCAGGCTAACATTTTAGGCACCAATACATATTATTTTGAATAATATTTCTTAGGCCCTAAAACACATATGTAATTTTTATAGTTTGGTATAATAAACTTCAGTAAGATTTCTCAAAAAATAAATAAAAAAGTGGTGAACGCCAAGATGAACTGTACTTTTTCCATTCTAAGCATTGCGTGTATCAGGGTACCTGCATAATTTCATACGTAAACATGGTAAAATACATTGATTTGTCCCTGTCAATATTTATATTTTCTAAGACAGACTCCACCGAATAGAAACTGAAGTACGCCCCAATACCACCTAATGTAGAGTAGGATTGACAAGCAAAGACTCAAAGTATTCAAAGTAAGACTATTTTATTGAACATAATTAAGAAAAAAAATCACAATTTGTCCACAATTTTTTGGGACTTCACAATGCCATTCGCGGTCACGACATTTTCTGCAACGACAGAAGTCACGCCCTACCAGATAACATTTCCTGTATTTCCCCAAATCATAGAAATTCCTGTGTTTTCACTGCGAGGAAAAAACGATTGTGCTTGTTTCCCAGTTGTTCACCTTACTGTTCGTGGGTGACCTGTATATACTGAGCAACCCGGTTCAACCTCTATGTTCAAACAATACATGCGCATGTGTGACTCCTTTCCGCCCCCGGAAGTGAATTATTGATGGAAATGTGGAACTGCTATAATAACATAAACTGACAAATGCGCATGTGAGGCGAACGCTAGAATCGTTTAAATTCATCCTGGTTTTTCGCAAGGCATCACGGGAAATGTTCTGGTGTTTACCACACGACCGGAAATGACGAGCTTTTCAGAAGTAACCCCATGACTCACTGTCCTGTTCACTCTGGGTGTAAATGAGTCCAGCTGGTGACAAGGACGTCTTTGACCACCCATGAACGACAACCCAATACCGCTTTCCGGACTATGACTAGAAATTCTGCTCTGACATACAGATATGTTTTTAAATGTATGGGCGATAATAGAGTGAGGATCACAGGGACTGTTCACTTCTATCGGGCCCAGGGGGCGCTTCCTCAGCGGGAAAACGTGAGATTTGGGCCAGCTGAATTTAGAGGAAGAAAATCTGGGATCTGCGTTCCACACGTGCGTTGTATTTTCTTCCCAGAAAAAAATGTCGACCAGTGGCCACCGGAAGTCCTGAAAGGGTACTTTCTGACCGTTTGTGCTGAAAAATTTCCACAGGTATGGTTTGTCAGATTCTGTTTTTTGTCTGTACAGACCATAATCGGGTTTGTAAGAGATCAAAGCATCATACAATCTCTCCCGGTCTGTTAGATTCACTATAATATCAGCGTCATCATCCCATGGTATGATATCATGATGCCGATACGAACCTATCAGCGTGCCTCCAATTATAAAATATCCTATTTTCTGTTTTTCAAGCACATTCACCAACAGTGTTACCAGGCTGTAGAGTTCATCTCGTTGATTGGTGTCCATTGTGGGCAGAAAATAGGCTGTCGTTGGGAAGGACAGGTATCCCACGGACAAGGTATAGACGGCAACCATCAGGCCTACAAAACACACCTTTCCACAAAGAAGCACTCGCCTTTTCGATGTCACTGCCAGAAAACACATGCGCGACGGTCTTTGAATTTTGCCGTAATACACCATGGTAGTACGCCAGAGGCTCTTAGTCCAAATTAATAATATACAGCGATCGACACCATCAATATAAATATGTGTTAGTCTTGTTGCCACATCTTCCATGAGTGAATGTAAGCCCTCTTATATATGTGAACCAACTAATAGAGAGGGGAGGCAGATTTGAAATTTTCAAAATTATAAATATTCATGAGTTGACAAAACAATTTGCATAGTCACGTGCATGCCACACATGTATAGTCTGCACAGCTGCCAGGGTGAGCCATCTGACGTTAATTATTTCCGGTGAGATCCCAAACAAAATCCTAAAAATATATCTTCGCATAATATAGCGATAATGTATGATTTAACAATGCAGATACATGTAGTTAATCTCCATGATGTAAACTTCGGGTTTTAATTTTTTATTAGCACATTAAGTACAACCTTTTAAACATGTAGAAGATAAAATGTGACATCAATCAGCAATTTTTGAAAACAGTTGACCTACATTTTGTCAAATCTGAATAATTTTCACTCACTTGGAGTTGTGGATCGCGTCAGCGAAACACAACTTCAAATGGGTGAAAATTCAGATTGAATAATTTGGCGGTTAAAGGGTTAACACCCATTATCTTATTTGAATTTTCACTCACTTGAAGTTGTATCTCGCTACCTCGGCACACAACTTCCAGTCGCTGAAAATTCTTCATATTTGTCTAATTTGAGACTACATAAACATTTACAATTGCTGACACACAGTGCAATAACCAAGAAAACTATATATGTGTACAGTTTAAATTGGTTTTGAAACATTCCAGCCATTTGTTATTGTTCATATCAAACGTTGGAAGTGAAATTAAACTGTATAACGCGATGACAAAACTTATAATGCACGAGTATGTGCAACAAAGCATACTTTGTACAGAATAGAGAGGGACAGTTGCATACAACGAGCTTGTCAAGGTAAAGAGTGAGTTTGTGGAGAGAAAATATCGTGGACAAAATGAAAAAAATAAAATATACACAAAATATAAGTGGTTATTTTTGTCAGATTATGTTTATTCAACCTTGTAATGTTTAAAGTTTATCCGAAATATTACAAGGTGGTGTTTTTGATTATGTTTAATGACAATTATTATTTTAATCATAGTTGTTATAAGATATTATCATAATAATTATGGTCACATGTGATATATTTAAGCTCACATTATTATATACATGATTAACCTGGTTAACTTGACAGATGATGATCGGCTTGCAATTATATTGTAATAATTCACCTAATTGGGCTACTTTGTTATCTATTAATATAAACAATGAAGCTAACCTTTCGGTTACCAATGCATATATTTGGATTAATATGTGTAAGTTCTGAAAAATGACATTATTTATTTCATTTTTATATAATAAACTTGAGTAACGTATTTTAAGTTTTAGCATTATAACTTGCAATATTAAACCTTTTCAGCGCGGGGACCGACTCTAGGGACAGAATCTTGCGTCGTCTAAGGTCGATCCCTGCACTGAAGAAAATAATTAATTCTAATGGCTGTAGACCCGTAACATATGTATTCAAATGAAGCGGAAAGAGCTAACTAAGAAAATTATGATAATTTTAAATTGAACAAAACCTTTGTTCAATTCTTGGTTTATATCAAAATATTTCAGCGCTTTAACCCTTTAACCACCAAATTATTCAATCTGAATTTTCACCCACTTAAAGTTGTGTCTCGCTGACGCGATCCACAACTTCAAGTGAGTGAAAATTGTTCAGATTTGACAAAATGGAGGTCAACTGTTTTCAAATAGTGCTGATTGATGTCATATTTTATCTTTTTAAAAGGTGGTACTTGATGTGCTAATAAAAAATGAAAACCCGAATATATGCGACACCGGCGGTTAAAGGGTTAAGGTTTGATTAGAGGTGGTATTTTTATAACAAGATGAGTACGCGGCGTTTTTAAGTATAAACAGACCAGTTTTACCGGCCTAACTTGCGACTCCATATTGGAGTCGGATGCAATGTATAGTTTGTTATTATTTGAAAATAGTTTATTTTGAGATGATGGTAATAATAATTATTTATTCAGTATGTATATATTGATTACCCAGAAGAAGAAAAATATTATGAATGAAAAATAAATTGAGCTGTATCAAATAGTAGTACACCATGTTAATGGCTGGACAGGTGATTTACACCTTTTTCTCAACACACACCAAAAAAAATATATACAGCATAAGTAAGCGTGATACGACCCCTATACCATTGGGCCGAGAACATGGCGAACTGTCAAGTAGGCCTATAGCTCGTTTTGAAAATCACAGATTGCTAGTTTAATAATAATGAAGACTATCATTTATAATGGGAACATGTTCGTTCAGTGTCATGGGTAACTTGACAAGAAAATAGGGTCGGAGGTACCGAAATCCGGATATTTATGGATATACATGTATGATTGGGCACTTCAAGGCTTTGTAGCTCGGCCATAAGCGAAATAGTCGTCATTTAGAGCTACCATAAATTCAAAGGGCCCTATGTCAAATTCTAGCACATATGCCTAACAACACGTCTGATTGGAAATTAGTTTCTAAACTACCATGACCCACAAACAATAATCATGTTGGAAAAAGCTGCAAATTACAAATATTTTCAATCAACAAAGGCGGAAATCTCTTTAACTGTTTAAGGACGTTTATTAGATATATTTTTTTTCACATTGTTTTAGTATTAGGCCTAGAATATGTATGGTATATTGTGTTCCTGGGCGAAAAAATATCTGAGCTAATTTGATAATTAACACACGTCCTCTACTTAACCCCATTTGGACTAATACGTTAACATTTTGGTCACTTTAGGTTGTGGGTCGCGGTAGCGAGACACAACTTCAAGTCACTAAAAAAATCTTGAATTCGCTACATTTAAAACGGAATGTATCTGATTATTACAGATTTGACACATACACAATTTTTGGAAGCTGCTTATATAAGTTCATTAAAACCTAAGTAAATAATATTATTATCGACCATAGTCGACACCAGTGCTCTAAGGGTTAGGCCTAAGTCACAACGGAGGGCAGCCCAATTCTGTGCCGCCAAACACAGGTGCTATAATTATCTGTGCGACTTTAGATTCTGAAGTCTAAAGTAGATCCCCACACTAAATTTGTTTTTATTTATAGTGGCCGTAGACTCATAACATAGGCATTCAAATGAAGCGGAAAGAGCTAACTTAGTTATTTATGATGACTTCAAATTGAAAAAACCCTTTGTTCTCCATGGTTTAATTAATTTAGCGTTGTAAGGGTTGATGTTTGGTCACTGTATGGGGCGTTGGCCCAACATTAAATCAATCGAAGCCTTGATATCTCAGACGAGTAAAAAGATAAGTCGAGAAGTTGACCAAATGACGGTTTAATGCTGGACCAGCGTCACGTCGTTCAACGTAGGTATTAATGCAAGGAATTTAAAATATTTTCTTAAAATAAATACGAGCTAAAATAAGCAGCCTACTAATTGGCTTATAATATGCAATCAGCAGCGATTGACAACATTGATAGCATGAATAGTTAATTATGTTAGCCCTTTTAGCGCGGGGACGGCCCAAGTCTCGTATTCTACCCCCTAATTTAAATAAAAACTGAATAATAATAATATTAATAATAATATTTTTATTTCAAGAGGGTAAACCCAATGAACATTCACCCATCTTCCTTGGGGCTCTCAAAACATTATATATACAAACTACATTATATATACAAAATACATGGAATGAATATAAACAGAAACAAATAATTTGTAGTATGTACAGACAAACATGACGAGCGAAGTACAATAAAATAATAAATTTACTATGGTTCTTGACTATATACGTTAAAGGTAGTTAGCTTAGATATATATATATATATTTTATTGACATGGTTAGCTTGGATGAAATGACATACAGAATTAAAATATTAGGTGGCATTGCCATAATAAAACACTGGATGCTTTGAAAATATAAATGTTGACTACTTAAAGTATAATTAACTGGCATTAACAAGATATTAAGAAAGAAGTTTTCCGCATCAAAACCAGGGATCAAATAGCTACTATGTATAATGAACATATGATATGTAGCAGCAAAAAATACTCTGGAAAGCGTAGAAACCTAGAGATAGATAAATTCGCATAATTATGTTTTTTGAAGTATGTATTAAAAACTTCATTATCACACGTATTCCCAGCAGAATCACCACGTCAACCCAGCGCCGGTCAAATGCTGGCTAAGTCCAACACCCTCCCAACACCAGGCAAAAGCCCTGCGCCTGTCAGGAACAATAATACAGCTACAGTATGATTATATATAAATACAGGTCTTGTGAAATTACTTGAAATTATCTGTATTTATTTTCTTCTAATGCTTTTTTAATATACAATTGTTTGAATTTAGCAAATGTTTTAGTTTTTTATATTCTCTGGTAGTGCATTCCAAATATTTACGCATGTATAGGAAAATTATTTGTGATGTGTTCTAGGAACGAATAATTTGTTATTTGTTAAAGATCTGAGGGAATATTTTGAGTGATCTTTAATATTAGTAAACAGTGTCTGTATATATTTGGGTGCACTACCAGTTACAGCTTTATAGACTAGACTGACCTGTTTAATTTTTACAATTTCATCAAAGGGTAACCATTTGAGCTCTTGAAACATGTGTTTGCTTAGTGTTAAAGGAGGGGCTTCTAATATCAATCTTGCAGCTTTCTTTAGAATTTTAATTATCTTGCTTTGATTTTCTTTTGAACAAACGCCCCAAACTGAGCTGCAATATTCAATTAGTGGTTTGACATAATAATCATAAAATTTAATTCTAATTTCTAATGGTAAATATTTTCTGATTTTCTTAAGAATGAATAATCTATAAGAGGTGCATTTTTACCCTGAGCCACCTGCATACACCAGGAAAGTGTTTTATCTACATTAACACCTAATAATTTAGTACTATCTACTTTGTCAATCATTGTATTGCTTATCTTTACATTTTCAAAATGGTTGTTAGCCTTTTGTTGAGAATTTGGTTGACTATTTGAGATAAATAACGTTTTAGTTTTTTCTATGCTCAATACCATTTTGTTACTTATGCACCATCTATCCAAACTATTTGCACAGTTTTACAATTTATTAATTATTTCATGTTTGGATTTGTTTTCCGCACTCGCAACGGCATCATCTGCAAATAGATTTATGTCGCTTAAGTGTTCTTCTAGGATCGTTATTGAATACAAGAAACAGGAGTGGCCCATGTATAGATCCTTGGGGCACTCCGGATTTAATTTTTAATGGGTCTGACTTTATACCATTTATTTCCACCAACTGTTCCCTATTATTGAGGTAAGATTTAAACCATTGTAGTGAGGCATGATTACATTTGTAAATTTCAAGTTTTTTGATTAATAGATCGTGATCTACTAGATCAACAACTTAATTTGATTGCCTTTATTTAGTGCTGAGAGCCAGGTATCTACCCTAAGGGTAAGTGCAGTTTCACATGAATGATTTGCCCTAAAACCAGATTGCTTTTGATGAAATAAATTGTAGGATGTCATATATTCTTAGAAATGAATTGTGACGTATTTTTCTAATATTTTAGAAGTCATTGGTAAAATTGATATGGGGCGATAATTTCAAATGTCTTCCTTCGAATCTTTTTTGTGGATTGGGGTAACTCTTGCCATTTTCCCAGTGTCTGGGAAGCACCCCGTTTTAATGCTAGAATTACAATTTTTTACTATTGAATCTGTTATATAAGGAGCTGTTAATTTTATAAATCTAGCACTTATGTCATCATTCCCTGTCGATTTGTTCCCTTTCATCTTATTAATGTACTTGAAAACAAACTGCTGACTAATTAAAGGAATTTTAAAACAATTATTTGGAGGAACTCTCTGTTCTATTAATTGCTCAAGTTTGATCGGATAAAAAGTATGAGTTTGTTGTGAAAGGACAGTGGCATATTTGGCTCCAATATTTACAAAATTATAGTTAAATAAGTTGACAATATCTTTCACATATTCTGTAATAATTCTGTTGTGTCTAATTTTATTTATTTTATCATGATTGACATTTTTAACTCCCAGGTCATTAAAACATTTTACTAATTCACGTGGGTCATTCTTACTTTTTTGTATTGTTTCTTTATAAAATGTAGTCTTACTATTTCGTATCATTAATTTACATTTATTGCGAATCTTTTTGTATTCAGCATTATTATGTCTCTTTTTCTCAAAGTCTCTCCGACGCCTGTTACTATTTCATTTGTAATCCAATTAGATTGTTTTTGTCTCTTTATTTGCTTTGTTACCCAGTACAATGATTGTTGTTTATTTGATTGAACACTTTAGTCCAGAGATTTACAGCACCATTTACATCATTTCAAGTTCACTAAATTGGTTCGGAAAGTCAATAAGTAATGCTTGAGCAATATCATTACATTAATGACGGCAGTGATCGGCCGATCTCGTCATGTGACAGGCTGAGCCACTCTTCGATTGGTCGGGGGTAGAATACAAGACTTGGACCGCGGGAGCCGTCTTTAAACGTCAGAATCTGACGCTTGCAGACTGCAGATTCTGACGTCTAATTAAGACGGTCCCCGCGCTGAAATAACAAAAAACGTTGGTCTTGATTTACAAAATCAATTCAAATGTATTACAAAATCATATCGGTACAGAATTCAGGGTATATATGTATAATAAAGTAAGTACATATTAATTATAATACACTTACATGTTGATTTATTTAAAAAAGGTGTTTGCATTGAGAATACATTATACATACAAATACAAAAATAATAGTCAATAAAATATCTAGCATGTTGATTTTCTTAAAACAAAATCATTATATACAAATCTAGAGACATGTGCAGCCACTCACCCGCGTGGATTGAACAAGATATTAAATTGTGTCATCGCGTTTGTTTTATACGTACGCAATTTATTGGCAGTGCCCATCCGCACATTATCGTGTGGGTAATAATGTGTTATGTGTCCGCTGATTTAGTTCATCCGTCAGTCCCTGTCTAAGCTACTGCTCAATATTTAGCAAAATTTGAATCGATATGCCAAGTATTCTCCCAATTATTACATTCAAGAGTGGTTCTAATTCTTTGCCATGTAAGCCCGTTTTAATATGTTATCATTTCAAAATGTGGAGATACGCTGCCAATATTTTATGGTGTGCATTTTTATGGCTGTTTCCGTTGTAGTCTTCTTAGTTCTAGACGAACCGCAATATCACTACTGGTCCCAGATAGTTCATATGTATTTACAAAAGTTAGTATGAATGGATTATGTTTTTTCCAGATTTACAGGATTTAAAACACGACTTAATAACGCTGCACGGGCATTTTTTCGCGAAATTTAAGTAGTAATATCGCAGTTAAATGATTCCATGTTAGTCAAGAATTTGGTTAAATTATTTGCATATTAGTGTGGTCAAAGAAGCTCACATAGCCCTCTGGCATTGTAGACAGGAAAGACACAGCACGACAATGTCAGTATATGACATATTGATAGCATCAAGTGGCGCTACGTTTTCAGGATAATATGGCATTTTATTTAGTTATTACAACGTCAGGATATGGCAGGTTACGTAATTATAATCATTACTATTTCATCTTACGTAAAAAAACATTCGCATTACAAAATATTTATCATGTTACCTTCATTTAGAAACTTCATAATATTTATTATTGTAATAATAGTATTCTAGTGTAATTGTAGATCTCATTTTGCCACCTACTTATAGACTACAATATAGGCTATACAATAAATACCAACCCCACCTACACCAATATAATATAATTACACCCCCCTTCCATGGCGGGTCCTACATATTAATTACAACGGTCCCTTTCATCCTGGCTTAATCGTATGTTTATGTTAATTATGTTTGTTGCCAGATAATTATCTTAATAATTATGGTCACATGTGATATATTTCAGTTTACATACAGCATCAACTTGGTTAACTTCACAAATTATGATCGGTTTGATAAATAATCAAATAGATAAATAATAATTCTTTATTGTATTTATTATCTGATTGTGCTACTTTGTTATTTATTAAAGGGACTGGCCCAGGCTAAAATCATAAAAAAATCGGTGATTTTATTTCGGGTTCTTAATATGACCATATGATGTAAACATGTACATAGACTAGAACTGCAAATTTTGATAATTTTTGTGCTGCGCATTCACCAGTTAGGCTAGATATAGAGACGAAATTCCCGCATTTCCTATTTTTGACATAGTTGTCAATAATTAGAAATCGGGAATTTCGTCTCTATATCTAGCCTAACTGGTGAATGCGCAGCCCAAAAATTATAAAAATTTGCAGTTCTAGTCTATGTAGGCCTACATGTTTACATCATATGGTCATATTTAGAACCCGAAATCAAATCACCGATTTTTTTATGATTTTAGCCTGGGCCAGTCCCTTTAATATAAGCAATGCAATGACGCTAACCTGTTACTAATGCATATATTTGGATTAATATTTGTCAGTCCTGACAAATGAAATTTGTATTTTATTTTTATATATTAAGCTTGAGTACCGTTATTTCTGTTTTACCTCATAGCAGTCGAAGTCCGAGCCCAGCTCGGACCTGTAATTTATGACGCTGCAGTCTAAGTCCGAGCCCAGCTCTGACCTGGCAATAATGGTTAGCCATTCACGAAATGGCATCACTTGCGCAACTATGAACACTGCATGGGGAGCCTAGATCACAAAGAGTTGATTTATCTGCGTTACAACCGTTTCTAAACTCCAGGCTCAGATGAATACAAGACTTTCGGTATTTCCGAGATGAGCTGGGAATGTCATCTCGAAATATGAAATCTGGTATGCCCCTCAGCGAACTTAGAAATACTACCAAATCCCATGATAAACACTTAGATTACCGTATTAATGTGTGTTTATAGACCTGGTGAATGCTTTTTCTAACCGTCTGTGATGTATTGTAATATATTTTTTGTGAATTGATATAATGTTGTACTCTTGAATCTCCGTGGATCCCAATTTTTAAACAAAATTTCCGAAAATTTTACTATCTAATTAGCATATTTAAAAAGTGCCCTAGAAATAGTGGACAAGTATAAATACTTAGGTCTTTGGTGTAGTAATAATAAAAATATATTATAAAAAACATTCGTATCTGGCTAAACAAGCTCAGAAAGCAATTTTCACAATAAGAAATTACCGTCACAGCCTAGGACACCTTACTCCTAAATTATCTTTAAGAGTATTTGAAGCGCAAATATAACCCATATTGATGTCTGGTAGCGAGGTACTATTTATTGGTAAAGAAATATCTGACTTTGAGATGGTTCATTTATCATTCTTGAAAAATATGCTGGGAGTCAAACAACAAACCACATCAGTTACTATTTATGGGGATACAGGAAGGTATCCCCTCTTTTTAAAACAACAAATTCTAGCGTTGAAATACTGAATTCGCTTGATCTCCTTGCCTAAAAGCTGTGATTTGAGAATCGTGTACAACTCACTGGCGTCTCTTAATTTTATTGGTGAAACTAATTGGTGCTCTCACATTAGGTCATTATTATTCCGAACAAACCACTGCGATGTTTGGAAAATGCCACTCGTCTCATGAAACAAGTTAAAATATGTTTGATCATTATATATAAAGCTGATTGGTCTAACAAAGCCCGAAACTCCATAAAATTGCGAACGTACATAAAGTTTAAATTCGACCACTCGCTAGAAGAATATCTGTTTTACATCCCCGACACAAGGTGGATAAAGGCGCTATCAAGATTGAGAACCGACTATTTTATCATTGAAACTTTTCGCGTTGCCTTTTATGCTCGCGTTCGCGCAGGTATGTTTTTGTAATGATTGAATAAAGTGGATTTGATAAAAAGATGAATTTGTTTCTATGCTTCTGCCTTCCGTCGCTGTGAATCAGCCCTATTATCTTGTGAGTAATGTTTCCCATTCTTCACCAGTCCAATTCGCGGACCTTGCTTTAGTTTTTTGCGTAAGGACCGACGACTACATGGTCAAAATTAGTAAGGAAGTAAGTTAAAACTGGGGTCGATGTTATTGGAAACCACTGTACAAACGCTGTACGGCGTACACGCATTGTTTGCCCAGCCGCATATTTTGCTCTGAACCAGTTGACGAGCATTGCTTTTGGCATACGGCCGTTCGAGGCCAGGGATGTTACATAAGTGCCTACATACGAGTCATTCGGATCAGCGGTTCATGAGATAACGCGTTCAAAATATCTCGAAAAGTTTCAAATAGTCGCTGTTTTCATGAAAATCACTGAACCGTGACCAAAACCTCTTTATTCGTGGTGAGGCAGGTAATGGCCCACATACTAAATTACGTGTCATTTAGACCAGCGGTTCAGTAGATTTCGCGTTCACGAGAAGTGGCGAGCGGCGGCGACTATCTACTGAACACATACATGCATCCATGGAGCTCGATGGAGCGATACAATACAATGATGAGCTGATGTTGTTCCAGCGCCCCGCTTTATCGCACCATCGTTCTCTTAATTTCGCACCATTGATATATCGCTATCGCGTTGCTAGACTGGGGCAATAGTCCTAATCGGTTTCCATAATATAATCCAGAACTGGCCCACCGATGTCACTTTTTGGTACTTTGTGGTGTTCAACGATGAGTGCAAGTTCATTCTACGACATCAATGGCCATTGATGGACACCTTAACCAGAATTCCATAAATTGACATTGTGGGAGAAAATTCGTTGGATTACCAAGGATACTGTAGTATCCTTGGTAAAACACAAGATTGAGGGCAGATGGTACCCATTTGTCTTCAAAAATATATGATTCGCACTTTTAGGAATCGATTTAGGTACACACAGTTATGGAAGAAGAAAATGGTCCACGAGCATAGGGTGTATTACCTTTGATGTTAACAGCTCGAATTTCAGCCCATGCGTGTTTTTAGCAGTCATCTTTGATTTGCGTCGAGCGGAAGTGGTGAAAAACGGAAAATTACATTACGTTTGAACTAATAGACATACAGAAATATATAAACCCATTTTTCCACATACTTTCGTCACCAGGAGTCGAATAGACTCATGTGTTTGATGATTCAAGTATACTATGAAGATGAAAATTTTAATTTCACAACTGTTGATGAAAATGATATTAGAAAAATTGCTGATAAATTGGACAATAAAAAAAGTTGTGGAATGAACGGAATATCTAACATTATTATGAAATCCATAATCAATATTTTGATTAAACCAATAACCATTATTATTAATCAAATGTTGGAAACTGGTGTTTTCCCAGACAAACTTACAGTTGCGAAAGTTATTCCTTTATTTAAAAAAGGAGATCCCACCCTATTGACTAATTATAGACCTATTTCTCTTCTCCCATCTCTTTCAAAGATATTATAAAAAGTTATATACCAACAATTATATGCTTATTTTGAAAACTCAAACCTGTTCTTTTATGGTCAATATGGCTTCCGTAAAGGCCATTCCACTGAAATGGCATCTTTAGAACTTGTAGACAGAATTTTATCCTTTATGGATTATGGTGATACTCCTATTGGCATATTCTTGGACTTATCAAAAGCTTTTGACATTCTGAACCTCAATATTTTACTACATAAATTAAAACACTACGGATTATCTAAAAACTCGACTGGATTGATAAAAAATTACCTAGAAAATAGAACGCAATATGTAAACTTTGATAATGTTAATTCAGACCATCAAAAAATTTCTACTGGTGTACCACGGGGTTCAATACTCGGTCCATTATTGTTTCTAATATATGTGAACGATCTCCACAACTCAGGTAAATTGTTCCAGTTTATTCTCTTTGCCGATGATACAACTTTATTAACAAAGAAAGGTATGCATAATAATTTAATAAACAGAGAATTATGTAAAATATCTATCTGGTTCAAAGTTAACAAAAAATCAAAATGCATATTATTTCATCAGCCACAGAAAAAAATTATAGAACCAGAAATAATAATAGATGGAAACAAAATCGATTGTGTCAATAATTTTAATTATCTCGGATTAATAATCAATAAACATTTAAATTGGAACAACCATATAGATCACATATCATTAAAAAATATCAAGAGTAATTGGGATGTTGACAAGACTAAGACACACTGTACCAATAGATGTTCTACTTTCACTCTACAACTCCCTTGTATTGCCACATATAAATTATTCTTTGCTAGTTTGGGGACATAATCCATTTCGTATCACAAAACTCCAAAAAAAATGTCTGCGAATCATAACGTTTAGCAAAATATTTGCACACTGTGATCCAATTTTTAAAAACTTGCGCCTCTTAAAACTGAAGACATATTCAAAATAAAACAGCTGAAATTCTATTACAAACATCTAAAAAATAACTTACCTCTGTACTTTCAAAATCTTTCTATTAAAGCAAATAATCACACACATACCACCAAGAATCAAGACTATACAAATGTCGCATTAAACATAATTTTGCAAAATAGTCATTACTTTTTTCTATACCAGAAACCATAAACAACTGTGCAATAAATATAAAAGAAAAATTGACCACCCATAGTATCGAAGGTATGTCAATGTACGCCAAAAATTTTTTATTAACTTTTTATAATTTAGAATGTAATATCCCTGATTGTTATGTATGTGTACAAGACGTATAATGTTATATAGTTTTTTTATCCTGCGGGCACGGGGCGTTGGCCCGATGTTGGTTCAGTGTTGGCCCGCCGTCTACGATGTCGGCCCAACATTTATCCAACGTTGTGTCGGCGCCTCGTATTCGCTGGGTATGTGTATAAATGTATAATTCTCTATTGCTTTTATTATCATTATTATTCATCTTCTTCTTCTTCCTATTATTTTTATTATTATACATACTCAATTATTGTTTTTTTTTCTAAGGTGAACCTCCACGATAGCGACCTACGGCTTTAGTGTAGGTCTCCTGATCATTGCCATGCTAATAATCAAATATGTAAATGTTTTTATTTGATCAAATAAATGAATCTGAGTCTGAGTCTATAACTGTACCTCGATAGCTCTGCTTGAAGAATTACAACTATGGTTGCGCATTCTGACTGCAGGATAATTCATCCTAACATGTTGTGTTATATCCTAATATGTTATGTTATGTTACTAATACTTCACTGGATTGTGCCTGATGGGGTATAGCGATGGTCACTCGCTCTGAAAAATGACCTACAGAGCTACACCTTTTCTTGTTATGTGATACATACGAGTATGATATCTATAAGTTCGTATCTGATTTTTAAATGTTTTTGCTAATTCTTCTCACTGCCAGTATGAATAATTTACCACAACAGGTTTTGATATGTTACTAATACCTCACTGACTTATGCTTGATGAGGAATAGCGGTGGTCACTCGCTCTAAAAATGACCAACACAGACAGTTGTATGTTCGTTTATAATGTGATGCATATGCCTATGTGTAGAATGTCTTATTAACTCCTCTCTAATAAGTTACTGCCCTGGTCAGTCATTCAAACTTCCCAACAATTTACCATAACATGTCGTGTTCTGTTACTAATACCTCACTGGCCTGTGCTTGATCGGAGATAGCGATGGTCACTCGTTCTAAAAATTGATCAAAAACTTGCTGTTGTAATGTCATGCTCTACAAATAATACACTCAGCTATCAGTGAGTGTCACAGTCACTCACTGAGATTTTGTGTGGTATTTACACATATCCAACACCAGGGGTCTCTGTCGTCTGTTACGTCACCGTCTGCCAATCAGCAGCCAGCAATTCATAAATCAGGCACCAGCGGTGAGGTAGATCGTGATTGACCAGTTGTGTTTAGTTGCACACCTGCCCATCCGCTGCCAACACATGGGAATTTTTGCACGCAGTGCTCGTCATACAAACCTGAGGGTATCCATGAGTGTTCCACTTTCAATTTTATATTTATTGATAATTAATTTAATGGAGTTTTTAAAAGTATGAGCTAAGCACAATTTTTACTACATACGGTATATATCAGTGTATATTCAGCCTAGATATTTTTATCTCATTTTCAGAAGCGTCAATGGTAATAACATAAATCGAGTTATTTTGCACTCTGTGAGGCCATCATTCTGAAAGAAGCGGGATTTTTCCCACGCACCTAGATGCGGCAGTACAGAGAGTGGCTGTGAAATCTCTGTCCCCTGGTGGTTAATATTAGCTGATCTGGGGAAGATGACCAGTGTCTGAAGTAGAGATAGAGACACTGGTGACACGAGTGAATACAAATAATATCAAGTTGATTTGTACTTGATATAAAACATGAAGGGTCAATTACTCTAAAACATGTACCCCATGTATGTATAATATTCTCTCTGTTTAGATAAAGTGGTGAATGATCAGTTGCCCTCGAACATGTACCCCATGTATATATCATATTGATGTTCCCTCTGTTTAGATCAAATAGTGAATAATTAACTGGTGGTGATGGTGACAATAAATGCACCAATAGTGACATATACAGCATAATGAAGAGAGAACTAACCATGGGAAAAGCAAAGAGGAAAAGTGAACAATGTTCACATTCATTTGAACCTTCTCTCAAACGTTCTTTCCCTACATGTGTCTTACACATGCTCAACTTACCAGATTGCAGAACCTTCACGTGTGTTGGTTCAATCCAATCAAGGGTAATCAAAATAAGAAATTATTATATCTACTCGATGTGCGTGACAGACAACTTGACCAGCCAATTGATTCACCTTATCGCATAAAAGAAGTGTGTGATCAACTTCCAGAAACACTTGATGGTGTTATTGTGAAGTAAAGGCTACCACAGGCGGTGTTACCAAAACTTTACAAGTACGGAAATCTATGCAGAATAAAAACTGCGAAAGACACATCTCAATAGCCATCAACCTCACAGCAACCCTTTCCACGAAAACTGATACACGGTGCCTCAAATCCAAAGCTCGGGCCAGAATGCATTTTCTGTGAGAAAGTTGAACTTGTTGTGGATGGGACAACGGAAGGACCAACCAAGTGTCCTACATGACAAAACAGGAAACCACCATGGAAGGATATTGAACATAAAGCATTAGCCTTTTGTAAGACAAGACTTTGCTGCTGAAGCTCAGTGGTACAAGAGATGCTTACAACGCATCTGGCGCTCCCATCTCCCGTGAGGTCGAAGTTGGTGTACTTCGAGCTGGGGCAGCTGGCAAAACTGTCAAAGAGGCATTTATTTATGATCGCCTACGAAATGTATTAGACGACAGCCTCTTCTATCCCATCATGAGTCAGAAGCTGCTGACGATGGAGGCCTGCAGCAAGACTGTTAAGCTTACTTCAAATCAGGGCATATACGTTTAAAATAGTGGTTACGTGAGTATTAAAACTGATCTGATATAATAATTGTATTATGAGTATAAAATAATATTATTTTACTTGCTTTACCAGATAATATGATACCAAGAGCAAAGCAATCTGGCTTTCCAGCTGCTGATCAAATCGCAACTCCTTGACAAACCACTCGATCTTGAACAGCTGATGTGCTACCCACTCTCACCTATACCTCACTCTCATGGCACTCCAGATGTGTTTTTCTTTAAAACAAACAAGGCCACCATGCTCTAACATGTGGATAAATGTGCCTGCAAAGCCTAGATCAGATGGTTGCCATAAGGAATTTTATATTCTCAACGGACTCATATCAGCCAGACTATAAAGGCCTAAGAGAGATTGCGACGTGTTTTTTTTCTGAAAATGTCATTGTGGATGGGCCAGCTACCAGAAAGTCTCAGAATTTTAAGCTCTTTTGGCCAACGAGTTCAACAAGGCTCAGCTATGCCAGCTTATACCCATACCTCGGGTCTGGGGGAGCAAGGAGGCTGCTGGGAGGCTTAAAAAGTGTCAGACTGCTAACTATTATTGTGGAGGGAGCAGCCTATCAGTTGGTCTCAGTAAATGAAAAAGTAAGTTAACCTTTTGTCCATAGTTGGATAATGAATTCAACTTCCACTTTTCGGTTTGTCATAATAAAAAGTATGTTACAAATGAAATGAAATGAATCGAGCTTTAAGACACCTTTGTGCACATATAGGCTAAACTTGACAGGAGAACCTCCTGAGGATGGTGAGATGAATGAGATGACACTGTCCTCAAGACACAGGATCGAAATTCGAGCCCTGGCTGTCTGAGGCCGAGCACTCTACCTCTCGGTCACGGAGGCTCCCCACAATACTGAGTTTCACTCGTGGATGGGGAAGAAACATTTTTGTTTCTTTCAAACCGCCGACACCGGGAACCGAACCCCGGACTCTAGCGTGAAAGGCAGCACTGCTAACCACTACCCTAGGGCCCCCGCCCAGTATGTTACAAGATAGACATCGTTACGAATCTGTCCAGGTCGAGACCACAGAGATACACTCAGTCCGTTCAGACCAAGGGAACACCGACAGCCGAGTTCTGCTATGCCTCCACCATGCAGTACGTATTTCCACGCACGTATGTCGACAATAGGCCAACTGGTGACGATAATTTAAAAAAGCACTAATTTATCATAGCCAAAACACACGAACGCGAACGGGAAAGTTTGATTTTTACTCGTTTTGCATGGAAAATACAGGAAAATAGACTACGAATTTTGTGTCTGTTAGCGTCCTGTCGTCGCCTGCGTTTTCGCTCTCGCGTTGGTCTCCTTTATCCATTTTTAACCCTTTAACCGCCAGGGCCGCATATATTCGGGTTTCCATTTTTTATTAGCACATTAAGTACCACATTTAAAATATGTTAAAGATAAGATGTGACATCAACCAGCGAGATTTGAAAAGAGTTGACCTCCATTTTGTCAAATCTGAATAATTTTCACTCACTTGAAGTTGTGGCTCGCGAACTTCAAGTGGGTGAAAATTCATATTGAATAATTTGGGGGTCAGTTAAGCGTAAAACACACACCAACGCAAACGCGCAAACTCAGTCGTCGACAGCACGCTAACAGACGCGAAATTCGACGTTTATTTCTTGCATTTCGCGTTGGCCTTCGTGTACTCTGATGACATCGCAAGGCACTGGCACAGAGTCCTCATTTCTAATACGATCACCAGATTTCGCCAGCTGCGACGAGCGTGTTGGGCAGACTGATCATGCCGGGTAGCATGTAGTTTCGGAATGATGAAATAGCGTATTTTATCATTTTAGCGCTCGCGTTGGTGTGTTTTTCGCTTATAAAATAGGCCTACTTATTTTCGACTTACAGGTATGCCTCCCGGGTACACCAAACGTTCTTATCACTGCTCATGCTTCTGATATTATTTCACACTGTTTTGAAAAAACTCGCCGCAAGTTTTTTTGCTACTTTTAGCAGTAGTTCACTGTTGGTTCAATGCTGGGCCAGATAAATATATATATCACTCAATCACATTGATACGATGCTTTATCAATAGGGCTGATGAACACTGATGGACAAAAGATGACCCTCGCGTGCGAAGGTAGCTCTATCACTTGTGGCAGTACTTCACTACAATATATGACTACACACCAAGGTCCTGTCTGTCCACATTCTTCGACATCAAAGCAAAAATGAGGCGTTGGCCCAATGTTGGTTTGATGTTGGGCCAGCGTCGTGGACGATGGGCCAACATCAAACCAACATTGGGTCAATGCCTCGTGTTGCCTGTAAACATTAAACATTGAGTCTCAGTTGGTTTAATGGAAGACCAACATCGCAGACAGTGGTCCAACATTACAGCAACATAGGTTCGGCATAGACTACCAAGTATATATGCAAGGCTGGCTAAAAATTGCAAGAATGTCGGGCCAATAATGGTACACCATTTGGCTTATGAATAGGTACGCTGTTCCGGGTAAGCATGTCTAGCCGGTTGTGTGCGACCGCCCACTTCCATGTACAAAGGTCTATCAAGTGGTGGTCAATAAATACTATGAGCAGCGACACATGAAATAAAATGAATCGGGCCTTAGGCCACCTTTGTGCCCAAATAGGCTAAACTGGGCCAGGAGAACCTCCTGAAGATGGTGAGATGATTGAGATGACACTGTCCTCCAGACACGCAGGCTCCCTCACAATACTGACTTTCACACGTGGATGGGAAGAAACATTTTTGTTTCTTTCAAACCGTCGAGACCGGGAACCGAACCCCAAACTCTGGCGTGAACGGCAGCGGTGCTAGGGCCCCGCCCATGAGCAGCGACACGCCAGTAAAGAGGACCAAATATCCGAATACAAATTGTTTAAGCATCATCTTCAAAATCTTATAACATATAGATGAGATGTCTGCTTCACAATAACTGTATGTTGATTTATGTTAATCGATGTTCTTTGTAAACTGAGAATGCTGGCTAATAGCTGATTTTGGTTTAAAGCTGTCTGAATGATAGCTTGTCGGCAGCATGGTCTGTACAAAATTCCTCTAGCTCTTCCTATGTGCTCGTGATCTTGGACCCAAGGCGTTTCCTCATATTTGTCAAATTACAATTCTCCTATAGGCAGTATATTTAGTTATTTTTTATCTATACTAGCTGTATGGAGAGCTTCTGTGTTTCCTGCAGCTTGCTTGCTCATATGACATAATAATATATCGTCGCTTCGGAGCTAAAGGATCTTATCTGACACTCGTTAGAGTGGCAGATAGGATCCTTTAGCTCCGAGGCGACGATATGCCCTCCATCAATAAATTATCATTACATCTGGGACAGATGATTTGTTTTCATAATGACATCACACTGACACCAAGAGACAGAGTTCACTCTCTTTCTCAAACAGCCATCTGATCAAATCTGGAGGAACAAGACTCAAACGGCAAGATATCAGAAATCTCTATATTGTGTTGTTGTCCAACAACTGCCAGTGGACCCATAATTGTCTCTACATTATATACCACCGTTCTATAGGCTATCCCTCTATTATTTTACATTTTTATGGCTGCATTACAATACGTTTACTGCCAAGTGAAAATGATTCACTCTGTTAACTACTAAAGGGCATGTAAATCAGTCTCATCCAGTTTTCATCTACTATCCCTCTCCTCTTTTTGTATTATAATGTAGGTAATTTACACAGAGCTACCAGTTAGATGCTCTTTTGCAAAATATTCATTTACAGTATCCAACAGCTTACACTGCTGAACTAAATGTTGACTTTCTCCCTCAGCAACATTGCCTGAAGGCGATGCTTTTTGCTTCTTTGGCGCAAGACACAAGAATTATGCATGTTGCATTAATTGGCAGTACAGATAGAAGAAGTGGACATCCTTCCTGAAGCAGTCAAGAAAGGTTTAGTTGTGATGCACAGCACTCAGATGGTGGCACTGCAGTGTTGATAAATTAATATGGAAAATTATCCTTGGTAGTTCTTGGGTCAGTTGGATTGTCCTGTTTAATTGGAACAGGACAGCGATTAAGTCCGTACAAATTCTTAAAGGCATTTGTCCAGATTTTTCAGTAACGATGCCACAAATGCCCTCAAATGCTACAACATGACAGCATTCACATCAGATGCCTTAATCAGGGTACATAATTATAAAGTCCAATAATATGATTCGTTGATTTGGTACAATCTAAGTTAAAAATACAGTCGGATGCTGTGTGAATTCCATGACCATGACATGGGTTATCTTCAGGTCTACTTTTGGGCTTGATGAGAATAGATCGTAGTTTTGAGCCCAGTTTTTTTGTAGTCAGGCTGATTGCACAAGAGAAACCTAGTCACATACTTTCAAAAACAGATCATTTTGTCATTGTATCCAACGTTCACTGAAAGTCCTAATTAGCTCATAACTGCGATGTAAGTTTCTGCCCAACCCAAGACTAGTCTAGTTTCTGCTGTTGCCACGAAGATGCTGCTGAAGGCCTAAGCACTAATCTCAGTAATTGTTTTCCTCCGTTTTCGTGACTGTGAACTAATTTCAATAGGGTGGGGATACTACTTTCAATGAGCTTGCTCTGTCAACAAGCTTATAAGGTTTCGAGATACGATTTAGCACATTATAATGTAAACAAAACGAATATCTCTCGGTGTTGTATCTGAAAACATTATTTGCATCTCGGATATCTTTCGAGATCCGGCCGTCGCCAATGTGTTATTGAAAATCATCATATATTTTCCTAACGTACTTTGCTTACAATTTTAAATGAACAATACACCCCTTAATATAGAGGTATTACACAACATTGTATGAAAAGAAAAATTGACGAAAAGTTCAAATCAGCTATGGCGGCCATCTTGGATTTTGCTGAAATGTTCAAGGTTGCAAGTTTAGCAACTAAGCTAATTTAGCTCTCCTACACATGTGTAACATGTTTCAACAATAAAAGTTTACAGGAATATGTTCAGCATATAGGCGGCAACTAGACTAAATGGGTTTTACAACGTCATTGAACAGACACAAGCTCATTGTGTGCTCAATAGTGACTGAAACTGGCATACTGCCACTGGAGTCCCTTGATCCAGATTTATATTAATTTATCTAATCAACAAACACTTTTTTTTCTGATTGTCTTTAGTAGTAGCTGCTAAATGTCCGAAAGTCAACTATGAAAACACGTGATCTAAGAATGAACAATTTCGGTCCTCCAGTTGTGTCGTGGTGAAAAACTGAAGTGGATGATTCATAAGATAACCAATATCAACAAGAGCACCAGAAAATCTGTAATTCATAAAACTAGCTTTTGTTGTATGATCAGAAAACCCTTAATACTGATAACCGACCTAGCGGTTTTCAAAATGCAACTTCGTTGTTAATGGTTAACAAATGCGTTGCTGTCATATACATATCATATAGGCTACATATCATATGCATATCATATGTGACTTTTTAATGTGTCAGAGAGGCCAATGTCCCTTCACAGCTGTGGAAGGGACAAGTTACATTGCTTCTTTGCACTTAAACGGATGGGGTTTGTTGTGTGTGTGTTCATAATGATGAAAACTTGTTCATGATGTGCATGGCTTTAGCAGTTTTCAAACAAAATCATCTTTAAATTAAACGCGAAATCTGTCTCGCAAATGATATTGATACATTATGACGCAAATTGCAGAAATATATAGTTTCAACCGCAAAAGATTCATGTTTGTGAAAAGTAGGTGATTTAACCTGTCGAGGGTTAATTGGGGGGGGGGGGGGGTCGCAGCACGAGTGAAGTTTATGACAAGCCACAAACACAAAGCATTTGTATAACATTTACACAACGTCGGGACAACGTCTTACACGTTGGTCCAGCATTGTATAAATGGTATACAAATGTTTTGTGTTTGCTGGAGAGTTGTTTAGTTTGGAGGCACGCACTATTATATGTGGTGATATCATCAGTGCTCAAGGTTTTAATGTGTGTGTTTTACAATCACGTCGGTGTCTGATTCAACTGCCAAAGACATAGACCTGACAGCAGCTGACGGAGTGTATTATGGGAAGATTTAAAGACACAGACTCAGAGACACTGACTTTTCACAAAAAACCTACAACCATGTCTTTTCGATCTCATATTCCTTGTTGTCGGAGATCTCTGTTACTTTTGGTGTTGATCTCATATTACGCGCATGGCAAGGTGACACTGGATCATCTAGCAAATGAATACATACCCATCACTTACGATCCGGAATCTTATGAGTACTGTGTTGATGCGGCAGAACAATCAGCGTATGACGAGAATGAGTATTACATATATACTGCTGGTTAGTATTCGATGTGTTTATTTGTTCAGATATGATGAAATATATATTTCGTCCTTTTGCCGACTCAGCATGTACTACCAAGATTAGTGGCACATATTATAGTCTAGCGGCCATGACCCCAAAATTTTCGTTTCGTTTACTGAGATATATACTTTAGGCTGAATTTGATATATTGTAAAGATAAGACCCTGGGGGGTTCATTTCTGGCGGATGTATAGCTGGTAGCCCGGGGCGTCACCATGGCACCGGGTCCTGAATCCGTCCTATTCTAGAACACTGTGAACGAAATGTGACGGCTAATGATGAATGGCTTGGAATAGACCTTCCACTTTCAGGACCCTCAAATACATACCAATTGGCCAAAATTAACAATAATTCACATGCATGATTATAAGGTTCATGCGTACTTACAAACTTAATTTTAAATTGAAAAATATATTTTAAGGGTCAGAGGAGGTCAAAGTTCATGCATGCTGTATATAACTATAAAACATGACATTTGACAAAATGAAAATGTCTTTAAAACTTATAAAAAGTTTTTTTTACAATAAACAGGGACACTGATAGGATCATTTTATATCAGTTCATGCAGTAGATGTAATTCACGTTTTACTTAGCGCAAAAATAATATCTCTATCATACACGTTGTCATGGCAACACATGCTTGAATATTGATCATATTTTCGAAATATGAGGCATTTTTCGACAAAATACCCATGAATAATTACCTCGAGCTGATACATATCTCAACATGCTTAGTTGCTACTAAAGTATTTTTATATGTGTGAAATGTATAGATACGGTACTTAAAATGTTAAGGTCATTCAATATTATTCAAGAGTAAAGGTCAATCAAGGTCATTAAGGATAACTTTTTTGGAAAAAACTGAAAAATAGTCGTAAGTAGCTTTTTCTGGCATGGTGATATTAATGTAACTAAAATTTGAGTTTATTTATTTTTTATACCGCAGCGATGGTTTAATAAATGGATAATATACATTAATGTAAGGAAATGTTCAGAGGAAATCGGCATTTTCTCTACAATAGAGCCGTTTTCAATAAAAACATTTCTTATATTGATGAAGAGCGATCTATGTCATTGGCTATGTGAAATAAAAACGAGTTGCAGGTTTTCAGATGAAACCGATAGGGGATTTATTTCACACACATCACGTGTATATGTGCCTTTTGGAGGTAATGACCTTTGCCTACTTTTTGACCTTCATCTCTGAGCCAAAATAGCTTAGATCTTAACAATCTCGTTTCTGGAGAATATCTCAGAAACCCATGGGGATATTATATTCATAATGCTCACACAAATCAGTGCAGATGCGCCTTTCGCGGGTCTTTTGACCTACTTTTTATCTACATGTACATCTCTGAGCTGACATAGCTTACACAGTAACAAGCTCGTTTCCGAAGCACATGGAGGAAACCCATGGTAAAAATATATTCACACGTACATCATTCAGGGGATGTGTACGTGCTTTTTGGGGGTTTCAAAGTCCATGCTTGTTGTAATATACACGTAACTATGTAACATGCGATGTGACCAAATAAGATATTGTTTTTGTCCCTTACAAACCTTTTTTTCATATGATCATTTTATAACATTTTATGATTTAAAGTTGATTTGGCACAAAACCCATATTTATACGGTAACATGCACGTTGTTATGGCAACACCTGTTTCTATACGGGTTATGCTGTCTAAGTATGAGGCAACAAAATTGTTATTGTTTCCATTACATAAATACATTTTAGGGTGACTTTGGTATCACTGTAAATATAAGACCCTGTTTGTTGATTTTTAGTCGATGTTGAGATGGAAGTCCAGGGCATTACCATGGCAACGGGCCCTGAATCAGTCGTATATTCATATATACATGTAGTGAATGAAATGTGACGCATAATGATGATTGGCTGGGAATACGCATTCAATACATAGCCTACATATAAAAGTTCATTAATAACTATATCTCGCCTGTACAATCTTTTGAAGACACCTGTATCATATATTTTCAGTTGCTTATCAAATATCATGTTATATGTAAAACACGTGATTAATTCCTATGGGGGTAATTGAATGTCATTCAAGGTCAAAATAGTGGAAAAAGAGCAAATATAAAAATTAGCTTTTCCAACGCGATAACAACACAAATCTTTAAAACATATTTATTCGTTGTCAACAAACTTCTAAGTTACCAGTGGAGACCCGCTAATTAGACCATCCATCTGAAAATTGTCGCAAAACGTTGCCCGCTAAATGAATTCAGCCATATATGTCTGTTTATAGATATGCTTTTTTACGTGTTGTTGCGAAAGTTGATTATTTAACTATTGTGACTATTGAATATTACGTCACGATATAATAAAAAAAAGTTTAGTTGAATGCATATGGAATATATACTCTATATAAAAAAATACATATGTATTTATGTATAAATTATTTCATTGATGTCTTTCATTGATGTTCTGTAGTAGTTGCTTTGATTGTGTAATTATTCATGCATTCACGTACATGTATAGTTAAAAACTGACTAGCAAGTTTGCTTAACCTTTAGAAGCACAAAACTGTATTAGTCTAGACACCGTTTTAGGAACCGTTGCATCGTTCTTTATCATGATCATAATCAATGTCAGACTCAGACTTAGTTATGCGACATTAAAAAAAAATACAATTTAATATGCAATAAAATTTATTGGGAAATCCCTATTAGGACACATAATATTATGTGTCACGTGCATAGTGTTCATCAATCGCCATCTTGAAGTGACAGTTCGAATTTACTTGTTATGCTACATTAGAACGCTTGACAGCTATATTTTATGTGTTCAAATTAAATATCAAGTTTTTTTGTTTGATAATATCTCGGGAGTCATACATGGAAACATTACAAAAATAAAAAAAATAAAAAAATATTCCTTCATCACGTTCCCAGTGTGATAGGAACATTGGCAATGACAAACGGGAAATTATCAGCCGTGGTTAACCATATGTAGCGTACAGTCAGTTATTATAAAATTTGATATAATGTATACTTCTTTGCGTAAAAAGATGCTTGATTTTTATTTGTTTTAAATGTGCGTATCTGAAACCGGACTTGATGACATTGTTTTGCTTACGCTTTGTTTAATTAGATGATTTTGGATAACCATTTGTAAGATATGGTAAGATAAAGCGAATGATTGCAATCTGCGCTGACGACAATTGTTAAATGTTGGAATACCAATTGTGTAACTTATCTCATCAGCCCTGACGTCTTACGAGATCTAGATCTGAGTGTATCTAGTAAGCGCTGGCCCCTCAGGTGGATCTAACCAACGCTGACCCCCTTAATGTATCCTGCAAGTGTTGGCCCCCTTGGTGGATCAAACCATCGATGGTTCCCTTGGTAAATTAAGCCAGCGCTGTTCCTTTCAGTGTATTCAATCAGCACGAATCCCCTCATAATTATTGTCCAGTTCAAGTCAGGACTGGTCCCCTTAGTGGATCCTACAAGTGCTGGTCCCCTTAGAGAATCCTGCTAGTGGACCCAGCCAGCGCTGATCCTCTTAGTGAATTCACCCAGAGCTGGTCTCCTTTGTGGATTTAGCCCTTACTGGTCCTCTTTGTGGATTTAGCCAGTGCTGGTCCCCTTTGTGGATCCAGCCAGTGCTGGTCCTCTTAGCAGATCCAGCCACCAGTTATGTTTCCCTTTGTGGATCCAGCCAGTGCAATTCCCTTAGTCCATTCAGCCAACGCTGGTCCCCTTTGTGGATCCAGCCAGTGCCGGTCCCCTAGTGGATCGAGCCAGCAATTGTCCCCTTTGTAGATCCAGCCAGTGTAGTTTTCTTAGTGCATCCAACCAGTGCTGGTCTCCTCATTGTATGCAGCCGGTGCTGGTCCCCTCACTCAGTGTACGCAGCCAGTGCTGGTCCCCTGGTGGATCCAGCTAGCGATTGTCCCCTTTGTGGATCCAGCCAGTGCAGTTTGATGCTATATTAAATTATTTTAAAGGGACTGGCCCAGGCTGAAATCATAAAAAAATCGGTGATTTTATTTCGGCTTCTAAATATGACCATATGATGTAAACATGTCCATAGACTAGAACTGCAAAAGTTTTTTATTTTTTGTGCTGCGCATTCCCCAATTAGGCTAGATATAGAGACTTCAACTTAGGGATGTGCGTGTGGAATATGAATGTAATCTCGTTTGAGTTAGTGCGATATCATCCGGAAACGAAATTGTTAGTGTCTATGTCATTTTTCCTTATAGATGTAGGTCAAACACTAGGTCAAAGGTCACGACCTTCAAAAGGCACATGTCACACGCCCCCTAAGTGGTGTGTGTGCAACATGAAAATGATTCCCTCATTGGTTGCCTTTTAAAACCTGAAACATACTTGCTTTTATTTCACATAGTTAATTGACATAGATATGCTCTTACTAATATAACAAATATTTGTTATTGCAGAGAAAATGACGATTTTCTCTGAACATTTCCATACATTATTGTATATTTTCCCTTTATCAAACCATCGCTGTAGTATCCGAAAGAAAGAAATTTACGTTTTAGTTGCATTAATATATCCACATCGGCAAAAACAATTTTAAGACTATATTTAAGTTTTTTCCAAAAAATTATCCTTGGCTGACCTTGATTGGCCTTGAATAACCTTGAATGACATTGAATGATCTTAATATATTAAATAGCTATACATTTCACACATATATAAAATATTTCTGTAGCCACTGAACATTTTAAGATATGCAGCCGCTCAAAGTAATTATTAATGTGTATTTTGTTGAAAAATGCCTCATATTTCGATAATATAACCAATATTAAGCATGTGTTGCCATGACAACGGTTATGACAGAAATAGGGATTTTCAGCAAATGAAAAATAACTTACCTCCACTACATGAACTAAAAGGAAATGACCAAATCTGTGGCCCTGCTTATTGTGGAAAAAAACTTTTGTAAGTTTTAAAGTAAATTTTATTTGGTCACATTTCATGTTTTATAGTTATATTACGACAGGCATGAACTTTGACCTCCTCTGACCCTAAAATATATATTTTAGAATTTAAAATTATATTTGTAGGTACGCTTAAACGTTTTTATCATGTATGCAAATTTTTGTTGATTTTGACCAATTGGTATTTTTCCGAGGGCCCTAAAAGTAAAATGTGCATTCCCAGTCATTCACCATAAGCCGCCACATTTTGTTCAACGTTAGTCAATATAGGACTGATTCAGGGCCCGTTGCCATGGTGACGCCCCGAGCTGCCAACTATACATCCGCCAGAAATGAACCCCCCATGGTCTTAACTTTACAATATATCAAATTCAGCCTAAATATATCTCGGTAATGATCCCAAAGGTAGTTAGGAATATGCTTACAAAAGTCCCGCACATTTCCCATGTGTGCTTCTTTTCTGGAGCACCAAATGTAATTTTTTGTATATATAGCCCATATTTTGGTAATTATCATCTGTGTATTTTCGAGATATTGGAATGATTTTTTTTGGAAAAAGCGTTGAAAGTATCAGTAAGATGTTCTCTAATAGTAAAAGATTGTCAGCATTTTTTTTTTTTGGGGGGGGGGGGCAGGGTCAAGATCATTTTAAGGTTATGAAGGTTATCTAAGGTTATTAAACAAATTTCCATATCGGAGCTAGCCATGTTTTATTGTATGTCTTGTGACCATTCCAAAGCGTTAGTGTGATGCACCAAATGCTGATACGTGACATTAAAATAACCAATATAATAATTGGAAGTGTCTATTTACCCCGTCACGGGGTGTGCAAGAAGACTAAAAACCTTATTTAACCCGACAATGACAACCAATCAAAATCGTTCTTTCAATGCCCTGCTGTCAATGTTTGTTTTTTGGCGCTCATTCACGGAACTGAATAGCCTACACCAAGACCTTATCAAAATGAACAGGTAAGTTATGCCGCGTAAAATAAACTTGTACAAATGTAAATATATCCCTGACTCCTGACAACTATTATCGCTTGCAACATTTACAAAAGATATGAAAGCTGGATTACTACCAAATATTATGTGAATTGGCAACTACACGTATTATCGTCCGTGGCCGCATTTGATTTATGCTAAATTTTCATACAAACAGTAGTCGCAACAGGTTTGATTACGACGCCCGTTGTGCATTTTACATTGCTTAGTATCTGAGACATTTACCCAAGGTTACTTTATTGTTGGTCCACCGTCTACGACACCGGGCCAACATTAAACCAACATTAGGTCAATCTAAAGTCAAATTATTGACGGGGAATGTCGGCCGCAGGTCCAGGCGGGGGAGGGGGGACGGCCCCGTTTTTTTCGACACATTATTTTAAAAAGCCACCTAAATCGGCCTTAGCATACCAACAAAAACTTGAGGGCCCCAAGCCCCCCCCCACGTTTTTTATTAAATCTTGAAAAACAACCTGGGCTAAATAACAATAAAAACTTTCTTGTATAACACACATAAAAACAAGTGGGTCATAAAGCTATTTCATTCTTCGTCTTCAACCCACATAAAATCACCCGGAATAATATGTGGCCTACTTATTTAACCCACAACAAAGCATCCAGGCTAAATAACTATTTCCACATCAAACAACCCGGGCTAAATAACAATTCCAACCTTCTTATTTAACCGGCAATTAAGAATCCAGACTATATACCTATTTCAACCTTCGTATTTAGCCCACAACAAAGCATCTGGGTTATACACGTTTACAGCCTTCTTATTTAACCCACAGAAAAGCAGCTGGGTAATAGAGAACTATCTCAACCTTCATATTTCATCCACACAAAATCCACCGGGCTAGATAATTATCCAAACCTTCTTATTTAGCCCACAGAAAATTACATACTGGGCTATTTACCTATTTGAACCTTCTATTTAACCCGAATAAAAGGTAGTAGGTTTTATATCTTTTCAACCGACATATTTAACCCACAGAAACATCCCGGGCTAATTAACAATACAAACCTTCTTATATAACCCACATAAAACAAGTGGGTTATAGAGCTATTTCAATCTTCGTCTTCAACCCACATCAAATCACCGTGAATAAATAACTATGTCAACCTATGTACCTATGTACTTATTTAACACACAGTAAAGCATACAGGCTAAATAACTATTTTCACACCAAACAACCCAGGCTACATAAAAATTCCAACCTTCTTATTTAACCCGCAATTAATAACCCAGATTATATACCTATTTCAACCTTCGTATTTAGCCCACAACAAAGCATCTGGGTTATAAACATTTACTACATTCCCATTCAGCCCACAGAAAAGCAGCTGGGTAATATATACCTATCTCAACCTTGATATTTTATCCACACCAAATCTACCGGGTTAGATAACTATCTCAACCTTCTCATTTAGCCCACAGAAAATCACCTACTAGGCTATTGAACTATTTAAACCTTCTATTCACCCCAAATAAAAACAAGTAGGTTTTAGGTCTATAACTTTTCAATCGACATATTTAAAGGTACCCAGATTGAAAAAATAATATGTTCTATTTGTGTTACTCTACATAATAAAATGGTTAAAATTTGATTTTTTTAGTTTTAAACATGTTCAAATTATTTTTTTATTTGATATATTTCTATTTCTCGCTAAATAGGGATAACAATTGTGTAAATGGGGCGTTTCTGTGATGAACGTCACAGATTTCGTCACATTATATTTACACAAATGTTCATTTATGGTAACATTAAGAGTACCAGTTCACATGTACACCCCATTTTCCCATAATAAACAGATAAAAACATTTCTCACAATGTTATAAACGAAAATGTTTATAAACGAAAAGCAGCTGGGTAATATGGAACTATCTCAACTTTGCTATTTTATCCACACCAGATCCAACGAGTTAGATAACTATCCCAACCTTCTTATTTAGCCCACAGAAAATCACCTACTGGGCTATTTAACTATTTGAACCTTCTATTCACCCCAAATAAAAGGAAATAGGTTTTATATATTTTCAACCGATATATTTAACCCACAGAAACATCCCATGCTAAATCACAATACAAACCTTCTTATTATAACCCACATAAAACGAGTGGGTTATAGAGCTATTTCAATCTTCGTCTTCAACCCACATCAAATCACAGTGAATAAATAACTATGTCAACTTATGTACTTATTCAACACACAACAAAGCATACAGGCTAAATAACTATTTTCACACCAAACAACCCGGGCTAAATAACAATTCCAACCTTCTTATTTAACCCGCAATTAATAACCCAGATTATATACCTATTTCAACCTTCGTATTTAGCCCACAACAAAGCATCTGGGTTATAAACATTTACAACATTCCCATTTAACCCACCGAAAAGCAGCTGGGTAATATAGAACTATCTCAACCTTGATATTTTATCCACATCAAATCAACCGGGTTAGATAACTATCCCAACCTTCTTATTTAGCCCACAGAAAATCACATACTGGGCTATTTTCACACCAAACAACCCGGGCAAAATAACAATTCCAACCTTCTTATTTAACCCGCAATTAATAACCCAGATTATATACCTATTTCAACCTTCGTATTTAGCCCACAACAAAGCATCTGGGTTATAAACATTTACAACATTCCCATTTAACCCACCGAAAAGCAGCTGGGTAATATAGAACTATCTCAACCTTGATATTTTATCCACACCAAATCAACCGGGTTAGATAACTATCCCAACCTTCTTATTTAACCCACAGAAAATATCCCGGGCTAAATAACAATACAAACCTTCTTATATAACCCATATAAAACAAGTGGGTTATAGAACTATTTCAATCTTTGTCTTCAACCCACATCAAATCACCGTGAATAAATAACTATGTCAACCTATGTCTTTATTTAACCACAACAAAGCATCCAGGCTAAATAACTATTTCCACATCAAACAACCCAGGCTAAATAACAACTCTAAACTTCTTATTTAAATCGCAATTAATAACCCAGACTACATTGTATATACTTATTTCAACCTTTGTAGCTTCCAGACCACAGAAAATCTATTTACCCAAACAAAAGCAAGTAGGTTTTATAGCTTGTCAATCGACATATTTATTTAGCCCACAGAAAACAGCCCGGGCTAAACAACAATTCCACTCTTCTTTATGCCTACACATAATAAAGCATCCAGACATATTTTAACCTTATTTAGCCTACTACAATGCACCTGGGTTTTATAATATTACAACCTTCTTATTTAACACACAGAAAAACAGCTGGGTTTCAGAATGATTTTCCAATCTTCATATTTAATCCACAACAAATACACTGGGCTAGATAACTATCCCAACCTTCTTATTTAACCCACAGAAAATCACCTGGGCTATTAAACTATTTAAACCTTATTTAACCTACAGGAAAAACAGCTGGTTATAGAAATATTTTCGTATTTAATCCACACCAATTCCATTGGGTTAACAGGTTAATAACTATTCCAACCTTTCTTATTTAAACCACAGAAAAGCAGCAGGGTTATTTCAACATGTCTGAGCAAGTTAATCTACAGTATATCTGGTGCAAAATGCTCGCTATGAGCGCTAGAACATAAATCGTTGTTGCTACACGGTACACCTACGTAGCAGAATTGCGTTCTCGTAATGATTAAATTGTGCTATAGTGATATTTGTTTTTGTTTTCTTTGTACAGGATAAAGGTACAGCGATACAATTTTTAGATCATTCTCCTGGAGACACGATTGCCCCGTGTACAGATGATACAGTAGTGTATGAGAGATAAATGTAGGTATGACTATGTACCTAATTTATGTGTTACCCAATACATATTTAAGTTTTGTAGTTATTATATTGTAATTTTTTTATCAACATATTAAATGCAAATTTCAAATTTATTCACCACGAATAGAACATATTAAAAAAATAATTATGTTTCATTGATCCACTCATTATTTTATTTTCAGCGAGACGCCAGTGGTTTTAGAAGCATATATATGGACACTCTATATGAACACTCAAAGTCACTGGCTATTTTTGTTTTATCTGTGTAAGAAACATAAACAAGATCTACATTTTTGTATGTGTAATAAGATTTTCTTCGTGTTTGAAATTTAATAAATGCAATTGCAACATTTGTAATTATTATTATCTCATCATTAACTTTATAATTGAATGTGTTCACATGGTCGCAGAGTGACACAAAAGTTATCCACAAAAAGATTACCTACTTCTTGTCTGTACATTATCAAATTCTCTAGTAGCTATACCGACTACCATATCGTTCCGGGACAATTGTAAGCAAAACACTAAATTCTAATACTTCCATTTGTATCAATTAAACAGGATAGTAGGCCTACCCCCTACACTTTTCGCCACCCAATAGAATACTAGTAAATGTACACTGTAGTAAAATACAGAAAATATGTGCCCCTGAGCCCTTGTTGACAGGAAAATAAGATGTGTTTTCGCTATGAGGCGAAAATGAATGCATCTCTGCCAAGTATTTTAATTGACAATCACTACAAATCATTACGCTATGACCAAAACCTTTTCATTTCGTACTCAGGCAGGTAAGTGCCTACATACAAAAGTATGAGGAATACTGACTAGCGGTACTTGGGATTACGCGTTCACAAAGTATTTTTGACTTGAAAAAAACAAATTCACCATACATTCTATAGTTCAAATATTATTATAAATAAGTATAATTAACATAATGCTATTTTAAATCTTTTTGGTAAATCATAAATGGTACCTTGGATAAAGACAATAATAACTTAATTTAAACAACCGATGATAATAGTGTTCACTTTGCCTTAATCAGTCTTAATACAAGGACAAATTGAACAGATTGTTACTACTTCTAGAAACAATAGTCGTCACAGCCAGGAGGAGGATAAACCATGGGCCTACTCATAAATCAGAAGGCGAATAATATAAATTATTTCACAAATGTGTATTTTTTTGTTTATAACTAAATGTAATAATGATAACAGTAATTTGAAACATGTATTGCAGTTATATCGTGCGCTCACTATGTGACCTCAGGAAAAAGTCATCGCCATGGAGTGGTATAAAAAAAAATATACTTTAGGACTAAAATCTGATTTAACCCATCAAAATTGCCTAGTTGAAAACAGGTCGGACGTTTCACTAACTGATTAAAAATATTCACTTTTGATGGCCCACATACCTTAGAACGTTGGCAAAATAAATATGAATTCATTAATGTATAGATGGTTTAACACTTACAATGCTGAAATATTTGCGTATCAATCATGGAGACCAAAGAGTTGTTCCAATTTGAAATCATCACAAATAGCTCAGTTAGCTCTTTCTGCTTCATTTGAATATATATGTTATGGGTCTATGGTCATTACAATTTGATAATTCCTTCAGCGCGGGGGTCGTTTACGTCTATAGACGGTCCCCGCACTAAAAGGGTTGAGAATAATTTAGGGGAAATATCACGGTAAAATATAAGCTCCGAGCGTCCCCACCATAGCGGTATAGTGGCCAAAATTAGACAGTATGTCAAAGCTAGTAGGCTATAGACTAAACCAACTGAGAAGTTTCCATCACTTATCAATAATATTTACCTTGACGACCCCAACCTTAGAACCATACTGCGCATGCGGATGGTCCTACGATTATGTTCAGTAAATAGTGACGACTCGCCTACTTTAATATTGGGTGGTCGGCGTTGCAGATGCTGAAATGCCTACTGGTCGTGTTCGCTGGGAAGAGACGGATGGAGGGAATAATGTAGGTGGGTCGTTGTGATTCGCTGAGTAAACATTTAGGGCGCCTAATACAAAGACAGGCATGCGCAATAAGGTCAACTTCGACAGGAGTGGGTCTATCGCAACGTAAATATTTTGATTCAGTGAAGTATAGCAACCCACCAACTTTAAATCATAACTGACATGTGAGTAGACTGAATAATAATCGGATTGGATAGATTATTTTATAGGCCTACACACATACTTGACCTTGCTTAGTATTGGTTAGTTTTGATAATATTATGTAATATAACATAAAAAACACCTAATCATCATATTCCTGGTTATTATCAGAAGAGTGGACAGGCATGTACATCGATCGAGAGATCATCCACAGTCACTCGTCATACGGACCCTCGGGCCAATGCACAGGCCCACGTCTTAGTGCAGAAGCATTTATTATTTAATTCGAAATAAACATATTCAGTGTGTAACAAGCCCCGTCTTCTCATCCCTGAGAGATGAGGTTTACCCGGTGTGCAGTGGGCCCCTCGTCCCAAACTGGGCCTAAAATATAAGGTTTACCCAGTGTGCAACCAGCTTCTCATCCATCCTAATTATCGTATCCCTGCGCATGCACTTATATTCGAAAATGCACTTAGTTTTCGAAAATAAGTGCATGCACTTATATTCGAACATTAAGATAAAATTAAATTTATTCCAATTCGTTAAAATCGTAATTATTTGATTTCTTCCAATCCAAGGTAAACTGAGTTAACGCTAGTAATCACTGGGACAGTTACTTTGAAGTTACCTTGCAGGAGTGACTCCGGGAAATAGATGTTGATACTACCTGAACTGTTATATCACACCTCATTTGTCCCCACTTTTCAGCTATCATACCCATACCCTATCGCTTTGACGCCTTGAACTGTTGGCGCATATCTGTATTATGGGGCAATTCTCTCCTAATATCTACCCGTTAATGAATAATAAAAAATAATATTGTAGTTTGTGTTTACGATCAACATTTTTTTTAAATTATTATGGGCATTAACTAGTAATAATCTATAAGTCAACATACTCATATTATTATTATTATCACCTGATGTCTTGAGTTACACCGTGGTACGCGTAGTAATTTTCGAATATAAGTGCATGCACGTAGTATTCGAATATAGTTGCATGCACTTATAAATGAACAAGAATATTTTTGGAGAAATGACATTCGAATTTCACTTATAAGTGAATGCACGTTTATGCGCGGGGATACGGTAAAGATGAGGTTTAGCCAGTGTGGAGTGGGCACCTCACCCCTTCTAATATATGAGGTCTACATAGTGTGCAGTCAGTCCCTCATTCTTGACACTGCATCAGAGATGATGTTTACCCAGTGTGCAGTGGGCCCCTCATCCCTGAGAGATGAAGTTTATCAGTGTGCAACCAGCCCCTTCTAAGGATTAGGTTTAGCCAGTGTACAATGAGCCCCCCCCCCTCCCCCCTGATAGATGAAGTTTACCTTCTGTGCAGTGTGCCCCTCATCCCTTCCGAGAGATAATGTTTACAAATCCTAGTGTGGAGTTGGCCCCTCATACCCACCTGAGTGTTGAGGTTTACCTAGTGTGCATTTGCCCCTCATCCCTCCTGAGAGATGAGGTTTACCTAGTGTGCAGTGGGCACCTCATCCCTGACTCTGCCTGAGAGATGAAGTTCACCGAATCTGCAACCAGCCCACCCTACAGCCCCTACTTCTCCCTGAGATGAAGCTCACCAGTGTGCGACCAGCCTCTCATCCCTCCTAAGAGATAAGGTTTTTCCAGTGTGCAATAATAACACAATAATAAAACAATGATTTTTGAAACTTTGATTACTATCAAAGTATTTTGCTAATTTTCTCTCTAACTCCCATTTATCCACCTAGCTTTTCTAGCGTAGATAGCGTTGGGCCTAAGTTTTGTAAACATCTGCTTTTAAAATTCATCTGTCTAAAAAATATTTCAATTTGTAGCATTTGCTGGGTCTAACTACAGAAGAAAATATATCATACACATGTGTGGCACCAGATGGTTAACATGGTTAATATGGGAGCAAGTCCATACTCCACCAGAAGATTATTATATGAGACAACACTTCATACTCCAGCCTCCAGACAGTTAAAGCGACGCAATCAGGCTAAAATCATAAAAAATCCTTAATTTTATTTTGGCTTCTTAATATGGCCATAATATGTGAACATGTCCATAGACTAGTATCGAGTATGTTTTTTTTAAATTTTGTGTTGCGCATTTACCAGTTAAGCGAGAAATAAATACGCAATTTAATTTCAGACATGTATGTTTAAAATAAGAAATACAGAAATAACTGATAAACGGGGTTTTCCGCAACCTTGCTACGTTGCCACAGCAACCCAAAATTCAAAAGACTTCCGTAATTCTAGTCTATGGACATCTTCACATATGAAGGAAGTATATTAAGAAGCCAAAATAAAATTATTGATGATTTTAGCCTGATTGTGTCGGCTTTAATACAGAGGACATGTAATACGCTAGGCAACAGAAGGTTAACATTATATAAATATAATAGTCTAGTCGCAGAAGATTAATAGTTGAGACACGTGATACCAGAGACCCCAGAGGATTAATACATGTGTTACTCTAGTTCGGAAAGGATTAATAAATAAAACATATGATACTCTAGGTATGACAAGGTTAATATAGAAGAAATATGGTAATCTAGTCCACATCGCAGTAATACACGAGACTATCGACCCTCTGGACCTCAGAGGGTTAATACATGTCAAACTCTATCCTATAGAGGGTTCAGAAATAACATATATGAAGCTCTAGGCATGAGTAGATTAAAAAAGATAAACATGATAAGGCATAAGAAACGTGATACTCCAGAGGGTTTATACTTGCGAAAGTCAACAAAGGGTTAATAAATAAGACATGTGATACCCAAACACCAAAAGGTGAATATAGAAGCAATTTGATAGTCTAGTCTACAGAGGGTTAGTATTTGAGACACGTGATAATATCGACTCTTTGGACCTCAGAGGGTTATTACACGCAATACTCCAGCCTATAGAGGGTTAATGAATAACATATGTGATGAACTAGGTATCAGTAGGTTAAAATAAGCTAAACATGATAGTGTAGTCCACATAGGGTTAATATTTTAGAAACGTAATACACTAGACCACGGAGGGTTAATACTTGAGATAGTCTAGTCAACAGAGGGTTGATAAATAAGAAATGTGATACTCCAGATATCAAAAGGTTAATATGGAAGAAATTTAATAATCTAGTCCACATAGGGTTAATAGTAGAGAAACGTGGTCCTATCTACTCTCTGGGCCTCAGAGGGTTAATACATGTCAAACTGTAGCCTATAGAAGGTTAATCAATAACATTGATGATGCTCTAGGCATCAGTAGGTTAAAATAAGATCAACATGATAGTGTAGTCCACAGAGGGTTAAAACATTAGAAACGTGATACTCTAGACCAAAGAAGGTTAATACGCGTGATATTCTAGTCCACAGAGGCCTAATAAATAAGATATGTGGACCTCTAGGCATCAGAAGGTTAACGCAGAGAAAATATGGTAGTCTAGTCCACAGAGGGTTGACACATGAGACATGTCATACTCTAGACCACAGAGAGTTAATACATGCGATACTCTAGAATTGAGAGTGCTAATACATGAGATATGTGATATTCTAGACATCAGAATGTTAATATAGGGAAAATCTGATAATCTCATCTCTTGGGGATGAGGGGCTCACTACACACTGTGTAAACTTCACCTTGAGAGAGTGAAAGGCTCGCTACACACTGGGTGAACCTCATCTTTCAGGCCCAGTTATGGATGAGGGGCTCACTGCACACTGCCGGCTAAATCTCATCTTCAGGGTGAATGAGGGCTCGCTGCACACTGACTAAACCCTTATCCTTATCTGTCAGAAGGGATGAGGGACCCACTACACGCTAGGTACCCCTCATCTATTAGGAGGAATGAGAGGACCACTGCACACGCTAGACCTCATCCTTAGGATGGATGAGGGGCTGGTTGCACACTGGGTAAACCTCATCTTTCAGGGCCAGTCAGAGATCAGGGGCCCACTGCACACTGGGTAAACCTCATCTCTCAGGCAGTGTAAGGGATGAGCGGCTCACTGCACAATGGGTAAACCTCATCTCTCAGGAGTGATAAGGGGCTCACTGGACACTAGATAAACTTTATCTAGCAGGCAGAGTCAGGGATGAGGGGCTCACTGCACAATCGATAAACCTCATCTCTCAGTAGGGATGAGAGGTCCACTGCACACTAGGTAAACCCAATCCCTAAGGAGGGATGAGGGGCCCACTGCACACTAGGTAAACCTCATCTCTCAGGAGGGATGAGGGGCTGGTTGCACACTGGATAAACCTCATCTTTCAGGACAAGTTAGGGATGAGGGGCCCACTGCACACTGGGTTATCTTTGAAGCACAGGCAGGGATGAGGGGCCCACTGCACACTGGGTTATCTTTGAAGCACAGGCAGGGATGAGGGGCCCACTGCACATTTGGTAAATCTCATCTATCAGGAGGGATGAGGGGCCCACTATGCACTTGGTAAACCTCATCTCTTAGGAGGAATGAGGGGCCTACTACACACTTGGTAAACCTCATCTTAGTATCAGGCAGAGTCAGGGATGAGAGCACACTGCAAAATCGATAAAATTCATCTCTCAGGAGGGATGACGGGTCCACTGCACACTTGGTAAACCTCATCTCTTAGTAGAGATGAGGGGCTCACTGCACACTAGGTAAACCTCATCTCTGAAGAGGGATGAGGGGCCCACTGCACACTGGGTGAACCTCATCTCTCAGGAGGGATGAGGGGCCCACTGCACACTAGGTAAACCTCATCTTTGAGGAGGGATGAGGGGCACACTGGGTAAACCTCCTCTCTCAAGAGGGATGAAGGGCCCATTGCACACTGGGTAAACCTCCTGTCTGAAGAGGGATGAAGGGCCCACTGCACAGTAGGTATAAGCCTCCTCTCTCAAAAGGGATGAAGGGCCCACTACACACTAAGTATAAGCCTCCTCTCTCAAGAGGGAGGAAGGGCTCACTGCACACTAGGTATAAGCCTCCTCTCTCAAGAGGGAGGAAGGGCCCATTGCACACTGGGTAAACCTCCTTTCTCAAGAGGGATGAAGGGCCCACTGCACAGTAGGTATAGGCCTCCTCTCTCAAGAGGGATGAAGGGCCTACTTCACACCGGGTAAACCTCCTATTTCAGGAGGGATAAGGGGCCCACTGCACACCGGCAAACCTCCTCTCTCAAGAGGGATGAAGGGCGCACTGCACACTGAGTAAACCTCCTCTCTCAAGAGGGATGAGGGGCCCGCTGCACACTGGGTAAACCTCCGCTCTCAAGAGGGACGAAGGGCCCATTGCACACTGGGTAAACCTCCTTTCTCAAGAGGGATGAAGGGCCCACTGCACAGTAGGTATAAACCTCCTCTCTCAAGAGGGATGAAGGGCCCACTGCACACTAGGTAAACCTCCTCTCTCAAGAGGGATGAAGGGCCCACTGCACACTAGGTAAACCTCCTCTCTCAAGAGGGATGAAGGGCCCACTGCACAGTAGGTATAAACCTCCTCTCTCAAGAGGGAGGAGAGGCCCACTGCACACTGGGCAAACCTTCTCTCACAACAGGTATGAAGGGCCCATTGCACACTGGGTAAACCTCCTTTCTTAAGAGGGGTGAAGGGCCCACTGCACAGTAGGTATAAGCCTCCTCTCTTAAGAGGGATGAAGGGCCTACTGCACACCGGGTAAACCTCCCCTTTCAGGAGGGATAAGGGGCCCACTGCACACCGGGCAAACCTCCTCTCTCAAGAGGGATGAAGGGCGCACTGCACACTGAGTAAACCTCCTCTCTCAAGAGGGTTGAAGGGCCCACTGCACACTAGGTAAACCTCCTCTCTCAGGAGGGATGAGGGGCTCACTGCACACTGGGTAAACCTCCTCTCTCAGGCGGGGCTTGCTACACACTGTATATGTTTATTTCGAATTGAATATCAAATGCTCCATACACTAAGATGTGGACCTGTGCATTGGCCCCTCGGGGCCGCATGACGAGTAACTGTGGATGATCTCATGATCGATGTACATGCCTGTCGGCCTCGGAGTGCCAGAAGGAACATACTCCACTAATCGATGTAGTTGCTTTTGAAAATTAGAAATGCGAACATATTTATTGTGCTAGTCGAATGGACCCAATGTAATGCTTCTTTTGACAACCAATAAGAAACCCCGTTACATCATTCACGGGGTGACCAAGGATACTTTATTTATCTTGCATACACCGCAGCGGGCTGTATAACTCTAATTTTCCTTTATTTCGGCCGCCACGGTGTATCGAAGGCACAAAATCAGCGGTTCCACGCCCCGTCACGGGACATGGAAGAGCATTTAACTGTTATTTGCCCCGTCACGGGTTATCCAACACACTTTTCTTGCCTTGTGTGCCCCGTGACGGGGCAAATAGACCCGGCCATAATAATTACAGCATTTACAGGTCATTGAAAGATCATTTAAGGTCATTTATAAAAATGACACATAAGAGTCAAGGATGTTTTGATGTACATGTATGTCGTGTAACCACACAAAATGTAAGGCACGAAATGTTAATATATAACATAAAATAACTAATATTATGATCAAACGACATTAAGGGGTCAGTAGAGGTCATACAAAAGTATATGAACTGAAGGTAGATAATTACGTCACTTTTGGTCCTAACTACAGTGGCTGGCCCCGATGGCTCATTCGTATCGACTGGGGCTTGTAACTGGAGGTACCAGGTTTGAATCCAAGTCGGGGCGGATATTTATCATCGTGGTTGTGCATATACAGTGCTCCAAAATGTTCAAAGGCTTCAAGTGTATAGTGCTTCCTATATTACTGTGCACTATAAAGAACCCTTGAAGTCATTCGAAATCGCTTCCTTCTGTCGCGATATTGCCATGGCTGTGCAGAAAGCGACGTAAAGCAATATTCACTCGCCCTAGCTACAGTTTCAAGGTAATTTTTGCCAACCATAAACTAAAATCAATTATGCACTGTGCACATATTCATATGTTTGAGAAAAATGTAAGCCACTGATCTAAAAGCAATTTTTTTTGCTGTGAATAGATTGTTTGAGAGTCAGCGAGTTTGACAATAATTATACCATCCCATAGATTAGCCAGATAAACGCTAGATATACTATTACAGTAGACTTCATACAGTTGGGAGAGTTTTGATGTGATACTAGTAATTGATCATTTTGAACTAAGGATTCATATAATTGACTTCAAAGGGGGGGGGGGTGTTTGCGAAAAATTTAAAAGCATGAATGGGCGGAATCTCAATTTAGGTGTATTATAAAACAGCTCATGAGAAAACACTTTTGAACTTCGCTCAATAGCTCCTGGGGAAATACTTGTATTGTAGCTGAGCAGTGGAACTTGGAAGAATAAACCTAAGGTCGTTACAGTTCACCATGGCTTAGATGTCATGACTGTCAGGTTTTCAGAAGTCAAAGATGAGGTATTACATTAAAATTCGATGCCTATTGTTTCAGAATTTGAGAATCACACTGGTTTCATGTATTTTTTTCCAAGCCATCCTAGGTTTACCTTTGCATTTCTTGGTTTTGACCTCTATGCAACCTTGAAATGAAAAAAAGAACAATTCAAATAAATCAGTGTATTCTAACTAGTCTACATTTTCATAGTCATATTTTATTGCATTGAATATTATTTTGGAACTTAAAATAACGATGTGGTCACTGGTGAAAAGATATTATTTGCATGGCGGTTATTGGCACCAATCCTATTGACGTCTACATGTAGATGACATTGAAACCATTCCAATGAAATCATTAAAATTATTCACAAACTTGGTATTACATCAGAGTCTAGATGTACTATGTGAAAAGCTAAATATGTAAGATGGCCGATGGCAGCCATTTTGAATTTATGCAAATATGTTTTATTTAAAATAGATTCGACATTGTGCGGGAAACACACACAGAAAACTTGGTTACTTTTTGTACATTCATCCCCGATATACATGTATTTGGCACCTGTTATGAAAATTAAATTCAGCTTTGACCTCTTTTTTCCGGATGGAAACTCTATTGTCCCTGGACCAATCATTGAATGGGTGTGAATGACCTATATCCCCAACGTGGCTGAAACAGAAATAAACTGAAGGTTTCAGCCACAATCAACATCAACCAACAATCAACATTGTTTGGACGGTTATATCCGAGACTTTGCCTCGTTTAATCAGTTCGAAAAATGTTGAGTAGAATCATAGTATGTATTAGCTATGAAGAAGTATACAAACTATGATCGTTAATTGTAAATATGGCTACAATTCCCCACATAGGATTTTTTTACACGGATTTATATTATGGTTATCACGGTTATTAGTCCGTCACCAGGTTCATTATAATAGAACAAACATTTTGGGTGTTAACATCTAGGGCACTGAGATATTCAATTTAAATTTTAAGTCACTTGGAGTTGTGTCTCGCTACCGCGATCCACAACTTCAAGTGACTGAAAATGTGTGTGATTTGCGAAATTTAAGTCCCAACATATATCAGTGTTTCAATATTAAAAGCATATTTTACATTTAACAACAGATTATAAAGATGCCAGTTAAAACACAGAATGTCTACTGTATTCGACATCAGTGTTCCAAGAGTTAATAATGATATGAGAGGCATAATGTTAATTCCCTTGTGTTACAAAGGTGTGAATTTGCTGCACGTGACAGACTACAGCGATGTGGCAAACAGAAACTTGGATCGTGTCTGGCACTACGAGTTCCCGGCTGGTACAGAGGCCACGGATGTGGAGGCGTGCCAAGGCTACGTCGCTGTTAGTGTTGATGACCTGAACAACTATGCTGATGGAAAAGTATACATTTTCACCGCCTACGATGGTGACCAGATGACGTTGATACATAAAGTATCCAGTGAGTCAGTATTCATATAATTCCGCTGAATAAAAAAATCTTGAAATTAGTCGCACTCGTCTCTATGATTCATTTCAGAGGGATTGTCCTATCTGTTCATTTAGTGTTTGTAATTGCACTGTGCCTCATAAAATTAACATTCACTGCTCTAGATGATCATGCCTTGACCAAGTACAGAAAGATCCCACAAACAAACGAAACATTTCAGATCTTTGTAGACCTACAACAAATATACCATGTATAATCAAATCATCACGCAGTGTACCCGGAATTTCGGACCATTGAGCAGTGCTCCCATATTTACTCCTTAAAAATACTACCAGGAGATATCTACGTTTTTAGGATATATTTTCGAACACACTATCCAGACCGGGAAATTCACGACATACCCGATGTGTTTTCTACAGAGTAGTAAACCAGAATGGCAAAGTAAAGAAGCAGCTAGTGTTGCCTGAGGAATATCGTGTGCAAGCGCTAAAAGGTATTTATGATGACATGGGTCACATGGGCCGTGACCATACCTTGGACTTGGCACGTGATAGGCTCTACTGGCCTGGAATGACTACTGATGTAGAGAAGTGGTTGAAGAGATGTGTTCGCTACATCTTGCGGGAAACACCCACCACTGGACGTGCTCCGTTGGTGAGCATTAAGACTACTTAACCACTGGAATTAGTCAGCATCGGCTATTTAACTCTTGAGGTCAGCCGCGGAGGATTCCAGCATATCTTAGTCATTACCGATCATTTCACAAGATATGCACAAGCTATCCCAACTCGCAACCAGAATGCTAAGACAACAGCGTTGCTGGACAACTTTGTATTTCATTATGGGGTTCCGACGCGCCTGCACTTAGATCAGGGAGCTACATTCGAATCTCTGTGGTGATCCAAGAGTTATGTAGGCTACTAGGCACTAAGAAATCACGTACCACCAGTTATGCACCATGGGCTAATGTAATGACAGAGATAATTAACCATACTTTGCTTGCGATGCTGGGCACCTTTGATGCAGAGAAGAAGAAAGATTGGAAAGCCCATTTGGCATCACTGGTTCATGCTTACAATGCCACAAGATATGATTCAACTGTCCATTTTTCCTGATGTTTGGAAGGCCGCCGCGACTCCCGATAGATGTCGCTCTGGGGCTACCTACCTTAGATGAAGGGAGATCTTTGCCCACCTAAATCACTGAACTGAGAGAGAAACTGCACGAATCCTACCAGAAAGCAGCTGAGGAAGCTGACAAGGCAAGAGCCAGTCAGAAATTAGCCTACGATAGGAGAGCTCGAGCAGGGTTGCTTGAGGTAGGAGATGGAGTGCTGGTGAAATCTTGGCGTTCCAAGGAAAGCACAAGCTTTCAAACAGGAGGGAGGACCGCCCCTATGTCGTCCTGGAGCATTCTAATCCAGAAATGCCCGTCTATGTGGTAAGACGTGAGGATGGCATAGGGAGAACTCGGACTCTCCATCGTAATCACTTGTTTCCTGTGAGTGATCTTCCTTTCACAGATCACAATAACCTGGAGCTGGAGCGCAGCACCACCACACAGGAAAAGAAACGTGTACAACCAAATACTCGTAAAGACACGCCAGAACTTGACTCCTCTAGTAGTGACAAAGATGACTTAACTGGTTATGGTGAAGTAGTAGAAGTATTTGTACCACCTGCTCCTCAGCCGGTAGAACCTGCACTGGAACCAGGAGATGAAACACTACTCCCACTGCTCCGAGTTTAAATAAACCTCTGATTCCGAAAGAGATAGCCCTGAGGAGGAAAGCAGTGTGGATGAAGCTGTGGAGGATGCAGACATTTTGCTGGTACTGAAGGACCTACTCTGAAGGTCTAGGGGGAACGCTGGTTTACCATTACGTTTCGCAGCCTATTATGTGAATCAGCTAAGCAACATCAAGTCATCATGAGGAATGGAGATGTCGTGCTGACTACCTTTTGGGTCTCGTCACTGAGGACATTACAATTACATTTGCAATTTGTATTTAGGTTGAATATTTCAAATGTATCAATCAATGTGGCTGAATATGTTAACCCGGGTCACCAGTGTCACATTAATATGTGATACTCACTGATGAATCAGTGTAACATTTATATGAAGAAATTTTAATGTTTATTTCGGGGTGAAATGCTGTAACTGCAATAACTTACCCGACAAATTATCGTAACACGAAAATAATAATAATAAAAACATATCAATGTGACCGCCCTTTGATTTGACAAAATACTGCTCTGTTCGATTTTGTGGTGATTTACCCTTTTAAAAGATACAATTGCTAAAACTGAAAATAAATATGTTTTTTTTTAATTATTAGTACCATCTATTCGTTTTCGGCTTAAAATACAACAGATACAGTCGTGAAATTAGTCCACTGACGGAGTTATACTTCTATTGACAGTTGGATCTTTACCTGACATGGTTAAGTTTACAAGCACATGTGATCAGATTGTCGTCGCTGTGGAAGGATCAAAAAGAGATGACATAGATTACGAAGGAGAAGTCGGCCTAATTTGGTTTACCCTCCAGAACTACGGGGTCACAAGGTTAACTTTTCAGAAGTTCAATGACAGGCAAGACTACTTAATTTTTTATTAGTGTGTTTATAATTTTACATGAAATCTAGAACTTTAATAAATAGTTAGTAATTAGTTCATTCAATACATAGTTCATTTTTATATGTTAATATTATGTATTAATATGTTATTAAGACTTTGCCTATGCCACAAATTTTATTCCCCAATTGGAACAATACTACAGAGAGACCTCGGATGTTCCGTCACCATCTGTTCCAAAGAAATATGACGGAACTTCGAATATGGCAGTGTTGTAACCGAGGATATCTAATTCACACCGTAATATTGTTATATTAGTAGGCCTACATGTGTTAGTTGTGCGAACAAAATACAACATTAATGTGATAAAAATATATTTTTTATTATTTTGAATATATTTAAATGATTATTTTTTCATAACATTTGTACATTTTTACTTTATTTATGAAAAATGTCAGAAGCAGATGTTGAAACTGAATGACTACCATAAACAAACTGTGTCTTTTGCACTGAATCTGTTTGTCACAGTAAAATAATCAATAAGTATTTTTTTTAAATCCGCCTCACTTGTTAATTTAAGCGAATGTATGATGTTTTCATATTGTAATCGAAATGACTCCAAGTTTAGCAATATCACTCAACTCAGGTGTTGACAGATCTTCACATATACTGGTCTTGCTACAATGGTAAAACAACGCTCAGATAGTGTGTTGACACTTCGTGCTAACCGAGACACATGGTATTCATGGCTTGGAGCATAATCAATGAAATTGATGTGTTCAACACAGTTGACGGCGTGTATAATTAAGATCTGTTCACAGAGATCAAATAAATTTAGGAATTGTTAGATGCTTAAATTTAGTTAATCGATTTTTATAATAATTTATTACATACGAGATCAAACATTTTGGTGCAACAGACATATTGAAGGTCAAATTAATTAATTTTTATAGGCTCAACTAGCGGCTACACGAAATTAAACGCTGTCCTATAAGTATGAGTTAATATTGTTTCAACGTGGGAGACGTTGGCTTTGAACTAGTAAACTCGAAACATTGACACAATGGTATTTTAACGCCGGCCTATTGTCTGCGACGCTGGTTTAATAAGTACTCAAAACCGGTTCATCGTGTCGTCGTCCTGCCGCCAAGAAGTGTAATGTAGAACAAGTAGTTCGTCCTTTGTTAGGCGGTACTGTGTAAAAGGCAGTGGCCCAACATAAGCCAATGCTCATCGTGTGAACATGTGATTGCAGTGTTTTATTCGTTAATTAGCCCCTCACTAATCCCTTGAACGCTGAGTGCATTGAGCCAGCATTGGGGCAATGTGAAGAGAGCGACATCTGCAATGCCACTATCACTGTACAAACACATAGCGTTCACGCAATTAGCGTGACGGACTGTGACAGAACAACGGGACACTTACGCATTGATTTAACCCCTTTGTCCCCAAAATGTGATGACGAAGGCGGAAATCGGAATGGCAGTACATAGAAGCAAAAATACACTGGGCAGATCCGTTCCCGTCAAAATCGTGACGGATGTAGAAGATGACGGAACGTCGGAGGACGGATCTCCGAGGCCTGTCTGTATATAATTATGTCTCCCCTCTGTACACAGAGGTGGGGACATGTTGCTTTACCTTTGTTCGCTCAGTCTGTCTCAGTCTGTGAGTCTCTGTCTGTGAGTGTCCCATTCATTTTTCGGTCCAGCGCTTTCTTTGGTGCAGGCGGTCAAACACGAGACGTTGACCCAATGCTGGACTAATGTTGGCCCACTGTCTACGTTGCTGAGCCAACATTAGCCCAGTATTGGCTTACTGTGTCGTGTTGTCGCCACGCTGAATATGGGCCAGCGTCACAGACGGCGGACCAGCAATAATCCAGCTTTCGTTGAAAGCATCGTGCCGGTACCGCCAGCATAAAGTACTAGGGCTGAATGGATACTGGCCAGCACCGGCCACACTGGCCTAACATTTAACAGCCATCGGGTCGGTGCCGGCTTGTACTCTCCGCCAGCAGTACATGCCAGACCCATAATGTCTGGCATGTACTGCCAGACCCATAACCTAGTTATGGGTCATGCACTGCCAGACCCATAACCTAGCAAACACGAGGCGTTAAACCAGTGCTGGTTTGATGCTGGGCCAGCGTAGCAGACAGTGGGCCAGAATTGGACCAGCATTAGGTCAACATCTTGTGTTTGCTGGGAGTGTTGACAGGCCACATTGTGTTTCGCACATCGCCGGGTGTGAAGATATTACAACTGTTGCCCAACTTATTGAGCCTAAAGACAATTTAGTTACTGTAGATATTAAAAACAGGTTCCACCACATCAAAAGATCTATACTGTTCACAGAAGCTATTTAATAACATTATGGTTATGCTGCTGGAGGGGAGACAAAAACAATAGCCTCTTCTAGTTGGAAAACAAGGTTTCTCAGAACAAGTACTTTGCTTATGGATGGCACAACAGTATTTTTAGCTCACGATCACAGCATGTTTCTCGCTGCACGCCGTAGCAAATATTTGTAAACCTCTTAATAAGACTAGGCCTATACTAATTTTGGCGTGGCTAATGTTTTTTCAGCTTGGTTCATTATCTAATTTTCTCAATAGGTTATAATTGGTCACTGATTGAAATTTAATATGTTTAACCCTATTTTCACAATGGCTACAGTAATCTGCCAATCTAAAATAAGAAAAAGTATTTTATTGCATTATAATGATAATTTGAAATTTATCTAGCAAAGAACTCCCATGGTCTAATCACATTTAATATATTTAACAAGCCAAACTCTTTATCAGAGGATGGTCAATATAATTTCTGGAAGAATAAATATTTATTGTTTCAGAGCTGACGAGTATGTGTCCCGAGGGGTAAGATATATTTACCGAGAGTCTACATTCTCACAGGATTTGGAGCCAGAATATATTCAAATCAGCAGAGATGATACCATGGCTTATATCATGCTTCAGGTCAGTTTTGAATTATAGGGCGGACCAAATACGTGGGGTTAGCTTTAAGGGTTTAAGGTATTTTTTATATAAAACGTTTGCTGGGGAATTCACTGAAAAAAAAATCTTCATTTTGAAAAAAATGTCCACCCAAAAAGTTTGTTTTCATAGCTCCCCTCCCCCACAGACGCACAATCTGGTCCGCCACGACATTTTTTAAAAAGACTGTTGGGTTCGGCTATTGCATAGAATATATTTGCAAGAATGTGGATAATTCGTGATAATATATATTAACAAGAGGCCAGCCGGCCATCATAATCCCCCGCCCCGCAGCATCCTTCCCTGAACTGTCACATTTTGTTTTACAGAAATGGTCTACCTATCTCGCACAGTTTGCCATGTATTTTACAGATATTAAAGTAATAATGGTCGCAAGTCGGCCATTATGAATTGAATCAAGTTGGTATTTTTCGAGGCATATGCCTTCCAGAAATCACACAGTTTGTTTTAAGGTAAGGGTCTAGCTATCTGACACATTTTTCCCAATAATATGCATTATTAAAGTCAATAATGACCGCAAGTCGGCCATTTTAAATTTGATTGAGTTGACATTTTTCAGGGCATATCTTTCCCTGAAACCGCACATTTTGTTTTATAATGATCAAGCTATCTGGCACGGTATGCCAGATATCATATCAGGGCATATCCATACCTCAAACCGCAAATTTTGTTTTGTGGTAATAGCTATAAAAAAATCCCCCATGGCTTTCCAAGATCTTCTCCGGAAACAAAAATGCGGTTTGACGGCCGGACATTCGAGGCGGTGCCATACCCCCCCCTCTCCAACGTCTTTTGGCAGGGGGGGGGGGGGGATAAAATCTAATTTATTTATAGGAAAACAATGCTGTTGCCACAGTGGACCTTGTAGAGAAGCAACTGTTGGACATATATTCATTAGGAGAGAAAGTTTGGCTGAGTCACAAAATGGACGCGGGTGACAGGGACGGTGGTGAGTAGGCCTAATTAGGAACACATACTACATGTAGTTCAAATAAATTCCATACCAGGTGTAAAGGTAGTTGAACACATTAAAAATAAAAGAGCTAATACTAAAAATAATTACATACATGTATGTGTCAGAATGATAATCAGTGAAGTTTGTACATTGTGTATGTTATCATAGGAATTGTCTTCAAAAACTGGAATATTCGTGCGTTTTATCAACCGGATGGCTTTAAGATTTTCACGATTGGCAACACAGATTATTTAATAACCGCTGACGAGGGTGACACCAAAGAATACGATGACTTTGTGGAAGAGAAGAGAGGATATGATTTCAATGACGGTGAGTGTATCGCGACCCCCGACCTATCATCAACTTGTTTTTCCTCAGCTGCAGTAGATTACCCCTTTAAGTCCTCACGATGCCTCAAAGCATCATCTTGCATCTCTGAAAAAAGTACCTAATTTTCCACAACTAGTGGTTTTATTGCGACAAATTTCGGGGAAATGTCTTAAAAATAACACTTTCTTTTTTTCATTTGTCACCCACTGTAAGTCATCTTTATTCACTACAAGTCGAGAATTGCGACAGCAATTCGCGGCTTGTAGTGGATGAAGATGACAATGGTAAACTCAGGCTTGAAAGGGTTAATAGCAGATTATTGCCGGCAAATTAAGTGGGTAGCGGGATTAAAGATGCACCCGATAATAACACAACCCCAATTTTTCACCTATCAACATTTTTTATACTCAAGAACAAACACTCCACATTTTGCTATTATTATGTCTGAGCATGAAAGATTTCTGGGTTGTCTCTAAATGCTGACCAGTATCTTAGACACGTGATTGATCGAAATCTCCATATGGATCAATCTCATGCATAAATATATCTCAACCGCTTTGAGAATACCGACCTGCTCTTAAGGTGATGAAGGCACGGGGGTCATGTACGCGGTGGTTAAAGCTTCTGCTTGGAAAGTCGGAGATCGCGGGTTTGAACCCCAGTCTGGCCTTCAAGTTTAAAAGAAGCAATATGTGTTTTCCCCGCTCACTCGTAAAGCGGATATCACTCCGTGACTCGTAAAGATTCAGTATTGTGGGGAGCCTCCGTCACCGAAAGGTAGCGGACTGCCAGGGCAGTTTCATCTCATCCATCTCATTTATCCTCAGGCGGTTCTCCTGGCCCAGTTTAGCCTCTATGTATACAAAGGTATCATAAAAATAATTCATTTCATTGAGGGCGATGAAATGTGGATGAATTGTATGTAAATAGTTTTTGTGATCACATTTGTGTGACTTTACTTGCATTCAAATGCGCAATTTTGAGCCCAGCTATCACCAGTAGCCCATACAGTGGTAGAACCTTGGCCATAATGATTATATAGATAGACATTTAATTAGGTGTGGGTATTCTGGTAGGTATTAAAGGGACATGCCCAGGGCTAAGATCATCAAAAAATCGTTGATTTTATTTTGGCTTTATAATATGACCATATGATGTAAACATGTCTATAGACTAGAACTGCAAAAGTTTTTAAATTTTTGTGCTGCGCATTCACCAGTTAGGCTAGATATCGAGACGAAATTCCTGATTTCTAATTATTGACAACCATGTCAAAAATAAGTAATACAGGAATTTCGTCTTTATATCTAGCCTAACTGGTAAGTGCGCAGCACAAAAATTAAAGAAAACTTTTGCAGTTCTAGTCTATGGACAGGTTTACATCATATGGTCATATTAAGAAGCCATAATAAAATCACCGATTTTTGATGATTTTAGACCTGGGCTGGGCATGTCCCTTTAAATTATTAAATCTATATAATAAAACATCAAGACGAAGCCAACATTCAACAGCCAAAATGAGAAAAAAATGTACTGAAGGGTATTGATTCGATGGTTGTTTAATATTGGCCCAGTACAGACTGTATAGGCCCTACTACAACAAACCAACAACATAATTATAACGATCTTAAGGCCGAGTAATGAGATTTCATTTTAGCGAAATCATCCAAGTATATAATTATCACAATGACCTATTCTGTAAATTTCAATAAATTTGAGTGTACTGAATATTATATCAGTTATATACTTATATAATATAAATGTACACTTTATTTTGACTGTGTGGATTTACTGTTGTTGACGTCACACACCCAGCAAACACGATACGTTGACCCAATGTTGGCTTAATGTTGGCCCGACGTCGTAGACATTGGGCCAACGCGTCGTGTTTGCTGGGCACAACGTCCGGACATTATTGTTTCTGGCCGGCCCCGATGGCTCATTCGTATCGACTGGGGCTTGTAACCTGGAGGTACCAGGTTCGAATCCCGGTCGGGCCGGATATTTGTCATCGTAGTTGTGCATATACAGTGCTCCAAACTGTTCAAAGGAATGGAGTGTACAGTGCTGCCTATAGTACTGTGCACTATAAAGAACCCTCGAAGTCATTCGAAATAAAGAGTATGGCATAGTCCCGGCTTCGGGCTTACTTCTGTCGCGATATGGCCATGATTGTGCAGAAAGCGACGTAAAGCAATATTCACTCACATTAATTTTTCTGGCCAAATATAGTAGATACCATTCAAAGGTCTGTGGTGCTGGCTCACAATTTTAGTGATACCGGGTCAACCCCTCGTGTTTGCATGACTGTACACGATTGTACATGAAGGCCTGTATGGAAATAGAGGTAATCATATTAATGTGTGACTTTAGCTAGGAGCTATCGAATTTGTGTTGCTGTAGCGTTTGACCAAAGTAGCCCGGTAGCGTTTGACCACTGTCCGGGTGTTGACTGGGGTCGATATAATTTGAAAATTTGATGCCCAACAGCAGCTAACTGAAAATAACATGTTCTAAAACCAGTCCAGCATGAGTCATGATACAAAAAAAATTCTCCTACCACCACCGTAGGGCTCGGGCAAATCGACCCAGTGAGAATACGTTTCAATCAAGCACTTCGATTATTAAAACTTTATTTGAAATAGAATTACTTTGTGCGAATGGTTCTGGAGACTTCACAAGGTCCTACAACGATAATAGTGGCCCACTGTGAAGCATAACAAGACAAGACTACATAAGTCCAGGAGCTCACGCTCCGAATTAGAATTTGATTTAAGCAATTTTGTATAGGGTTATTAATGTAGTCCTAGTCTGGGTCAAAAATCAAGACGCAAGACAACTAGGTCTAAGAAGCCCAGTCTAAGAGTAAGATAAGAACTAGACAGTCTGTCAGAGATTGCAAACCTCCATTGAAATTAATGATCCTAATCAGTATCCCAGTAATGGTCTACCTATCTGGCACAGTTTACCCGATATCAGGCCAATCGAGTTAACTAATAGCTGATTTACGGTCATTTTGAATTCGATATAAATTAGTTAAAAGCTTAGGGTGCATCCTCCCCCGAAACCTCAAATTTTGTTTTATAGTAATGGACTAACATCTAACACAGTTTGCAAAATATTGGGCATGTGAAAGTAGATATTGGCCGATAGGGGGCCATTTTGAATTTGATCGGGTCAGACTTTTTCAAGATGCATCCTCAGCTGAAATCTCACATTTCATTCTATAGTAATCGTCTAGCTATCTAGCACGGTTTACCAAATATCGGCCATGTGAAAGTGAATAATGGCCTAAAGGCGGCCATTTTGAATTTGATCAAGTCTAAATTTTCCAAGATGCATTCTCAGCTGAAATCTCACATTTCATTCTATAGTAATGGTCTAGCCATCTAGCACGGTTTACCAAATATCGCCCATGTGAAAGTGAATAATGGCCGATAGGAGGCCATTTTGAATTTGATCAAGTCAAAATTTTGCAAGATGCATCCTCTCCTGAAATCTCACATTTTGTTTTATAGTAATGGTCTAGCCATCTAGTACGGTTACCAAAAACCGGCTATGTGAAAGTGAATAATGGCCGATAGGCGGCCATTTTGAATTTGATCGAGTCATTTTTTTTCAAGATGCATCCTCTCTTGTAATCTCACATTTTGTTTTATAGTAATGGTCCAGCTATCTAACGCGGTTTACCAAATATCAGTAATGTGAAAGTAAATAGTGGCCGATAGGCGGCCATTTTGAATTCGATTGAGTTGAAAGTTTTTAAAAGGCATCCTCACTCGAAACGTCACATTTTGTTTTATAGTAATGGTCTAGCTATCTAGCACAGTTTACCTGATATCAGGCCTATCGAGGTAAATAATGCTGATTGTCGGCCATTTTGAATTCGTAAGTTGAAAATTTTCAGGGTGCATCCTCCCCCGAAAACTCACACTTTGTTTTATAGTAATCAGGTAAAGGTCTAGCCATCTAGCACGGTTTACCAAATATCAGCCATGTAAAAATGAATAATGGCCGAAAAGGCGGCCATTTTAAATTTGATCAAGTCAAATTTTTTCAAGATGCATCTTCATCTGAAATCTCACATTTCGTTTTACAGTAATGGTCTAGCCATCTAGCACAGTTGACCAAATAACGGCCATGTGAAAGTGAATAATGGCCGATAAGCGGCCATTTTGAATAGTAATGGTCTAGCCATCTAGCACGGTTTATCAAATAACGGCCATGTGAAAGTGAATAATGGCCGATTGGCGGCCATTTTGAACTTGGACGAGTTGAATTTTTTCAAAATGCATCCTCTCCTGAAGCCTTACAATTTGTTTTATAGTAATGGTGTAGATATCTTGAGCGGTTTTAATGATATTCCACAATATCAGTCCTGTCGAGGTGAATAATGGCTGATAGGCGGCCATTTTGAATTTTATCAACTTCAAATTTTTCAAGATGCATCCTCTCCTGAAACCTTACAATTTATTTGATATTAATGGTGTAGCTATCTTGAGCGGTTTTCAAGATATTCCGCAATATCAGGCCTGTCGAGGTGAATAATGGCCGATAGGCGGCCATTTCTAATTTTATCGACTTGAAAATTTTCAAGATGCATCCTCTCCTGAAACCTCACAATTTGTTTTATAGTAATGGTGTAGCTATCTTGAGCGGTTTTCATGATATTCCGCAAAATCTTTCGGTCGGATTTACCGATGTTATAAATTAGGTCAAAGTGCTGGGTCAACTTCAAGGTCAAGGTCCAAAAACCTGAAAAGGCACAACTAGGGACCTTAGAGAACATGTATGTGCAATATGACTGTCATCGGCCCAGTACTTTTCGAGATCTGCTCCGGAAACGAAGTGCGCGTCAAAACGTCTAAATAGGTCATAGTTCTGAACCAGAAGTAGGTCAAAGTTCAAATACCCCAAAAGGCACAACTAGACCCCCTAGGGGTGTTGTGTGTAAAATTTGAAGACAATCGGATAAGTACTTTCAAAGATATGCTCCGGAAACGAATTGTTTACGGACGGCCCAACGGCCCAACGGCCCAACGCCGTCACATCATCATTTTCTCCTCTGCAACCTTGCGTATTGAATTCAGATTAAAAATATTTTAACCTGTCCATTACCCACATGAAAGTAACCCACATACCAAAAATTGTTATCCTAGCTTATTTTCTTACAAAGTCATAGGCAAAAGAAGAGGCCAAAAAAAAACGGAGGTAGAATCCATAGCTCCCTCCGTCTCACCTACGGTGACGGCGGGAGCTAATAACGGGATAAGGGTTAACCCTGCAGCATAGAGTTAATTAAAGAATGATTCAACTGCAAAACGCGCATGCCTAGGACGGTCAAGTGTAGGCCAACAGTAGCCTATTGAGTACAGATTGACGGCATTATTATTGCCACTGAACTGATTACAAGATACTACTTAAACGGGACATTGATCCAATGCTGTTTTAATGCTTGTCCCGCGAATTTTGACAGTTGACCACACCTTTAACTCTATGCCTGCAGTAAGCATTGCACTCGTTGCAAAGATAGCAAGGATAAACGCCACCTAGTGAATACATGTATCATGTGTATAGAAACTAACGATACATTAGAACGAGACATTTGAATGCATATGTTATGGGTCTACGACCACTACAAATATTTTCATTCTTACAGTGCGTGGACCGACTTTAGACGTCAGAATCTGACGTCTACAGACGTCAGATTCTGACGACTAAAGTCGATCCCCGCGCTGTGAGGGTTAGAGTAGACAATTTATAGCCTTAAACGTTCATGTAGTGTGTGTTGGAAGGATAAGCTTGTGCATATTTTTCTTCTGCACAATCAAATCAAACGGTGTTGTTTGTTGGAAATATCAAAATGATTGAATTATGAACACCACTAATATGCATGGGCAAACAATAAATCTAAAATTGTCCCTGAACTTCTAATTATTTGTACCTAACGCGTGCAGTCAAAGATTGATTTTTATGATCGTTATAAAATGATCACCTGTGATGTACACGTAGGCCTACTACAAATAATTTTAATTTCAGAGGACATACATGACAATGTGAGTGACACAATGAATGGGTATTTATCTACAGAAGAAGATTTAGGTAAGACCAAAAAACACAAAGAAACATGATACACATAGCCCAGTAGTGTAGTGGGACATATTTGAATGGGGTTGTTTAAATTGTGCTAAAAGCATCAAATTTAGCCATTATATATACGATTTCTTAGTGTCAATTATCTACCCATTGCACAAGAACGTTGATTTAAACTTGGCAATTGGACGCCCGTCTCACAGTTTAGTCTGTGCAGAGTGTCGTCTGTGGAGCTAAGCTGGCACAGTTTTCCCGATATTACCCATATTAAAGTCAATTTTTAATGGCCGCATTATGAATTTTATCAAGTTGATATTTTTCGGGGCATACCCCCCCCCCTGAAACCGCACATTTTATTGTTCTATGGTAATGGTTTTTGAAACTATATATGGCACGGTTTTTCATTAGGCGACGCATGTTAGAAAAAACTAGAAGGGTCACAGTTTCTTGTAAACAAAAAAACTGGAGATGTCTCCCCTCCAGCAGCATAACCATAAAGGTTGACAGCTAATAGATGTAGTGTCAATGGCTTTTGTAATTAATGTTATTAAATCGCTCCTGTGGACAGTAGAGACCCAATGCTGGTCCAATGCTGGCCTACTGTCTGCGACGCTGGCCCAGCACTGTTTCAAAACCTCGTGTTAGCTGGGCTGCGTGCTGTTATGCTAGTGGTTACTGCTGGAGGCGAGTACAAACCGACACCGACCCAATGTCTGTTAAATGTTGGGCCAGCGTCACCAGTGCTGGGCAGAATCCATTCAGCCCTAGTCAGTACTTCATGCGGGCGGTACCGGCACGATATTTTGAGCCAAAGCTGGGTTAATATTGGCACGGCTGTCTGTGACGCTGGCCCACATTGAGCGATAGTAGGTGGCCACGACCTAGTTTTTGCACGCTCATTTTCAAACTCATCCTATAGTTTTTTTTTGTGAAATATATATATATGGTATCAATTTTGGTGCGAAACATAGAAAATTGTTGAGTGAATCGCGTTAACGAGAAGCCGATCGGGAAAAAATCAAGGACACAGCGGCCACAGAAAGGTCAAATGTTAACTCAATCAAGCTTTAATCATGATTAACCTGTATCAAGTTTAATGTAGGCCTACATTCCAGTAATCCGAAACAAGTAAGAGGGCTAAAAATGGCGGACAGACGGACGGATGGATGGAAGCGTCGCATGACGACAGGCATCTGCCAAAATTTGGCTGAGGCCTAAAAACCGCTGCATTTGTGTTTATATACCGTTACATTAACGTTTTCAACACCACATCGGGTTTTCAATAAACACAGAAACATCCATACGCCCTGAAGGTATGTTTGCTCTAATGAGAACATGGTGAGCAGGTTTTGGGAGTCATTTTCTGAAAATACTATAGATCAGTTGGTTAACATGCAGTGATTAGGAAATCTGAAGCAAACTTTTTTTCAAGGACGGCACTAAACCACTATATAGGCACTGATTGGAAGCGTATCTACATTTAAAAAACTCTGACCTATTTTAAACGCTGATCTTAAATATATCGCGAACGAGAAGGGGGGGGGTATTTTTACTATTTTCTGTTTACAACTATAATACTGGAAACTCAGAAATACTATACCTCGGGCTATTATAGTTTAGACGAGTGAGCGATATATAGGGGATTGTATGCTACATAAAATTGTTGAGTAGACCGACTTTTACTCCTTTTTAGCCTTAGACATACCGTGTTCAATATATGACAGCTCAAAATTCGCTTAACTATTGAGTGAGCGATAATAGGGGATTCGACAGTATCGGCATGCACAATGCCCGAGACTTTGCTCTATATTTGTTGAGTAGCCAGAGGACCGAAATTTCACTCACTACCTCACTACCCAAATATCACTGTAATAAGATGTACAGGCGATGGCTTCAAACCTCAATGAGAAATAGGTCAGAAAATACGGCCGTATAATTATAATAGTAAAAATCCGCTCGGAAAACTATAGTTTGAACGTAGAAAAACGTCCAAACTAATTTTTTTGGGGATTTAATATTGCAATCACTTTCAGGACGTTTAAAGCTGAGCGCCATTGATGGACACGCAGAAGGCACAGAGCAGACGGAGACGTTCTATACGTATGGCGGTCGTGGATTCTCAGTGTACCGTGTTGATGATATGTCTTTGGTTTGGCACAGCGGAGATTTGCTAGAGAGGGAGATCGCAAAAAATTATCCACAGGTGTTTAACGCTAACCCTAATAATAACTATGATGAACAGGTTCAAGATACTGTAGATGAACGTTCGGATGATAGGGTAAGGAATTGGATCAAGGAAAAGATGTATGCTAACGATTAATAATATCTTTTTTTTTAACTAGTACAAACTAACGTTATTGAAGTAAAATATATTATATATCTTTCAATGTAAATGTGCACTATGATGTAAAGTCGGTGGAGTGCAATGCACCCATTTGAGAAAGCGCATTCTATACAAATTGCCACCCCCTACAAATTAACAGATATAGAGAGGCTACATCATCCAAATACCCACGTTTAGTAAAAGTGTCCATCGACACGCACAAAAATTGCAATACAAATAGTTTTTAAAGCTATTTTAAACTATTTGGGTATTAATAGTTTTCAATTACCCCATCTGCTAGCAAAAATACCGCCCCCCCCCCCCCAAAGATATATATCTTTTTTTTTAATTTGAGAGGCTACTTAGGTAAAAAAAATATTGTTAAATTTTAATAAGAGCGAAATTAATTTTGGGGTGGCGATCGGGGAAAATTACAGAATAGTAGACCGTTTGCTGCAAAATTTCCTTTGTGTCAAAAACAACCATTCAGTGTTAGGCTGAATAAAGTCGTATACTTTATCCCAATATTGCCATATATTCTGTTTTGAAGCAGGAATCCCAGGCCCGTCACTAAGGGGGAGGAGGTAGGTGGGACCCACTTTTTCTAGAAATTATAGTTTTTGACATGTTAATTTTTTGAATTTCTGAACCACCCTTAGCAGTACATTGACATGTGGCCCGAACCCCCCTTTTTAGAAGTCTGGCGACGGGCTTGATTCCAGTTGCACATTCATGTTGGCACAGCTAAAAATATAATCTGAAAACAAGACATCATCTACTGAAAACATTCTGAGTTTTTCAAATGATATTTCACGGTATTGTTTTTCCCATACGTTTGCTTGCAATATTTCACATACATGGCTAAATTAAATATATATATAGGGATGTGAACCAGAGTCAGTAGATGTGGCGACACTTGATCTTGGCTACGGTGAGAAAGACATCATCTTCCTTGGAATGGAAAGGCCTGGCTTCGTGGGAATTTTCTCAATGGACAGCGAAATGAACATTGAAGTTGAAAGCTTCCACTATAACGGAGGGAGTGGTGACACATGGGGGAACCTGTGGGAGGATCGCAGTATATGGGACCTGGATGTAGAAGATATTAAGTAAGTCACGTCATGAAGAAAACATTGAGGCAACGTATCAGACACTGGTCCAGCGCTAAGCCAACATTGGGAAAATATGAGAAGCCCGTGTATATTGCACCACCCGAGGCAAATCCTACACTCAATTGTTTTTGATATAATCTACATCATCATAATCTACATCTACATCATCATAATCTACATCTGCTATATATATCGAGTAGCTCCCTTGACGTGGGAACAGTGTATAATTTTTAATACATATTTCCAAATTATTGTTATGGTCAAATGTCCAATATACATAGGCAGTGATAAGCCCTACTGGTGACCAGTATGTATATTCAACCACTGTGGCGTGTAAATTCGGTCAGTAGCCGACTTGGAACAGTTTTATGGTGTAGTGTAGGGTCTTATGTCCGTAAATGTGGTTCTGTGGGAATTGCATGTTAATTCTTGACACCTCTGTTCAATTTAAAGAAAAAATAATACTGAACAAAATAAAATAGGGTGTCATTTTTTTAAAAACACACGGGGATTTTTTAAAACGTTTGTATTTCAAGGTAATATAGTCGTGTAATATAGCAAATTGAGGAAAATTGGCACGAAATAGTCAACATTTATAATTAACAAATATTCTGAAGCTTTAAAGGTCATTTCCGGTCTCTTGAAGGTCATAACCCTAAACACACATATAGTCCATAGGCCAGAATTAGTCACCACATCCCCACCCCCCGCCCCCACTACTCACCCACACCAACTTTTTGTTAAGCTTTGATATTTCCAAAACATGAAATGATATGTTACCAGTAAAATAATAAGGACTAGATATATTTTGAACGCTTATGTGGGGGTACCCCCAAACCTAAAATTATAGGTTAATGTTACGCAAACGTCTGTCGTTGCAGTTGTAGCTGACCAATTTTAACACATGCAATATACCATATTCACTCGTGTCACCAGTGTCTTTATCTCTACTTCAGACACTGGTCATCTTCCCGCGATCAGCTAATATTAACCAACAGGGGACAGAGATTTCACAGCCACTCTCTGTACTGCTGCATCTAGGTGCATGGGAAAAATCCCGCTTCTTTCAGAACGATGGCCTCACAGAGTGCAAAATAACTCGATTCATGTTATTACCATTGACGCTTCTGAAAAATGAGATAAAAATATCTAGGCTGAATATACACTGATATATACTGTATATAGTAAAAATTGTGGTTAGCTCATACTTTTAAAAACTCCATTAAATTAATTATCAATAAATATAAAATTGAAAGTGGAACACTCATGGATACCCTCAGGTTTGTATGACGAGCACTGCGTGCACAAATTCCCATGTGTTGGCAGCGGATGGGCAGGTGTGCATCTAAACACAACTGGCCAATCACGATCTACCTCACCGCTGGTGCCTGATTTATGAATTGCTGGCTGCTGGTTGGCAGACGGTGACGTAACAGACGACAGAGACCCCTGGTGCTGGATATGTGTAAATGCCACACAAAATCTCAGTGGGTGACTGTGACACTCACTGATAGCTCAGTGTATATACCATATAAAAGATAACTAAAGTGGATTAACCAGTTATCTCTACACATACGTTTAAACATTTTTTTAAAACAAATAATCAAAATCGCCAAAAAAAGAAACTAGTAAACATGGTCAATGGAAACGACTTAATAAAACATAATTATTGGCCATATATATATTTGAGCTATGTTTTCTAAACGCAGATGTGTATATCCTTAATACTGAGTGGTATGCCGATTTTTACTTTGCAAATTGCATACATATTTTTAAACGAAATAATATTGCAGACTTTTTAAAAAATGTGGGTATTTATCTTGGTTTGAAATATGAAACATTGAATTTTGCTCTGCAATTAAGACTATATTTTGTATCCCGCTTGTTTTTACATAATTGGTGTGTGCTGAAGTCGAATCTGTCGAATAATAATAATAATAATAATTGGTGTTTATTCAACTAAAAAGACATGGCAGCCAAAAGGCTGAAGAATTGTCATTTTACATAAAAATAAATAAATTATAGACATGATGATATATTAAAATTAAATAAGTTAGATAAGTTAGATAAGTTAAGTAATTAAAAAGGCATTTTATGGAAACACATGATCTGCAGGCACAATGACTGGGTTAAAATAGTATATAGATTAAACATGATTTAATAATTTAATAAAAAACATGATAGGACTAGAACTGAAACGACCAGACTTGGTGGGCATAGTGGACAGATTGTTGTTGCTACGTAGGTTGTGACGATGACACTTGCCCCTGCGAGGTGGTAACCAGTGGTTAAACTCGGTGCTTCTGGCAAGTCCACTGGCAAAGTTTAAACACAGTTAATTGTGCGTCGCTCAGACAGGGTTGGTAGTCCTGATATATGTCTGACTTTGCTGTAACTGGAGTCAATAGCACTCTGAGGACCTGCACTCTGAGGACCTGCCTATGTACCTGCTCCAGGACATCAGACTGCTGGATGGTGAGTCCTGGGTGCCAAACTGGGGCAGCATACTCCAGCAAAGGCCGCACAAAAGTAAAATAACACCTCACCAAATCGTCAAACTGAACACCAGAGCGCTTAAGGATAGTGATGAAATACTTGCGCGTGTTCGCTTTGGCCACCATACTGTCTATCCGTTGGTCCCACTTCAAATTATACTGTATCACTACACCAAGAAGTTTCATGAATGTCACATGGGGTATGATCTCTGTGTTCCTTGCAGTGATGTTGATGAAGTCTTGTGTGTTGCTGTGAGCAGTAACATGCATCGTGCTGCATTAGCGCCATTGATGAGCATGTGGTCGTTGTTAGCAGTGTCACATATTTCACTCATTGCCTGTTGCAGAGCCGGATTGTTATTGGCTGTGGGCTTACGACGGGATGCAACTGTAATGTCGTCCACGAATTTCCAGCGATTAGGTTGCAGTTCAGCTACGGTGTTAACCATGGCCACGAATACAACTGGGCCAACCTTAGTACCCTGAGGTACTCCACACGTGACGTCATACCAGTCTGACGTGGCCCCGTTGACTCTAACACGTTGTTTCCGGCCAGACAGGAAGCTGCCGATCCATGGTGATATCACCCTTCGCACATTCATATCCAATAGTTTATTGAGGGCCACAGTAATGTTAACACGATCAAATGCTTTGATGTAGTCAATGGCAAGAAAGTCTGCACTTTGACCATCCTGTAACGCCTGGTGAGCGTACTGTACCAGCTGCACAAGGTAATGGTTGGTTGATCTGCTACATAATAAATAATCATAAAATTATATATTTGGTGTCCTTCACCTTTAAATAAGCAAAACAAAAAATGGCCACCAGAACCACATCTTTTCTATATTTTGTTACAAATTATTGCACGATTTCTGGTTTCTGCATGATTTTAAATTAATGTCTCACCTTTAAATTCAAAATGGTTAGCGCCAACAAACAAATAACAGTGTTTTTTTATGCACGTGAACTATAATATCATAAACAGCATTTGTTTAATGGAAATCTAAAAAGTAGGCTACGTATTACGGTAGATTAGGCTGCAAGGCATTCGAAACTGTGTTTAAGTACAGTATATTCTAACATGCTTTGATATGCTTAGTATTGAGAATGACATCATTATTTTAATAGTAAATATGCAAAATGACGTCCATCTTG